>CM067477.1:11133422-11176535 GCA_034552555.1 Semaprochilodus insignis | reverse complement strand
CACACACACACACACACTTTTGGCTAAGTTTTGCCCCTTTATGTCCTGAACTGAAGACTTGGTTCAAATAATTATGGTACACTACTCCATGGCTCCTATGGGAACAATCTGATGGAGCAGATCTCGCTGGACTCTGAAATGAATGCCAGAGATGGATATGTCATTTACATTTTCATGTAGTTATTCTCTTGTTCTACTTTGTTACACCTCTACATTTAATTAGTACATGTTGTTATCCAGAGTGCATTCAAATTCATACTCAAGTAAAACCCAAAGTTCATTGTTCCTAGAAAATCTGTAGTAATTCATGAGCTGAAAGACAAAAGCCTTGTCATATCTGAGACTAATCACAGTTCCACATGTTTGTTTGTGTGTGTTTGTATATCTGGATGTTTTTATAAGATTCGAATAAACTAACAAGGGGAAATAATTTTGTTAAAACATGCACGCCAGATGTTAATCAGATTTTGATTCAACAGTACATTGTTAGTATATTGCATTGTTAATATGACCTGTTGCAGTCACAATATGTTTTAATATCAGGGTTCTCCACATCATGCAGCTCTACATTAGATATAGACATAATGCAGAACATCCACAATATGCAGACGAATGGAGCTGAATTCCACCGCTGAATCGTACTCTCATTTATTATTTTACAGTGTTATAAAATTTTAAAAGGCTATACAGCAAATGATGGTATAAAGCCAAATGAAATAGAAAATCGAAGAGGCTTTTAGCGAGAAGCTTTTTTCGGCGCGCTTCCGAACGAGAGGAGGGAGTGATCTGAATATGATCGATTTGACTGACAGCAGGAGCCCGAAACTGCAGGCCATCGATTTCTTGCCGAGTTGTCGTCCCAAGGCCATTTTGGAGAAGAGTTCTCACACTCTTGGCTTGCAGCCAGCAGGCCCCAGCAGAGGCAGTGGGATCTGCGAGGAGAACACGCGAGCTGGCCTGCGCTCATCACTCAAGCTGTCGGAGCTGGACGAGTGCGCACCGGAGGGCCCAGGGCCAGTGCGCATGCCTAGCCTTAGCCATCTCTCCCTCTCTGAACTCTCCCTGACCCTTCCATTAGGGCCACACTCACTCCATCATTCCCTTGCCAGGACAAAGGGGGCCGCCCTGGCCCTCGCATTGTGGTGCAATCCGGTGGAAAAGTTCATTCGCAAAAACCTCTCCACATGCCTCCCTCCAACGATGATGTTTCCTCTGTTTTCAGTTAGCTTTAAAAAAGGGGGGGAGTAGGAGGATGATAAAATTTAACATTCCTCATAAACTTTGGCATGTGCAGAGAAAAACAATGTGGAGAGCACAGAGCTGTAGACAGTCAGTGAGAGGTTAACTGTGAAGTAGGTGACATAGCAAAATTCTAACATGGTGTACTTAATCACAATTTTGCTTCACCAAATATTGTTCTTGCATGTATGAAATTTGTTGTAGTTCAGCTATGGCAGAGTGAATACCACACATGTACAGTAGATGATACTGAATCTTCATTACTTGTTTATTATAAGAGATATACATATATTAAACTGTTTATGAAAGTGGTAATATGAGGTTTTATTGTGCATGTGTGTGTGTGGCAGTCTGTAGCTGAACTTTGAAGTGACATTGGTCTGGAAGAACTGCAAGTCCAGACGCTGGGAAAACAATCGTAATGTAATCAGCCCTGCCCTTCTGGCTACATCAAGAGCAGCAGTCCTAGGGGCTAATGAGCAGGAGATGAGAGAAACCTGTTGACTTCTGAACCTTTACACTTAATACACACACACATACACAAGGGGTGCACTCATATACTCTCACACGTATATATATACACATGGACACCAATTTTCATATGTGTGCTTGCACGTACCCTCAGCAGGGTACACACACAGCTCAATTTCTGTTTAACCTTTTAAACTGCAAGGGCTCGTTTATGGGCCCACACTTCAATTCCTCATACCTGCACAACATATCAGTTTCATAGTACTTACTTAATCATTCATAGCACTTTGACCTATAGTTTAATAAATCAGATAAATGATAAATTTATCAGATAAATCAGATAAATGGAGATACAAGGTTTTTATTATCCCAACAGCATATATATATATATGCTAATACATCACCTATCCCAGTTGAGGCTTTAGTTGCTTTGCTCTCGATAACGACTACTTAAACAATGATCAGTAGTTATTTAACTTGTATATGAGTAAGTATATGAGTAAACATGATTATCTCACATCAGGGCCTCTAATCCAAGCGGTGTGCTTCATGCTAAGACAGATATACTGCACATGTATTGTGGTGTTAACATGTTGACAGTGAGTTGACACGATACATTTTTAACGGTACTAATTAATTTTGGTACAATTCATTAATGCCATCAACAGATTTTTGCTAGTGTTACCCTTTAGACCATCTGTAGTTCCAACCTGAAGTCTCATGCACCATTGCTATGACCCATCTTATTCAGATACAGCTTTTTGATGCCTCTCTTGGCCAGCCATTTCCAGCAACATCAGGTCCAGAATCATGGATAAAAACTAACCGCAGCAATAACAAAGTTAACTAATTACTAATTAACAAAACACAATGCAATGTAAGCTCTCCTGATTTCACTAGATTTTGGTGATGAACGCTGGAAACTGGGTGATTGTATGTGCCAGCTGAATTATTGCAAGAAAAGAAGGAGTGCAGCTAGTAGTCAGATTGTCTTACATAAATGTGTTTTCTGTAGATTTTTGCGAAGATTCATTGTCAAAGATAACATTGAATAGTTATTGTAGCCCAAGTAAAAACATTCTGATGAAGCAAATGTTGCCCGCTGATGTATCTGCACAACTTGATATATTTTAATTAATTGGAGCAAATAAGAAAAAGGATTCATTGTACACAAGATACTGCAACTATTGTTGATTAGTTCATTTAATTGTTTGACAGTCATAATTGTTCTAGAGCTCAGTGAATGTATTTGGTTTTGCATGACCTTTTGCCCTCCAGTCTCTATTATTTCGATTTGATTCGATGGAGCACAGTGTTTCCCCAAGGGACATCGCCCTCGCTCAGACACACCACATAAACACTCATCAGCGACAGTGTCCAAGGCGTTGCGCCAAAGAGCTGACACTCAGCACAAGGAAAGATAACAGTCTAACTTGACGCTGATTTGACAAGCGATGACTGACAGATGAGGCAAAGGCTGAGACACAGAAACAGAGCGAGAGCTAAGCCTCCTCATTCAACGACATGGCGGTGGCATCATCGTAACTTTGCAAGGGCAAGCGTTCACGCGGTGAGGAAGTGTTTTCCAGTAGCTAATGTCCTCTCTCCCTCGCCTCGGGCTAAAGCGCTGGAAATGAGGCCTCACTCTGCACCCGTTTTCTTCTGCTGGGCCGTGGGAGATTGAGGGAGTAGACAGATGAATGAAGAGGAAAAGGAACCTCTTTAGACAGTCACGTGACCGCAGCAGTCAGAGTCAAGGCTAAGTATTGTCTTTGTGGGAGCCATTTTGAACCGAAATAAAAACAGGCTCCAGTGAAAATGGTTCAGTTCAATCTCAGCCAGTTTTCAAACGCAGTGACGCTGTGTTGTTTCAGGCTTTTAAACATTGTTTCTTTAGTTTGTCATTTTTGAAAAGTGGCAAGATATAAACAGCTTTGGACATTTACTTCATTTATCAAAAATACATAGGCAGAGCTTTCTTTTACAGTCCTCTGTGTTTTAGGTATTAACCAGGTACAAACTTGAAAGTGCTAGATAATTGGTTTGTGTAATATGATGGTCTGTTCTAAGGCACTTTATCTAAATTATACTGAAATGCCAAACAGATTATAGATGTCACCTTATTAAACGTGGGGTACAGTCTCCAAGTGCTGTATAATTGCCATGTGTACAAAGTTAGTAAGTGCCAAGTATAATTACTAAATTATGCTGAAATGATTACTGGTTCTAGCTGTTAAACTGATAAAAGACATAATAGCCTATTCCCTATATATATATATATAAAGCTACACCACCGTCAACCGATCAATTAAAGCAAGTTCTACCAGCCCCTCACATGCTAATACATTACTTATCAGCTACCAAGTGAGGCTTCAATTGCTTTGCTCTTGATAATGGCTGATTAAACAAGGATTAGTAGCTATTTAACTGGTATATAAGTATATGAGTAAACATGATTATCACCCCTCAGAGCATTTACTTTAAAGTTCTGATAAAGCTAGGAGGTGAACGATGGTCAAACTGACCTTTCTGTTTACTCAGAGATAGCCCACTCAGTGGTAGCACCAGTGGAAACATATCTTCTGACCGTTACTATAGGCTTGGTGAGACATATGAGCATATTGTATGCTATATGGACAGCTTACAAAATAAGTTAGTAAGAAAAATCTGCAAGCTTCTTTTCATAACAAGAGGGAAAAGATCGGACTGTGCTTTCTTCACACTTTATAAGCCAAAATAGTTCACCATGAATATCAGCCTTATTGAGCACACACCTGTACAGAAGGCAGGTGTGGTGGCAATTCAGAGTAGTCAACAAAATGCTGCTTTTGCATTTGCCAGTACAGCCAACCTATTGTTAGAAAGAATGAAGCTTAATAATGACCCGACCCTCATTCAGTTCTGCCTCGATTCCAGGTTAGGGTAAGATATGACCTTGGGTTTGTACCAGTTCTCTAAAGGTCTACTTTAGCCTAAAATCCCATCATAACAGTTTTGAATGCTCAGTGTGAATGTCACAAACTCATAGCAAACACACACATAGCTCAGTTACTGTATTACATCTAGTGTCTTCTCTTATAAGTGCGCTCATGCAGTACCGTGTTTTATGTGAATAAAATGCATGACATAAATGGACAGTTCGGTTCTAAAGTCTGATTGACAGAGCCATATTTGAAGCCGCTGTAAAATACTCAATGAATAAAAATATGACTGTGCACATCAGTTTCATACTGGATTGATTCAGATGGTACATTGCTTGCCAACTATAGCATACTGTTAATGAAGCACATTGCTTTGCAATTATGATTATTAAGAAATCATAAGTAAAAACTTATATTTTACCATACTGCATTTTTGTTTTATAAAAGCAATAAACCACATTACATTGTTCCTAAGAACATTTCTTAACTGTGTCAGATTGTGAAGTACTCCTTCCGTGGCTTATTGCTTTGTTAAATCATTACTGTGTTATGTGAAAACCAGCCTGATCCCGAATCTATAAACCTAGAACTTTCCTGTCAGTGTCCTCCTCCATCTTGTACTGGAGCTTTAGGTCTGTGTGATAAGGCTAGGTCTCCATGGCAACCGCGCTGGTGGGCCTCCAGAGGCCCGGGGTCGAAGGTGAAGCCGATAACCTTTCGACCTTGCACTGCCATCGCAGAGAGCTCTGCTTTACACGTCCAGGGCAGAACAGTGAGGAGAGCATAAAGTCTATGTGTGTATGTGTGTGTGGAAGCGAAAGAGAAAGAGTAGGAGAGAGATATGGCTGTGATATGATATCTATGTGACGAGGGAGCAGGAGAAGCAGAGGAGAGATAAAAGAATCACCGTCCAACCGTTTGGCTCTTTAGAGGCAACTCTGATAAGATATGAGAGGGAATAGTCCCTCATGCCATAAACACACATACAGCCAAGTACAGAAGCTGCCTTGCATCGTGTATTTTGCATGTTGAGAAATGCTACGTTTAAGACATTGTGGCCACATTTTTGCTTGAATTGTATTAGTCTGATAAGCTTTAACTGCTTTGAAAGCCCAAGCTTTGCAGTTTAGAGGACAGTGAACTAGTTTCTCACAGGCCCAGATAAAGCCTGTATTTGGACTATTAAAGACTTCCGATGGTGAATCAACATTGACATTTCGGTTTAGTCCAAGTCAAGCCAATCCCTGTCGAGGAAATCGACTGTTTGGTTATGAATTGAATTTGCATGCAATTATAGGCGGGTGATGTGGCAAAAATATAGCTTGCATTAGGGATGAGACAAAGAATCATGACACGGTGGTATCATCATGCAAAGCAGAGCACATTGCATTGTGGAGAATCATTCATCATCTAATCCAATCACATTGATTGAATACCAAAGTTAATAAAAAATGATCAGCACCTATCAGCAACTCACTCCAGCACACACCCTAAATCCCAACTCTAGTTTTGTTAGTATGAGGTGCTGCAATATGACTATAGTCATCATTTTCCTTCCTTGGAATTTTGTTTAAATATTGTAGACACATTGAAAACAGTACAGTCACTTTTATTTTTCATACTGCTACATGAAATCTGATCGAACATACCTAATTATGCTTTCTTTGTAAGGAAACATGCAGTTTATCTTTGATTTTAAGTACTTACAGTGCTCAAGCTCAGAAAAAAAAACATATTGTAATATATCTACTTAATGGACAACAGCCTACAAATTTTGGAGTTTGGTCTGTATTTACAGATTGTATTACTTACTGTAGTCTTTTTAAACACAAAGTTCTGTACGTTACTGGTTCCAAGCCTCTCCTTCTCAGAGATGATTTAGCCTGAGCCATTAGCTGTATTACTACCATGTTGTAAAATTCAGGTCAGTACCACTAGGGGGCAAGCTGCACTGTCCAAGATTTTTCCTGACTGTGTGTGTGTGTGTGTGTGTGTGTGTGTGTGTGAGTGTGAGAGAGAGAGCGCAAGAGAGGAATCCAATTTAAAGGGGACATGGCAATAATTCAGCCAACACTCACCCACTCGAGCGTGTCGTTACTGAGAGCTTTGAAATATTCCTCCTCGTGTTGGAATGGAGAGCGTGGCTACTGATCTTAATGTGTAACACATACATTGTTTGAGCTCTAATGGAAATCATATGCACTGCACGGCCGACACTTGAGACTTATTACACTCGCCCCAAATAGCGCCCGCATGCACACACACATTGGAGTCAGGTCACATTACAAAAAACAAGCAAACAACACGCACCCATACACACATGCTGACTTGTCAGTTGCATTATGCCACACATTTGAGTGACTGTCTTTCAGTATCTGAAAAGGTGTAGCGCAGAGTGGAGAAGGTGAGCACTGAAGTTGACAAAACTGGCAATAGTGTTCGATACTGGTCATGGTTGAATGTGATGAGAATCATATGCAGTGATAATTTGTTAAAATTATTTGATATTTTCAATACACTAAGGCTGATAGACAATCGGTAGATCCTCACCAATTACACCTTCTCAGTGACATGGAGTGTTTTATGAGTAGTCGATCAGACTTTTACTTCACTGATTAGCATGGTGCTAACTAAATGGCTAAATCATTACTCTCTTTTGTGTCAGAATTGTCTATATAGAAGTGCTATAGTCGCAAGAGCTGCCTTTGTTTACTGGTCTACGTTATCAACTTTTTTTTTTTTCATGGGGAGATTTTACCTAGTAACACAGAGTTGGAGAATTGTCTGTTTACAAGTTATGCCATTCACAAGCAACCAAACACCCATGTGCTGTGTACATGGCAAAACAATTACAGTGCATCAGTATGTTCAGCAATCAAGCTTCAAACCAGAGAAAGTGGATATCTTAGTCTTCTCAGTTCATAGACTATAATCGCAATTCAAATCGCAGTTACGATATTGGTCAGAAAGATAGGTTAGGTAGTTAGGTATTTTATGAAAATCGTTCAGCCCTACTGTTACTTTTAAAGTGCATAGACAAAATACATGCTTTAGGATACCTAGCAGGTACTACTGTTCTTAACTATGTAGTGTAGACTAGTTTGGACTCCAGTCCATTGGGTACTTGTTAGCACACTATTTAGGTGCATCAGGTATATCAGGTTTTTACATTTGCTGCAAACTGCCCCAAACACAGTAAAAAGAAGCTTTTCCAACGCTAATAGCTAAAAATACAGTCCGCAGCTCCACTCTGGAAAACCCACCACTCCAAAGATTTTCAGGCTCATCAACATAAAAGTCCTTGATTGCGAATGATACATCAACGCTCCTCTGTGAAGCACTGGTTAGCCCATGCCGCAGATGTACTTGGAATGTAGCTGTCGACTTTCTGGCCCCACCCCTTTGAGCAAATCTTTATATTTGTTGTTGATTACTCCTGAAACACCAGAGCCCAAAAAATGGTATTCCAGACATCAGTAGTTATAGGTCATATTTGGTCAATTTGTGTATCGTCTAGTATCCTCTAGTCTTCTATTTGTAAATATGACTTGGTCAATTGCTTTCAAGTACAACTTGATATTTTTACATTAGCCTAATAGCTGAAGTGCAAAGCTAAAGAAACAAATGTCAAACAGTTCATTGCCAAACATCTACATTTGAGTTAAAGTGAAAATACTCTAAGTTAGACTTCTTGCCCAGGTATTGTTTTAAATCCATGTATATAGGTTAACCATCCTTGTAAACCTAACTTAAACTCATTCTGGTGGTAGACATGTCAACCTCCTCTATTGCTCCTGTTGCACTCCACCCACAAACCGTCTCTGACTCTTTTGGGGCTTTGATGAGCCTCATGCTAAACCTGAGTCATTGGATCTGCTCTGCTGTTAAATCCAATCGTCCCTGGGCGAGGCAGTTAGCTGTGACATGCTCTCTCTCTGTCCGGTGGCTTAGCAAAATAGTGCTGGGCCTCTGGTGTCTGCAGGAGAGAATGGAATTGAGATCACACGTAATGGGCCCTGCTCAGATGCGATGCCTCCCTCATTAGAATTCCCCGTCCATAGCTTCTTTCTTTTCCCTCTTTCTCTCTCTCTCTCTCTCTCTTTCTTTTTACCCTGCAATCTTAAAAGAAAATTAAGACTTAAGTGGTTGCCTGTCAATTAGCGCTCCCTGTGCGACAGAGCGGCGAGAATTCGATTGCAAGGAGACGCGAGCCATTACAGCCCAGCCACTCTTGCTCGCTCTATCTCTCTTTTTTCTTTCTTGCTTTTTTCCTCCTCCCACTGTCTGCCTCTTGCTTTCTCTCTCTCTTTCAGTTTCTCCTGGTTTCTGTTCTTTTTGTGTGCTGGTTCTCTCTCTCTCTCTCTCTCTCTCTCTTTTCACTCTCTCACTCTCTTTTCACTCTCTCACTCTTTCCTTCTTACTCCCCATCTCTCTCATTCCCTCTTTCCCATTATCCTTTCTCTCTCTCTCTCTCTCTCTCTCTCTCTCTCTCTCTCTTACCCCACATCTCTCTCGCACTGTCACGTTTCGCTCTGCCCTTGCCTCCCTTTATGTCGCTTCTCTATTTCTCAGAGCAGATAGGCAGTGTGTGTGTGTGTGTGTGTAAATGTGTGTGTGTGCCTGTGCCCACATGGATCTGTCTCCGATCTTTCAATTAACAGCAAGTCTCAAAACGAGACTAGTCTCTAATCTATTCAAGACAACTTTAATGAGCCAAATGTCTACATGCCTACTATTCTGCTTATTTGACTAAGATAAAGAGTCTGTTTTGCCAGTGTGAACAGTTAGCACTGATAAGCCTCTCCTCCACTGTAGCTTGAAAAGTGACCACTCCAATAGCACTTCCACCTGGACTTGGTTAAGCATGCAAGACTCATAAAATGTGCGTATCTTTTCATGAGCAAGATTAGCTCGCCATGCTCAGTCCAACTGAACCCTTCAGGTTTTGTGATGTGATAGGTAGTGCAATGTAGTCCATTTTACATCACTGTTATTCATGTACATGCACAAGTAGACCCCAGAGTCATGCTTAAGCACCTGCCAAGGTGCCCTCAGATGGTACAAGTGCCCTCCCTTCTAGTCAGGATATGTAATTATATTCTTAACTCAAGTCCTGAGGCTGAGTGACAAGGAAAGCGCTAGTTGGTCCGTTTGGTTCCATAAGCTTCGTTGTACCATTTGACATGCGTGCATGCACCAAAACAGCATTGGAAATCCTACCGGAAATTGGAAATCACTGATAATATGTCTTTAAAGTGGTCATAACCATCCATAATGTCAGCAGCATTAAACATTTATTAAACCACAGTTCTTAGCTGTGGGCAGGAGGACTTGCAGAGACCACCCCGTTAAAGAGAGTTCTAACTCAATTATAGTTATAGTCAAATAGAGTAGTGGATAACATGCCTTGAAAATAGGAGATTGCTGCTTCAATGAATTTAGATTTTATTTTTTAGAACCTTTTTAGAATCTTTTACCTTTAGAACCTTTTGCCAATTGTGTTTGCACACAGAGGAATTTGTCTACCGCATTTAATTCATCCATGCAGTGATATATCCACATACACGCACACTAGGGGACAGTGATCACACTTGCCTGGAATGGTGGGCAGCCCTACCCATGGCACCTGTAGAGCAGTTGGGGGTAAGGTGCTTTGCTCAAGGGCACTTCTGTCGTGTACTGTCGGTTCAGGGAATCTAACATGGAATTGAACAAAGCTGGTTCCCTAATCTCCAGCCCACGACTGCATCAATTTACATGCTATGCTCACATATCAATATCAATATGTAACAGGCCTGTTTGTGAGATAATCCTTCTTAAACTGTGCACACAGCAAACAAAGTAGTCTATGCTCAACTTTCTGAAATTCTAAACTTTATATGTCAACAGAAGACCTCTTGTTGTACCAGGGAGGCCACTTTTATTCCCAAGACCTTTTAGCTATGGCCGTCTATATATTTTCTTCTTATCTCTGAATTTTTATAATTAACATGTTACTTGCTATATAAGCTTTTGTGCTCTGCCACAAGCAAGATGAGTTGTCCTGCTGCTGCAGTGACGCACATTTATTTGGAATGCAACCATCATTACATGAGCTTTCATTGGTCGTCCAGATTTTAAGCACATCCATGCACTGCAGAAAATTGACCTTTCCCTGATCAAAGTTGTGCACAGCATTGCAGCCGGTCAGCTTTAAATCTTTTTCAACCTTTCTCAGTGTCGATGTGCGTTTCAAAACTTAGTGTGCATTTCCACCTTTATGGTGGAAAAGGCTGCAAAGTGTAGACAGATACAGAGGCAAGCTATAGTTAGACAAGGGCTCGTTGTGGCCTCATTTCCCAGGCAGTTGTATTCAGCATCACCGCAGTGGTTTAAACCTTCCATCTCAGATGACTGAGAGGATATTTCAAATTACATTTCTGTCATTTTAGTCTAGCCAGTCGTGTAACTGCATAGGGGTGACCCAGAATTGACGGAAAGATGTTTGACTGAAAAACTGTCATTCAACATTTTTGTGCCGCAAGAGAGTTCCAGTGACCAATCAACTTCACTGTAACTCAGAGTGAAATTGCTTTGTGTCCAGGCTAGGCTAGAGGACGACTAGAGCTGACACTAAATCAGCTGTTAGTGGCAGTGTGACTGAAGCACTGAGTAACTGTGACGTATAGAATACACGTCTGGACCACACCACTCGACTGCTTGCTCTCTCTCTCTCTCTCTCACACATCAGTCTCAGTTCAGCAGTCCTGGCTGCAGAACACTGTCACTGGCTGTGACAGCACAGGGGGATGAAGGCCATGTAACAGACTGGAGAGTGGGAAGTCCTGAGCCAAGATGGCGGAATGATAAGTAAACCCAGAGCCAGCTGAGCCAAAATAGCCAACTGCTTATGTTACACTGAAAACATCTCAATGCCAAATGCTGCCCAATATGTGCCATGCACGTGCATCATTGTCACACATGCTTACACTCCGTACAATCACATTTAACGACTGATCTATACCACACATGATTTCTTTTGTTACAATATAGTGTTACTGGATTAATTTGGGTAAAATGTATTAAGCCAGCTACATATACCATTATAAAGCTTTGCTTAATGTAGAAACCAGTATAGGATTAATCTTTTCAATGTGTTCTATAGGTGAAAACCAGGGATGCCACTATCATGAAATTTTATCCCTATAAATGTGACATATTAAGGTGCAAAAAAGTGGGAAAATTGGCTGATTAGCCATCTTGGATTTTAGCTTTGTTTGATTAGGAGCTAATATTCAGATATTTGGCACTGCTGTGTTGTGTCCATGGTCACACACTTACAATTACAATTACACAGAATCATGTGTTGATACTAGCATATATGCCAAAAATGTTACATAGCTAACCCCCAACAGCATTGCCCTCTAAACGTGTAGCTTTAAATTAGACAGATGATAGATAGATAGATACTTTATTGATCCCGAAGGAAATTTAGCAGGCAGTTGCAGTTTTCACAATATAGCACAGTAAAACAAAACAAAGAGGGCTGTACAGAATGAACCTAAATAGGCAGGTACCAACTCAGCAAAAAATATTAACTATTAAACTACAAACTACATGAAACCAAAAGTCTACAAAGGTACAAATATAACTGTAGAAAAAACAGTATAAAAAATGTGAAAAACCAGAGATAAAAAGGCAGTGCAATAATAATATTGCACTGAAACAGTTTTTGTGAAACTGCTACTGGCTGCTAAATTTCCTTCGGGATCAATAAAGTATCTATCTATCTATCTATCTATCTATCTATCTATCTATCTATCTATCTATCTATCTAATAAATGTGCAAGGGGTGCAGATATCAGCAGATAATGACAATACTGAAAAAGATAATGAACATGTACATATATTGGTATTTAAGTAAAGTGTCTAGAGTGTCTAGGAGTGCAGATTGTACTGAATATACAGTAAAGTGTAATAGTGCAAATAAATAAACCTATGATTTAACATGAGATTCAGTCCTCATCAGTCCTCTTCCCTCTTCTGGCCCCACTGGGAAGAGTTGAAGAGCCTGATGGCTCTCGGGACAAAGGATCTCCTGAGTCTGTCTGTGGAGCAGCTCTGTGACAGCAACCTGCTACTGAACTTGCTCCTTTTGTCCATGATGATGGTGTGTAGTGGGTGCCCATCATCATCCATAATGGACAGCAGTTTTTGCAGTGTCCTTCTCTCTGCCACCTTCACCACAGAGTCCAGTTCTGCACCAACAACTGACCCTGCTCGCCTATAACACCCCTTTACTTCCACTACAGTGCACTGTACAGGTCATGAAACTATGAATTCTAAATCCAGATCTGGGTTAATGTACATGTATTTACTAGGCTAAAAGTTTACCTTGGACCTGCAGACTTGGATTAGTGTGCTTTAGCCTCCAGTTGCTACTTGGACCGCCTGACATTTTGCTTTATGGGATATTTGTAGGTGTGTCTGTGGCAGTCTATGACTCAATAACACAAATGCAAAGCTTAGCTAACTTAGGGACATCATAACTAGCTAGCATATTGATTTACACTCCATTGACACTTTACATTAAACTGATTTATATATAACCAT
Organism: Semaprochilodus insignis; assembly: GCA_034552555.1. NCBI lineage: Eukaryota > Metazoa > Chordata > Actinopteri > Characiformes > Prochilodontidae > Semaprochilodus > Semaprochilodus insignis. Next base: position 11,163,312 of record CM067477.1, on the reverse strand, counting down.
AAATAAAGCCTTATAAAGCCTTCTAGCCTTATCTCCACTAGTAGGTGTGCTGACTTCTGTTAAATGCTAAAGTTAACCTTACTTTATACTATATATACCTTACTATATAATATATAATAATATGAGTTATTGGTTTTTTTTGCATCAATATTTTTTTGTAATTGAGTTACTTGAGTTTCCTGAGGAGTCATTGTAGCCATAACTGAATATAAATGGCTTGTTTGTTTGTAGAAGCTATTTTATGACCTATGCAGTGCGCACTACCTAGGGAGTAGGAAGCTATTTGAGACTGAGTCTGTATTTTGGCTTGCTTTGTTAATGCTATTGTTATTGTTTACTGGCCAAGAATGCTATCATATACAAAGCAGACCTGCTCAAACCTTAAAGCTCTGTGTTTTCACTGATAAACCTGTCAGATAGTGTGCCAACAGAGGAGAATGTAGAATACACATATTATCACTATTGGAGAATACGACAGATTTAGTACTGCTCTACTGCCGTAAAATGCTTACTTGTGTGCCGTGGGAATTGAATTGTGCTGGTGCAAGTGATCTACATATGCATGACAGTGGTGCAAATTGGGCAGGGTCTCAGATTAAGTAGTAATGGATACCATGAGTTCCATAAGGGTTTAAGATGACAGGATATTTGGACTGAAATAGATCACAAACACACATTTCTACTAGGAAGAAAGTCAACAGAATGTGCCACTCAGAGAGTGCGCCTCCAAATAAGACCTCATAGTGAGCAGTTTGTTGTAACTGGATATTAATTGTTCTTTCAGGTGTATGCTGGATTCAATTGATCTGCCATTTGTAAGCCTCTAAGTGTCTGCCTTTGCTTACATTTACAGTCTCCCACACAGGATGTACTTGCATGTTTTTTGTTGGAATTTCATATTTTGGCTTCTATTTAGAGCTACATTGAAGATGAGCTTGGCAATGCCTTGAATGCACAGTGAATGAAGGTACAGAAGGAGATGACTTTAAACCACGAAGGTAGTGGGTGAGGGAGTGAAACGGAAAAAGAGGTAATGGGTAGAATGGCAAGAGATTAGAGGAGCAGAATGAGAGAAGTAAGAGATGAAGAGATAGGTAGGAGAGGAAACAGAGGAGACAGGATGAAGGGACTTTGAAAAAGGCTCTCTCTCGACATTACAGGGGTTGCCATGGCAACGATGCAGCAGGTCCTGACCTGGACAGGCTTCACCTGCAAATTGTGTCTCTGTGTGTAGGTGGGTGATAGTGTGAGATGGAGAGACGACCTAGTAAAAGAAAAGACTTAGCAACGTTTGGAGTCTTTTGTTCTCCTATATAAGGTCTACATCATGGTTATACCCCATACATAGTATATATCTTTAATCTATAATGTAGATGCTCACTGAAGATCTATCACCAAACATCACTATCAAACCAGGCTCAGATTCTCAACATTACATCACATTACTGCCATGCACCAAAATCAGCAGGCATCCTCGCAGCCAAGGCCTTTCAGACATTGATTCGGTTACGAATCGATTCCCTAGGTGGAGGAAGAAGGGAGTGAAGAGGGATGACTCCTGTGATTCTGAATCAAAACCTTTAATTGACTTCACCTACACACCTTTAAGTCAATACATGATTGAGAACCATGCAGTCCTTTCCTTTATCTTACCTTCTAGGCAGTGTCTCCTTCAAGGTGAGGGACCAGTTTTGCCTCCAAATGTTGACCTGGGACAGGCCTCTTCTATTTATGGAGTCCCGAATGATATTATGGAAGAAGTAATAGGAGATAGGCAGTGACTGTCAGGAGTGTGATCATAGTGTGTTTTTCTGTGGAGTTCCCTCACTGTATTGGACTGGTGCTGTGGAGGACACAGCTAACGATGTATTGACCACTATGGATGGATGGTCCGGCTATCGAGTCCCATAAGAAATGAATGGAATACCTTAGTGGACAGGCACAGCTCGATGATCTTCAAGCTTGACCGTGTGTCTCCAATACAAGAAGCAGTGCTTGGAAGGAAACGTATCCATGCATATGACGCCTAGGCACAGGGGGAGCTGTGAACCGGACATCAGGCCTGAAAGCAAAGGCAGATCAATTTAAGATTATGCTCACTCTCAATCACACAGGAACTCCAAGGGAGGGGAAAAAAAAGATATTAACAGAGAGCGATATTGAAAATGGCTTGTTATTGAAGAGGCACTTAAAGCAGCATCAGGTTTGCATGATTATTTATCAGCAGAAAAAGATAAATGGTCCCTAAAAGGATGGAATTCTTAGATCATTGTGAAGTTTTTGTCTGATTTCATACTGTGCAACGCAGCTTCATTCAGTGTGTATTTTTTCGCTGGCAAGGCTTGTATGTATGTACATGTTTTTCTGTGCATGCTCAAGCAAACCTCTTGGCAGGCGCATTTCTCAGGGACTGTGTTTGGTGTAATTGGGTGCAATCCTGAGGTTCTTTTCAGCATTGATCCAGCCCAAAACAATCATCCAACAGCCATCGCACAATTAGCATGCAAATTAAGGGCCATTCGTTGCCACGCCAACACCAGTCGGCTCTTATTTACAGAGGTGTCACTCTATGAGACTGTGAGAGAGAGAAAAGAAGAGAGAGTGCAGCCATCCATTCTATGCATTTTTGCGTTTGTCACTCACGCTTCATGATTTGACCCGGTATGCAGTGGTCACATTTTGTCCCAACAAAACACTGATCCAGAGTCTACTGTGACTGTCTCAGCCTATTTGTTGGCCAGTGGGGTCAATTTAACATGTATGACCTCAATCAGACGGCTGCATAGTCTTTCAATCTGCTCCTGATAGTACATGCAGTATACTATGAGAGTCATATTAATAAGTGTCAGAGTGAAGCGTGATTGATTGAACATTGTGATTCTGTGAAATCACAAACTCATCTGAATTTGTGGTTGATAAAGATTTGCATACTGCTGCTTTCTGTGGCATTCAGAATCATGTTGGCTATTAACAAATAGTAGATGGTACAGCCCTGTGAGTAGCTAATGAAAAATTGGCGGAGAGCTAAAAATCTAATGTTTTTATTATTTTTAAAATTAAACATAACAAATAAAATCCTATGGGTGTAATGAAGGAATGTTGATCAAAAACTGTTGAAATGATCACAGTGAAGAGACCATGTAGCTTGACAGAAGAAAGACTGCAGTACATCGCTCTCAGTAGAGCTAAGCCCTTTCAGCCTCACCTGTTACAAACATTCAAACGTTGTTGGTGTCATTCTCGGGCCTAAACCCCATCGCACACAGGCCAGTATGGCTCAGCCAATTGGTCCCCGAAGAGCCCTGTCATGAGATAAGGTCCCGCCTCCACTCTGCTGTCAGGGTAACGGTTGCCTGTGCAGTTACTGTTGGCAGGGCGACCAGCAGGGGAGCAGGCGAGTGAGAGCGACAAATACTGTCAGCAGCGAAAATGAACTGTCACCTCAGATTTTTCAGCACCGCACCGCTGCTGTATTGCTACCCTGAACCCGGGCGACCCAGCTCTGATTGAGTTCCGCTGTCTCGTTTTTCCACACACGCGTGCACACACACACACACACACACATATTGAGGTGTATACTCCCACCAGCCTCATAGCCAGTGTCTCTGAGTGCATCAATTTAGGGCTAAAAAGGGGGAGGGGATTTTTTGCTCTGTTGCAGGGGGAGCTCATTTACTATATATACATACAGTGTAGTGCATGTCTGTCTGTGCCTGAATAGATGTTTTAGAATATGTCACTCCGGCACTAATATCATTGAAGCCAAACAGTTCATACAGGCACGACGAGCCTGTTCTGTATATGCTCATGTGCCGTCCCACGTAGATGAATATAAGTTCTAGGGATGTGCATTACGACTAATTTCGATCTTAAGGTATCTGCAAGAATTCATGAACTGGTATCTGGTTAATTACAGGCAACAATGGCAGAAGAAGAGTTGAAAAGGTTATTTAGGCTTACCTTTTTAGGCAACAGCACTGTGCTGTATAAAAGCGATACACATGGAACATGTTTTATTATTCAAAAGGGCAGAGGGAAATCAGTAGGTTTTTGTGTTGGATAGGTAACGGTGGCGGCCCTTTCAGATAAGCTAATGAGCTAACAGAGCTAACCAGTATCACATTGATGCTGATGAGGGGTCATTGCCGTCTAGTTTAGGTATTTTTCATCAGTAGATGATACCAACATGTTATTTGTCAGAGAAATAAATTTCTGTTGTTTCTGGTTTTACCATCAGCTAGAGGAGTTAGTTGATGTTGATCCTTATTGTCCGCCTACCTACTTTTGTTCCACTACTAGAGACACTGTAGGGGCAGAACACTCTGGCAGTTGACCAGTCAAAACAGAGTGGGTGAGCTGAAAAGTCAGAGCACACCGGGCTCAAACAGTTTCAGGCAAAGGTTAATAGAGACGTACAATATGACAAAAATATTTTTGGAACATTTAAGCAGGTTAACTTATTCTACTAGACCCTATAAATAGGTTTCTGTTTAACATGTTCTTAGAAATGTGCCTACATTCAGCCACTCACATGTATATACCGACATACCAAATGTCACAGGATAGCAGTATGTAAATTGATTATGAAGTGGCATTACCTCCAGGTGCGGCTTTGGAATGCCCACACCTGTATAAGTTGTGATGTGTTCTTTTAGTGAGGTTGAATACTTGCCAGTGTGCTCATGGCAAGGCCACATGAATTATTGGAGTTCAAATGAAGCATGATAGTGGAATCCATGAGTTGGGCTCATGTCTTGCAAACATGCAGGCCACACCATTCATTGGAACTCTCCAGAATGCTCCTTGAACCAATTCTGGATAGCTTGGGCATGATGTGATGGTGCATTATCCTGCTGTATTATCCCATCATTGAGGGGGTACAAGAAGTCCATGAAGGGCTGCAAATAGTCATTGAGCAATGAAACGTATGGGGTGCTGGTCAATAAAATATTTAGGCAGACTGGTGAACCCAACACGTGCCATGACAGCACATACCACAGGTATGGAACCACCACCAACCTGCACAGTGCTTTGTTGATAAATGGGATCCATGGCTTCATGGGGTCTGTACCACACATAAACCCCACCATCAGCCTGAAACAATTGTTACTGGACTCAACCTCACAAGTCCAGGTGAGGCGCTGTGTCCGGCGTTGTGGTGTTAACAGAAGCACTTTGGTCTTCAGCACCCATATCCCATGGAAAATAAAGAACACTACACTGACCTGCAGGATATGCATGTGGGGCTTTATAAATTGAATGTGGAGGTGTTTCTGCCAGAGTCACTTGTCTGTCCACACAGACAATTCTAGCCAGACGCTGCCAGTCACGGTCATTGAGCACCCATGGGCAGCCACTGGGCCGTCCACTGTGAGTGGTAATGCTTTCTATGACATATACCAGGTACATACAGGACACTGTGGATTGAGGAATGTTAAATGCCTACACAACTTCGGAAATGGAATTTCCCGATCGTCTGGCACCCACTAACATGCCCTGTTGCCTTGCCATGAGCGTGCTGGGCAATGTTAAGCCACTACTCACGAAATAATACCTCACAACTTATACAGGTGTGGGCATTCCCAAGCTGTCCTCTGAAGTAATGCCATTTCATAATTAATCTACTATACTGCTATTTTTTTCTGGTGTCTTTGCTTTGTGTTTGTACTTATTGGTTATATTGAAGACTTGCACTTGCATCCTGCCTCCATGTTACTCTCCACTTTGCATTAGGTATGTAACTTAAGGCAAAACCTTTGTCCATCACTGAATAGTTGGCCTGTATATTTTCTTCATGTCAACCCATACCCGAATAGTGATTTCAGTATTCCAGTACTAGCACCTCAAGTACACAGATACACAGGCCTACCCGGTAACAAATACATGATTGGCTTCTAGGACTGAGCTAGGATTATCATCTGTATAATTGTTGTGCTAAACAATGTGTATTCGTATATTCACCACTGTTATCCAAAATTACTTAAAATGTATCACATGAGCATTACATAGTCTTATTCTATAGCTTGAATTTACTCTGATGGTAATACATTTAATTACCATTCTAATTCTGGACAAGCTTGTCTGAAAATCTACATTTTAATTTGGTCATGTTTTGTTGGTAAGCCTATAATTAAGTGCAGTCATTTTTGTTATATAACTTGGAGACTGACCTTATTTGCACAATTCCAGCACTTATTTAAATGATTATGATGATCAATAACATCAGTCATCAGCCCAAGGCTATATAGGACTGCAGCCGTATGTGCCAGGGCTGCATGATGTGGATGAAATTCCGTATTGACTTTTTATCACTACATACTGCAATCAAGATACAACTTCCAATACACTAAAAACACATTAGTGATCATTTGATGCAATGTGCCTAAAGATGGTCCTTCACTACTTTTTGCCAAAATGATGTACGCTCCTCCAACAATATGCTGACACTTATCTAGTGAAATAACCTTCTGCAGTATCATTATTGTAAAAGGTCAGTATCGGAAAAAACAATTAACAAACTATTTATTGTGCAACCGCACTGCTGTTAATAGTCATTTTCTTCTTGTATACATATATATGTGTGTGTGTGTGTGTGTGTGTGTGTGTGTTTGTGTTTCAACATTTGTGTCGCTAATAATAGTGATTTTAGAATAACAGTGCTGCATCTTTAGCCAGTTAACCGCAGCTTCCACAGGCTAACCATGATTTATCACTGTGGGAAGTGGGACCTTAACATGCTAGTAACATTGCTTTTAGAGCCAGGCTATATATCTTCATAGCATTTACAGTACATTTAGCATAAGGTGATTTGTGCTGGTATGGTGCGGTCCACCACTGAAATGTAGCCTTTCTGTAACAGCTTGGCTATTTACAGGGACCTTTTAGCATAATCTGTTTCCACTGTAATTCTGAAGAACATTTAACACATTGCAAGGAATGCATACAACTTTAATCTTTATGTTTAACCCCAAATTACAGTGTTATCTTTGGTAAAATGGTTACTTAGCTAGCACTTTTATTTTGACGTTTGTAATGCTCAAAAGTATTAATATGCCATATATTCAATCCAGGTTCATTTGCTAGCAGTAAAGCTGTGCTTTTCCTCATGGTGAATTGTTTTCTTGATTAAAAGTCTGTGATGCTTTTTGGTTTCACCAGTAAAATCAGCGCACATAACTTATATACATAATAAGCGGATAGCAAAATGAACATCTTGAGCTTATGTCAATTAGAGTCAAAAAATGACCCTTTTCCAACTTCTCTTTACTCCTTAACATTAAACAGGCTGATTTTGTCCCTGTCCCTGTAAGACTGATATGTTTCATTTGGCAGCCCTGTGTTGCAGGATGATGTATACCCAGTAACATCAATATTGGGAAGGACAAAATTTTTGTGAGCTCACAAATTCAAGACAAGTTATTTTTTTAATCTTAGTTTCCATTTATTTAATTAGTGACTGTAGTGTCCATGCAAGTACATGTTGATATACAGGATGGTGGGCAGAAAACCTCTTTTTAGCTTTTGGAGGGGGCAAGTTTCATTTACATGTTTCATTGTTTACTCCTCTCTACATGCGTTCAGTGAACTTGGGCTGCTACCCCACCAGTGAAGGCTAAGAGAGGTGTCATGGCCTGTCCTGAATCTGTAGAGAACTGACTCATTGACTCGGTTTGTGAGAGGTCGGTTTTAGGAACCTGTTGGATAGAGTCCATCACCAGATGTTTATATGGGACATCCCTGGATTCCCATTAGCTTAAACAAGCCAGTTAGTTGCAATGGACTGTGTGGACTAGAAAGTGAATGTATCATGTGTTAAATATTTCACATTTATAAAAAATCTCATATTTTCACATATTTCACTGCTATTTCACTTCATATTTTCTCCTGTTATCACCCAATACTGATACCCCGCGGTACTGATAGGCTGTTTGTAGTGGCGCTATGTTTGCACTATTGTGTTTGAATGCTTTTTACAATGGCCCATGGATTGGGAAGAAGGGCTTTTATAATTTGTATGAAGTTTAATACTCACTGCATACTAGTTTTTGCTTCACTGTGGTAGGAGCTACATGATGGAGGGGGACAGAGACACTAAGAATTATTTACTTTTTTACTGAGAAGTTTTCTTTAACTGTCAGTCCTTGGCCTGCATTTCTGTGGTCTCTTTTGAAGAGGTGTCCCTACAGAGAGACATCAGTGGCTCCGGCACAAGGCCCAGGAAATGAAGCCAAAGAGTATGTTTGATAAAGAGCTCTGTGACAACTGCACCCAGCGTGGAGTCTATTGTGTTTCAAACGCCCTCTCTCTCTTTTTTCCCTCAACTCTTTCTGCTGTCTCAGCTGCTCCTCGCTACTGTACAGAGTGTAGCGAGTGTGTGCGCAAAAGATTTAATGTACACAAAAGGTTGTGATCTGTTTCCAGTGTCCTTTTTGGTTTCTATATGAGGCTCTGCTTTTCTGAGCATGTGTGATTATGTGTCATCATATGCTTGTATGCATGTTTCTATGCATGCATAAAACCCATAGATGTGGCTTTGTGCATGTGTATTTTACTGCGTTGCATTCTTCCCCTGGGAAGTATCAACTGTGCTACCATGCTTGTGCTCTTTGAGCGTTTGGGTCTCGCAGGAACAATCACATCCTTACAGCACAGCCTCGTAAAACGGCAAGCATTCACGGGCCGGGAAAACCCTGTCCCACGCCGGCCAAGTCCCCTTATAAAGCCGTCATCCCTCGAGTTATAAGAGCAGCTCACTGAAAAGAGACCACAAACGTGATTTATCTCCCTTTCGCTCTCTGTCTCCTTTCCACAACAAGAGCAGGCATAAAAAGCACAGGAATAAATATAATATGCAGGAGCGCCCCATAGTCCCACCATGCAATGGGAGACGCCTCGTAAAACAGAATTTGTGAGCGGGATCTGAAATCATTGCTGCGTTTAATCTCTATGGCTCATCTGGCTTCTGCTCCATGACTAAAACACAGCGATTGTCTCTTTTTCACATACAGTAGCGTTCCGAATGAACAGATTGTCCGTGTGGGGATTGTAAATTCTGAACGTTTCCCACAGCTAAATAATATTCCCCAAGACTGAGAGAACAAACATGCACAGAGTGCAGTGCACCAGGAAGAGTTTGTATGAGGCTTGGTGGAGAGACAGACTATGAATAGATTAACGAAGACATTAAAATGGACCCCTAAAATGCAAGCAACATTCAGATTACGTACTGAGACTTCTGCGAATCTGTTTTTGTGCTGCCACTTCGACACCATTGGAGCTTGTGTAGCACAACCCCTCAGCCTCAAATCATAAATCCTGCACTGTTACGACCTGTCTCTCCCAGTTATTCACTTGCTGAACAAGCCAAAGCTTGTCCCTGCCTGTTGGTGTCTCACTCTCTAAATCATCAAATACACTTCACAGCAGTTTATAGCAGTATTTCCCTCCCCCTGAAGCTTTAGGTGAGCTTTACCCTACTTTAACTGTAATGGCTACTTAAACATTCATTTTCAAAGGCTTGAAGTAAACACAACATAACTAATGAAGAACTTTGATACACAATAAAGAATCATAGACAGACAGATATAAACACAATCCCATTTTACTCCTTTCCCCTACCATCTAGCCCTACCCCATTCTTGCACATTCACTCATAGGGGTAGGGTGTCTGGATTCTAAGTGGGATAGAGGGGTTGAGTGAAGTATTACAGCTACATGGCCCTCCAAACTGAGGTTTTTCAGAGGCTGCAAACAGTTTTATGAGGAATTTCCTGGAACATCTTTGGCGAACAACCAAAGAAACCCACAAATTTAGGTATTTTCTCTGCTGATTTATCCAGATTTTTACATACTTTCATGCTGCATTCTCCCTGTTGAAAGGATATGATGCTAACTTGGAGTTTGCTTGGTTTTGAAGCAGTGATGTTCTTAATTTTCTGATGATCTATCAGGTTCTTGAAGAATTGTCCCATTTCGTAGCAGCAGAATTCAACCACTATGCCTTGTAACTCAGTTCCAAGGGTCAAGGTGACATTTGAAAATAAAATTATCAACTAAAGGGAATACACAAAGATGATAAAAAGTTGCAAATATGTAAATTATACTTGACAGTTGACTTTATAGCGAGAGTGATACATATAGTGAGGATGTGTATCAAAAAGCCAGCCTCAGTCTAAGATTACCATTGCGGAAACCAAAGGGCTTTAGGAACCTAGACCACAGCAACCTGATGGTTCACACACAGACCTGGGAAACCTGTGAATTATGTAATAGGTTCTTTACTGACCATACTGCATCCAGAGTTCCCACTGTGGCAATATTTGCTGCCAGTACTGCAGCTGGTACGGGGCCAGTACATATGCACATTATACTTGAAACAGCTATGAACAATTTAATGGGGTGCAGTCGAAACCAGATTGTCCTACTAAAATTGCTACCAAACTAGAAGCCTCCACGGATCCTGGAAGGGTGATTTGGAGTCTGAGTGCATGTTTTAAAATGGAGACATATTCTGATGAATCGTTTATGAACCCACTGCGACAGAGCAAGGCATGGAGCCAACACTCACCGCAAGCAAGCGTAAAGCAGAAGCACCGTTCAGCACCAGCGAAATGCGCAGCGATTAGGTATTGCTTAATGAATTATGGAAGGTGTTCTGCGAAACCACAGGATGTGTGGGCTCTTAAATGAGGATGCGGGCACTTTCCCTACCCTTGCCATTTTTCAAAGCCCTGATGTTACATGCTGGTCTGTGAGCTTTGCATCTCCTTGTAATTGTTTGAGTGCTTGTCCATGTTTGAAGGCATACTCGCTAGGTGTGTATGTGAAAAGAGTGAATGTAATTCTTCCACACTGCGGGGTTGGGAACACTTTAGGCCTGTGACATCCTATTTAGGTTGCCAAGGCAACGTTATCAGAGAGTCACACGGCCAAAAAGAGCCCACCTGGACCTGCTGTTGCTTCCCAGCACCTCTGGGGGGGATGAGAGGAGCAAGAGAGGAAAGGAGGCAGAAGAAGAAGGAGGTGGGGGAGGGTAGAGATAAAACGAGAGGCAGAGCAGAAACGGCAGCCAGGAGCGCGTGCCAAGAAACCCCGGAGACAACGCTTCTCTGCCAGATGTTGTGTCGTTTGGCCTTGCGTCGCCCAGCAAAGAGATCCGAGCTGACGAACCATTTTTCACTGTCATGCCACAAACAACGAGCAAAAGCGCACAGGGAAATTAAGACGCTCTGTGATGCTCCCTTGCAGGAAAGGAAGAACAAGAGAGGAGGAAAAAATAAAGAATGGGAGACAGGGCTAGACGCTGTCTGTGTACCATGTACAAATTTGGAAGGAGAGAAAAGGGTGGGAACGCCACCTGGTCTGTGACAGTGCTGTCAGATCACATCAGGAACCCCATAGCGAGCCTGGAGTTTCTGATCCGAGGCCTGGTTGCACTGAAGACAGCAGGGAAGCTACAGGAGGATGGGATGGGGGGGGCGGGGTGGGATCCAGATGCCAGCTGAGTGCCTATCGATCTGCCGCTCTTACAGCACTGCTGAAATAGCTAAAATCGTCCTCTGTTGCATGGGCTGTTGCTGTTTCCTAACACCTGTCTAGGTGAAACAATGGATAGGGCACAGTGACACAGTTCCCAGGACTAAAACAATGTGCGATCTTTCCAAGGCTTTTTGTTTCAAGCTCATTGGGCAGGACATGACATCCGAATTATATGACCTTGAAGTTGTAGAAAGAAGTATGATTCTGTATTGAAGACATTTTAGAAGAACCTCTTTATTAGACATTAACTTAATATCACAACTTGTTTTCCTGGAGTTTTTATTTGTTTTTACTCTGATGATGCATGCATCATGGAATTTGGTGCTTTAGTAGCACTCTTTCATGTTGCCATGGTACATGTCCAGACAATTTAAAATGTTGACTACAAATGTAAAAAACATAAAATACACCCTGCATGCCAAAATCCTACCTGCAGCATGATTAACAAGTACATTCAAATCTGCAAACTAATGTTTTGAATAGTTTAATCTCAGTGGCCTTTCCCTTTTGAACTAAAACGTGCAGGCCTTCTATCAAGAAGCTCCTGGTTGAGACCTCATTGAAGTCGGCCCAATACTTTTGGACTTGCGCATGTTGCAGAACTTTTTCCAGTTGTCCTCCCTAGTCAAGCACATGTTTGTACAACTGTTTTGGTCAACTCTCCAGGGCCAGCAGACTTTTAGTCGTGCGCCATGGATTTGTTTCTTGATTTAAACTGGGACACAGTAGCTCTTCTCTGACTGAGCAGAGAAACAATGTCTTTGTCTGTAGCCCAGTAGCACTCATGTTTGTGCGAATCCGATGATAAAAGCATAATGCCATTGGTTAAAGTTATTTACATGATGTTAGGAATAGGAATATGCATGGGTACTCAAGTACCTGGTTACCCAGTTGTCCTGCTATTTGAATATTGAAATTACTGTTTGGATATTTGTTACATTTCATTGCAGGAAGATAAAGAAAACATGTAGGTCAGCAGTTCCAGATTATGTCGATGAGTGTTGTTATACTTTGCATTATTTTTCCTTCCCTGTGGTTAACAGGGTATCCATTCATGAATTTCTGCAAATATGTAAAAATACAAAAATGGTAAGGAGCCAGTTTGGGATACTCCCATTAGACTTCTTTGGATTTGTACAAATCACTAATTCCCAGTCATTTGATACTCATATTCCAACCACATTTGTGCAGTGAGTTTTAGATACCAGTTTTGATCCTTTCCCAATGGTGGGCATCATAAATATGAAAAAGGCATTGAAACATTTGTCTCTGGACATCCAAAACACAGATTCAAACCACAATTAATCTCACCTTGCATACATTCACATATGATTACATATTTGCATCTGTGTACCTTCATTTTTGTACATAATCACTTGTACATAATCACATGATGTCACACACACACCCACACACACACACAAACGCACCCTACACTCACACATCTACATCTTTGGCTCTCGTCCCAACACTTGACTGTCGCTCCAGCTGTGTTGTATTCATGGGTTCAGAAAGGGATGGGGTCCCCATTGCCTGCCTGTCCCATCAATAACACCACACTGACAGCAGAGTGGTCTGGGAGGGGGCATGGGGTGGGACAGTTGCTCTGGCCTGAGGCCTGTGTACTGAGGAAATAAACACCACAGCCCTGTTCACTGTGTCAGGTCACAAAGCCAGTAGTCCTGCTCAACCTGGCCTGGACAGCAGCACCTAAACCCCCCACTCAAAGACAGACATATCCCATTCAGTCATTCACTCAATCACTTCACACAAAACCACACCACCATTTTGTGTACCAGTTTTTAGGTGGGGATGGGGGCTCAGTCTTGCAATCTGGCAAGCAGGACATCTGACATCTGACCACAGTAAGGATGGACTAATAAGGCAGCATCTGGGGTAATTAATGCTCTATATATATTTTGGTTCTTTGGAGAAAATAACCAATTATATTACATTATTATATTATATATAATATACGAAGAACCAAATAACAGTATATATATATAAATAACAAATAATATGATTTACAAGCACAGATGCAGCAATATCAGTAACTCCACAGCTTGTGCTGGACAGTGCTCACGGCGGAAGAGATAAATTAATGAGCAGCATAAATTATCCCCTGAAACATGATGTAATGTGGTATTAGAGCAAGAGGATACAGTCACAGAGAAGCTAGAACTTTTGACAGTGTATATGATTTTATATATGAAAAATACACTAATTGTTTGAAACATGGATTGCCAAGGATGAAAACTGGAAATGTAATAAACTGATTCTGATTAGGGCTGCACGATGCACATTCAAAGATGTTAGGATGTCCATAACCCAGCTTACTGGAAACTCATGTATATATAATTTTTTTTTCCCCTGTTAGTAATGCAGACTTCTCCATTCGTTGCACAAACAGTGTGCTTTCTGATGTAAGTAGCTGTTAGCATTATTTCTACTGTGCACAATAGTGAATTGAGCTTTTCTAATGTAGTGCTTTGTTATTAGTTAGATTTCTGTTTACTCATCTGCACAACAGTGTTACATTAAGTCAGAGTCACGCTATTTTAATAACAATTTATCACTTGTCATATTGTCATCGTTATATCAGACAGCTTTACCAACCAAACTTATACCTCTCTCGTGTTCCATCCCTTGATTCCTCTGTCCAGGTGCATTTGAGTGGCAGATCTGGTTCATCTCCTGATGGCAGACATGCCTTCCTCTCTCACCACATAACATCTGGAAACCAGTCTGTATCCATATACACATGCGTTCCCACACTCACTAGAAACCCTATTGTTTGATTACAAAGAAAGCTGAATAAATTCAAAAACACACAAATTCATAATCAAACATGTAGCTCAAAAGCAAGAGAACAAAGTCGGAATCCTTTGATCAGTGGCTGATCTGGATAGTCTGTGTGGAGCCAGTGTTCTAATAGATTGTCCGTCAGATTTCAACAGTGAGAGAAATCCAAGAGCTATAAACAAAATACCACATCACAACACCTTTCTGCCTGACTGTGCATATCTACACTGTAGAATGTAGATATATTTCTGTTATGTTTACCATTATTTGATTGTGTGTGTTCATGCTTTTATTTGGCACGTAGGACAACTGACTAGAGTTACAGATCACTGTGATTACACCAGCAATTGTTGCCCAGTCCCCATTAATGACCCTTACACTGGGAAACTAACGTGTTTCAGCCTAAATGTTTCATCCTGCTCAATCTTATAACACACAGGCACGCACATACACACATGCATACACACATCAGTGTCAGTGAATATCTGATGCAAAAGTTGTCTGCTTGCTTCTTATCCAGCTGTTGCTGATTACAGTTGGAGAGAGGGAACTGCGTTACCGCAGCATCAAAGAGTTTCAGTCTGCGCTATCTTACCCAGGACCTGTAGGACAGCAGTCATCAGTGTCTAGTAAATAAAAGACTACTTTGAATATCAATAAGTAATGGCATGCAAATGTTTCCTCAATCCTAGTTAGAATTTCTGTTACTGTGAGTAATGAAGTGGGAAGAAGATGAACGGATGTCCAAATGGCATGAAGTTAAAGAAGAAACATTCTTTACTTCAACATTTATAGCAAGATTAGTGTATTATTTTTTATTTTGAATAAAACTTCATAAATACTCTCACTTCTCAAACCTTGTCCCAACAATCAGCAGCCATGGGCTTCTCTAAGCAGCAGTCTAGCATTCTGAAGCTAGAAACAATTGATGCCCACGAAGCAGTAGAAGGCTATAAGAAGATAGCAAAGCATTTTTAGGTAGCGTTTCCAAACCTCGTAATGTAATTAAGAAATTACAGTTTACAGGAATGGTGGAGGTTAATTTGAGGTCTGCAAGACCATGAACACAAGAGAACTGCTTGTAGGATTGCTAGAAAGGCGAATCAGCACCTGCAACTGTAAAAGACCTTCAGCAAGATTGTGCAGCAACACCTGCTTATCATGGCCTTCATGGAGGAGCCATCAGAAGAAATCAGCATTCTAATCACAAAATTCACTGTCAAAAGTTTACTAATGAGCATCTAAACAAGCCTGATGCATTTTAAGAGCAGGTTCTGTGGGCTGATGAAGTTTACATTTTTTTGGCAACAGTGAGCAAAAGTGTGCTTGGAGAAAGTAGTGCAGAATTTCCTGACAAGAACATCTCTCTAATTGTTAACATGGGACAAATTAATTATGTTTTGATAATGATCCTAAACACTCCACAAAATACACAATGGACCAATGGACTACCTCAAGAGGTGCAAGCTAAAGATTTTACTGTGCCCCTCACAGTCCCCTTACCTAAACATCTAAGAAAATATGTGGATAGACCTCAAAGGAGCAGTGCATGCAAGATGGTCGATAAATCTCACTGAATTTGCAAGGAAGAATCTGCAAAAATCCCCCAAAGTTCTTTGCAAAACTCAGAAACTAACCATCATTTCCAATCCAGTAATTTGCAGTATTTCATTTTAATTTAGCCTCAAGGGCAAAGCAGACAGGGCAAAATGTATTTAATATGCATTACAATTTAATGTGTCCACCCGTTGTCTTTATAACAAATCACACTCTTTACCAGAAGTTTGCTTTCAGTTATTCAAAGAAATCTGCAGGGATGATTTCAGTCCTCCGCCATTGTTAAACTCAAATGTGACAAAAACATTCTTAGAAGCATTGGCATATAAAATCCTTTTTGGTTTCTAAAAACAATGTTTTAATACAGTTAAAAAGTTCTTTAGAGAACCAAAAGTTCTCTTGACAAACCTTAAAAAAATGTATGTATATATATTCTTCAGAATGTATTGCTGTCTATCATTCTTCCGTAGGCAGCACGTTCATTAGGCCAGTGGCTATAATGTGTCCCTTTGGTTGATTAATGGCAATGACTATGTCCCCAGGGCAGTGCTGCACAGTGGGGCTCACCTGGGTGAGCTGTGTAGGTTGGCCTCTGCTGAGCTGGGTGCTAGTGAGGGCCTCAGGACGCAGCTCTGTGTCAGAGCTCATAGAGGGAGCTGGAGCTGGGCCAGAGAAGGAGGAGACGATGTGGAATAGCTTGCTGCACAAGCCGATTTTGGAACGGTCAGTGGGGTATTGTTGAGAAGCATTGCCTATTGAAATAAAGTGACTTTCATGTTTCACACTTGTTTAGCCATATTGTCACAGGCTGTGGTTCTAAGCTGCAATCATCTGTGATATCCAAGGCTACATATCTGAGACAGAGACAGATGGTAATGTACAATACATTTCCTCAAATTAAGCTGTAATTCCATGTTATTGCAGGAAGCTGTCAAAGAGCAGAAATGGAGAAAAGCCAGGAGATGTTAGAGACAGTGAGGGGGTCTGGGGATGCACCTTTCTACTCATAGGTGTGTATGAGGTTGCTTGTAAGTTTGAGTGCGGATGCTGTGTGTGTGTGTGTGTGTGTGTGTGTGTGTGTGTGTGTGTGTATAAAGGGTTCAGCTGCAGGTTAGCTGTCATACAAAGCCTGACTAAATGTAGCTGAAGAGTAAAGTAAACCAAACTCTCCCTACTGGAACCTCCCAGACCATATGAGTCAATAGCAGAGTGTCATAATTTTAATCTCATCCCAGTAAGTACATCTCAGACTGACAAAGTTGATAGCAGAAGGACGTGCAATATGGCAAATATATAACATTACTTTTCCTACAGTACACTATATCGAATATGATATTCATCTTATCTACAAAGAAAAGCTGGAACAGGGAAAAAGTGCCAGACAAACTACATATATTTATGTAGAGGTGGCACGATACAACTTGATTTTTATATACCGATATTGGAACATTGGTCAGTATCAGTACTAGCCTGATTTTATTTTATTTACAAATTGCCTAAGCTTTAAAATTAGCTAATTTTAATTGAACAAATCCACTTAAGTTGAGCATCTAAAAGTAGGCTATTATTCTCAAACTACTCAAATAATTTACTACCCTTCAGGAAGAAATACACAGCTAACAACATGACTACTTCAGGCTAGATGTGTTATAGGAGTCGATCCGATTCATTCTTTTTTCCCCCACTACTATCCAATCCAGCATGTTCTGCTTTTATGGGCCTGATACTGAGATACACCCTCTATGCATCTACCCACATGTTTTCTCTGTCTGCCGCTGGTGGACATTTCTGTTATGAAAATGAAGGAACCATCAGAGGCAGCAAACAATGCTATACTGTTTACTGTTGCACACAAACTTCTTGTTCTTGGAGAAAGTTTTGTTTGCTATTCATGCCTAAGACCAGTCAGCCGTTGCTTAATTGACAAAATGCAATGCAATAGCCGCATACCTTTGCATGAAGCTGAAACCTGCTGTTTTTAGCTGAACAATGAGGCTGAATCCGCTGCACCACAAACCTCATGTGCTGTACAATACCTACACTGAGCCACTGAGGTGAATAGGATGCAGCGAGGTGAAGTTACAAATGAACATGTACCCTTACACACATTTTACATGTGAAGTGTACAATATATATTATGTGATCCCTTTTTTGAGTTGTTTGTTTTTTCTTTACATGCATGTTAAAAATAATGTGAAGTGTGCAAATAAGTACAGGTGTTTACTCACTTGTGGCATTAGTTTTCTTATGGTTTTCTTTTAATGTATTTTGACATCTAAACCAAGAGACTTTGCTTGGTCATCTTGTACATTTTGTTCTAAGTAAACACTATTATGATAACACTGTATTCACATTAACATAGCAATAAGCCATGTATGACTAATTTTATTATGGCAATACCATAAAATGTTATAAAATACACAATTGGTAATGCAAAATGCAAGTTTTAGTGAATAATAATAACAATAAACAATTCTTCCACCAGGAAATGTAATTAGTTTAGAATTTGCTGAATCAGGAACAAAACATTACACTTGTATTGTAGCCATTTCATTCATCTTTGAATTTTTATCACAGTAAAATGGCATAATAATGTGACGGTATGTAATGTAGAAACTTTTGCCATGTAAATGTTTTTCCCTTTTCAAATTGCTACTGCTGCTGTAATTTTAGCTATCTTCTATATAAGATGCAGTTTCCTGTGTAGTGTTAGCATCAAGCCAATAGTGCCAAAAACACATAGTATAAACATTGGCTGCATTTACACCTGGTCACTTAATGTGAGTAGTGTCTTAATTGTATCCTGAAGAGATTTTAACCACATGCATTTACACTTAGTAGTCAAATGCGTCTCTGAAAGGTCAGACTGAAATCCGATTGCTGTGTGGGACAGAATATGCAAATATGCTTGTTACAAGGCCACAGATTACCAGTTGTTTGTCTATTCAGTCTGTATTGTCTGCAGTTTGTTTTAAACAGACTATATGTCTTCTCAACCCTACACATCTTCTCGCAGACACAGGTCATACTGCAAGTTTCAGTTGTACTGGAAGGGATTTTGGTTGTCGAATGAGTCTTAGAGAGACGAAGGCATTCACACTTGTATCCCATGTGGCTCAAACGCATCTCAGACCACATACTGAAGTACTTTGAGTGATCAGATTTGCATCTCCTTTGAATGCGTCTTGGGTGTTCCATTTTCTGTGGCTGATATGATCCTGTTGCTCAAGATGCATCAAAATGACCAGGTGTAAATGGGGTCACAGAGTAGTGAAAACACTGGAAGACTACATCCCTACACACACAAATAGTCTGCGTGGAGCCAGCTTCTCATTCAGATTCACCATTCCACCTTAAACAGTACAAAAGTTACAATCTGATACCTGTAAAGCCTCTTACAAAACACAGTGCATAAAGCATATCCACTCAGCTTACACAGCTTACAGTCATATCAGCATTCCTGTAAATGGCTGCATGTGGCTGAGACCATGCAAGCTACTCGCAGGTGTACAGTAGGGGTATGGAGAAAACGACCTCCTCTACCACCTTGGTCTGAATGACTGATTCTGTTTGATTCTATTACCTCTCCCCGCTTCTGTCCTTTTCTTTTTCTTCCTCTGCCTTCTCCCTTTCTTTTTTTTTTTCTCGCTCTTTCTACGTAAATTTTTAATGTCCCGATTTAGAGACTCTAAATTGGATTCTATTTGATTAGCAGTTATATTCTGCAGCCCGTTGGCGACTATGACAGACGAAGGAGAAGGAGAAAGGAGAGAGAGTGGGGATAGCAGGGCACACACACACACATACTCAGAGAGAGTTCAGATCCGAGTGCTCATTATAGGTTTGATTCATATGAAGCTGCCTGTAGGGGCTATGGATCTCCTGCCATTAACCCACCCTGCTCTGTGAATCTCTGCCTCAGGCTGCAAAGCTGCACTTCCTTCATCTCACCAGCAGGGTTCCAGAAGCTAGTGGAGAGTAGACGTAATGGAAAGTAGACAAAGAGAAGTAAGGAGATAAGGTGGGACCATGACAGAACTTTATTTTTCATTAACTATTAATGATGTAAGATGTTGTATGCTGGTTCTTCTAAGTAATTAGATGGATACGAATAAACATAGTTTGAGTGAATATTTAAATACTTTAATTTAAGCCTGTGATATTCGTGAGTGAGTTGTTTGGCACGTTAGCTATCTTTTAGTCTGTTAGCTAGCTGACCAGCCTAGTACTAGTTAAGAAAATAAGCTGCCGAACTATTATTTTTATCAAAAAGGTTTCTTATATCATCAGTACACTGACTGGTCCATGCGAGAATCTTTAGATGTTCATGGGTGATTCATGGATGTGCATATATTGTGCATTTTACAACAGTGGCTCAGTCAATCAGATCTTAAACCAGAACTATTCATTATACAACTACTCATATCATTAAGAATTGCAGCACAGCAAGCATAGCCACAGATGTAGAGCCTAATAGATACAGCTGTGATATTTAACTTCCCAACAGTAATGTCACTTATCTGGTGTCCATCTGCATTACTAGTGGGAAGAGAAGAATCAAACAAAAGACCCTCCTGCATCCACCCCAAAGTCCTATTAGTTATTTAGATTGCTTCCCACCTTCAAGATATGGGGGACCTTATACTGCGGAGTTTCCCTCAGTAGACACCAATGTAGGAGGTATGATTGCAACAGATGTGGTAATAGTTATTTTTTAATTTTTGTCCAGATTGGTCCTTTAAGGTGATCATCTAGGGAGCAGGTGGAACATGAGCAATTGAGATATAAATAAATAATCCAGGCAGGGAAAGAGAGATCAGATAAGAAAAGCAACAGCTGCCCTCCAGATCTGGCCCTTCACACCTCCAGTCTTGCCCTACCTTGTGTTTCTGTCCTCACACACACAAACACTCCCCTTTGGTTCCTATCATGCCTTGCCTCAATATGGAGGTGTTGAAGACAGGAGGAGTGAGTTTTTTGGGCTGAGGGATAGGGGGGGCATGACCTTTGGTGTCCTATGGAACCTCCTTTTAAGCTGTCAGGGAGGTGTCGATGTAACGTTGCATCTCTAATTACATTTTAACAGCAAGCTGGCTTCAGATCAGCTCCAGCAATGCTGGCGCTTCATTTCTGATTGCTATAACTCAGCCCGTCAGATTGGGCCTAGATCAGGATATTCAGAAGGTACAGATCCAACTCTCATTTGCACACTCATTTGCAGTCCCAGCGGAAGTCATATTGCAGAGGATCGGAAGACAAAAATATGTGTGCGTGTGTGTGTCCGTGTGTGTGCAAGAGGTCAAAGGGTGAAGGCATGGCCTGGCTATGAACTTTGTTGACGAACAGGTGATGAAGTGTGCTCAGTTTCTTTGTTGAAATACCAAATCCCGTATCTATTTTGCTAAAAGAGACATGAAGAAAAACATGACAGAAACGGACACTGGAATGCAGGAATTAGAGGTCCCATATTTTGGAAGACCTAATTTTCACTTTTTGTAATAAGAGTTTGACGTGGTATATGAACTAGGAAGTTTCAAATGGTATAGTTCGTCACGCAGTCTATGTGGCAAAGCTGCAAATAAGATGAATCTGTGTCAGTCAATCAGTTTATCTTGCAGTGATCGTGTTATTGACCATTCTCTGCTGCGTCTTAAAAAGACAGCGATGCTGGATGATTATAAGAACATAAAAGAATATTCGTTTTGAAAAAACTTTGAAGGCAAAAAATAATTGGATTTAATTAATATTTAGTTCCCAGGACCTACAGATTTCAAGTCAAGACGTCAAGATCTGTTTCCCTGTTCAGATACAAACAGTGCTACACCAATAAGAACACTTTTGCACATAACTATATAGTATATATAACACATGAATAAAAATGGTAACAGTAAGTTGTGGTGTCTGATTTAATACTGGCTACCGGAGAAGACCAGTAAGTTCTGTAGTGTAACAGTATAGATGAATGTGGACGCAGGTCACTGTTGCCCTTTTATTTCTGCACTATACCTTCTTATAAACAGTTTTTTTTGTGTTATCAATGAAATTTAACCATTCATAAACCTTTATTAGGATCATTTTATTGTAAAGAAGCTACTTATGTCTGCTTTAGCACTGACAGTAAACAATGTGATGCTATCTAGAAATGCAATAAAAAGTGGTGGTGTTGTCTTAGTCTGTCAACATTAACCTTAAATAAGGCAGTGAACTGTAACAACGCAACAACCTGTAGAGCACACTGAATATATTTTGATTCACCAGTGGTGAGATAAAGTACAAGCCAGCCTGTAAAAACAGAGATTATTTCCATATCAGTCTTAAAGGCACAGTTGCAAAAACAGCCTCTTGGATTGGGCAAAAAATCAGCTATGACTTCACCTGTTGGGTGTAGGCCCTTTGAGGTGGCAGATGATTTTCTTCATGATAATACTTTTGCAGACAAAAATTGCAAATTGTGAAAGAATTATTTGAGTATAAAACAATGGTTTTGGAAGTCTTTTCTATAGTGACCTACTTTGAATTGGCACACTGCACTACCATGTAACTAGGTCTTAATTTGAAATAGGATAAAAGGGATTGCAGTGCCCTAGGTCAAAAACAGTGGTCCAAACCATCCTCATGGTAAAATGTCCTCCTCCCTTTTCCCTCCCCTTTGATTGTGTTTCCTTTACATCTATATGTAACATTTACACATTATGGGAACTCTTCAAGTAAAACAGACATGATATAGTCAGAGCATGGGATGATTATGTTAAACAGCATGCATTGCTTTTATGGCTTTTGGTGGGCAGTGTTTGCCAGAAACTCTTGTAAATTTTATTTATTTATTTATTTATTTATTTACCTTACATAAAAGAAAAACACTGACCTCAAGCTCATTTTGGGCTTTCTGTATTGCCCTCTTTCCACACTGATTCGTGACTCCAAACCTTTTCTCTTTGGTGTTTAATGTGTTTTTTTCAGACAAAACATCATGCTGAGGGTTTTTAGCGAAAAGGGACGGCACAAGCAATAATATCATAATTTCTTGTATTGTAGATCTGCTGTCCATCACCAGATGATCTTTAATTCAGCGTAACTGCATATCTAAATTTGTACTTCAGCTAAGATATTATTCTTAGCATCTGAAAGCAGTGTGGCATTCAATAAACAAAAACTGTATAAGATCACTGTTATAAGAATCTATAGCATTTAGTTGTTAGTTTATCTCAGTTGTTTTGCTATAAGAGCAGTAAAGAAAAATATTCATATACACTGACACATACGATTACTCAGGTTGTCAACATTTGATGGAGGATTTATTTCCATCATACTATCCATGTGCTTGCACGCACACAAACACACTTCATCATGTCTTTCTTGATGTACTTAAACATTTAAACATCTCTCCTGTCCAGCCTGTCCTCAGCATCTCATCTGGATCTCAAATTATTGCACCCTTACATATACACGCCCATCTCTTGAACCCCCCACTGAGGTTCCTGACAGTCCTGAAGGGTCACATGCACCATAACACAGGGGGGGTCTGGCTGATGAGTCTTCTCAGTTCTGGAGTCTCACCATGCACACACAGATACACTCACATGCCAGTTTCTCCCACTGAGATAATCGATTGAAGTCTGAAATAATATTGAAACAATGACTGCAGTCGATGTGTGTAGGCAGATATTCTGAACGAACCTCTAAGAGGAAACAGCAAAAGTAAAATGGCAGCTCTAATGTTAATGGCTTTAGCATAATATTAAATTCCCATATTTGCTGCAGTTAGAAAGACAGCATAGCTGAAAGATCAGAAGTTTTTCTAGAGGGGAAATTTGACCTAATAACTCCAGTGTTATCCACAAAGGGCTGGTGTGGCTGCAGAGTCACTGTAAAGGCTGCATCCACATGCTGCGTAGATAACAACACAACCACTGAGAACTGACAGTCTGGCACACTGCATTTAGCATTCAAATTGGTCAGAAAAACTGCAGTTATGTATTTTCCAGAATTGCACAGCCGAAATGTCAAGTTTAAAGCAGACTGTTATTATGAAATATGCAGAATCAAATTGTTTTGTTTCTTTCTTTCTTGTTTAAAATCCATGTTGAACGTTTACCTAGAACATTCCTGTGTGCACCATTCATTGCTGTTCATCTATAACTAGAAAGCATAAATGTAAATCTCTGTGCCCATTAATGTGGAGCACTGGGGACCACTTCTAAACTTAAATGTGCCAAAATGGATTCTTTGGAACAGTTTCTTAGAAGAGCCACATGTGGTTCCTCGAAAGAATATATCAGTGCATGATTTTAAAGAATTGTAGAAATGGATAAATATATAGATTAAGTATAAATGTAAACAGACATGCTTGGAATATAAAATGAAGAGGAAATGTTCATGTTCTTGCATTGTTTCACATTCACAGTTCAAATGTACAAAAATGTCTAACAGCCATACATGTTCAGATGAGTCTCAGGTGGATTTGGTCTACTCATCAAAGCTTGTGGAGTCCATGTGAGCTTGATTGCACGCTGTCAGTAAAGCGAAATGAGGAGATACCAAATACTGATCAATTCTGAAATTCAGAGCTATCCCCTATAGCTGTCCACACCAACCACACCAAGAACCTTTTAGGAATCTTCACTTTAAGAGTGTAGTTCAAAGAGGTTTTTGAACCAGGCTCTTAAATGTGGTCTGATTTTGCCCAGATGTTCTGAGAATTGTGCCAGTTAATGTCACTGGTCAGACCCACCACTGCTCAGGAACTTCAAGGCTTCTGAGCATAAAAGATGAGTTAACTGTGCAAGCAATGGGACAGTGAGGGGAGAATGGAGAGAGCAGCAGAGGAGTTTGCGTGTTATTCTTGGCAAGAAGCAGAAGACGAGCTAAGAGCGGAAGAACAGAGGGAGGAGGGGTCGTTACGGATACCAACCAAACACACTGCAGGGGGAATACATGGAAGCCAGTCAATCGTCCGCCTGCAGCGTCACACTTCACTCTGTAAACCACTGGGCCTCTCTCTCTTTTTTTCTCTCTCTGTCTCTCTCTCCTTCACTTTCTTTATTACATATGTGCCTGTCTTAGGCAATCTTCTGTTGCTCCTGTCATTATAGAAACTCAGCGGCAGGAGAAGCCCATTTTTAATTGATTGTTTTTATGACGTCATGAAAAGCAGCACATTGCATGTTTCCACCTGTTTAGCTAGTGTAGCTCCACCCATTCACAATGAAGTTAAAGGGAGAGTTTTAGCCTGGACTGTTTTCTAAAAGCAAATCAAAATCAGCCTGCTTAATTCTAAGTGACAAAGAGATGTTAGAAGCTGGTCATGTATTCTTCTATTATGACTGCATAAAAGAACACAAATGGGCACAAGTGGACCTCAGAAAAAATAGGACAAAAAAAATGGAGAATATGGACCCTTCAACATGTGCGTCAGCCTAGGTACTTTCAGGGTTTTTTTTAAAGATTAATTTATATAGTTAAATAAAGTCAACATTTTAAGGCAGGGTAAATTATTGTTTTATGTTAAAACTGCAACATACTTTTACTGTGAAAGACATAACCTGCCTGTCTGTAGTCAGGATACCTTTTAGTAACAAATCCGGCCTTTGTCTGACGCTCTCTCCCTCTGAGTGGGTTAGAAGCCTTTTTAATGGAGTTCACTCCCCCTGACCCATCATGCATGTCAGGCTGTTTCTCTTAACATATACACACCCACAGGGCACACACATGCAGTGTTGGACTCCCTACATATCTGTCCACCAAGCTTGCATTTAAACCATGTTCAAGATTTGAACACCTGAACTAAACTGTTACCAATAAATACAAAATACAACATAAATACACTATTTCATACAGTTTCATACTAATTCATACAATTCAAGTAAATTATGTGTTTACCTTCGTTACAAATTTATTCATGGACTGTTTTGCTTTGAAAATTATGGAAATAATTGTTTAACATAAACAATAAGACAAGGCTGTGCTTAAAACCTTTAATAATAAGTTAGCAGGAAAGTATGATGCAGATGAAGGTTTACCCTCTTAAATCTTTCACTATTACTATTATTTAG
Source organism: Semaprochilodus insignis (assembly GCA_034552555.1). Lineage (NCBI taxonomy): Eukaryota > Metazoa > Chordata > Actinopteri > Characiformes > Prochilodontidae > Semaprochilodus > Semaprochilodus insignis. The sequence continues at coordinate 11,137,363 of CM067477.1, read as the reverse complement.
CTCTCTTAATGTTTGTTTCCATAAATGATCCAGTGTTATCATCTCCATTTCTTTTCCTCTTTACAGCTAGTTTGTTGACTCCTATATACAGTATTGTGCAAAAGTTAGAGACAAACATTCACTTTTTCACATCCAGTCAATATATTAAAGTTCCTCATTTCTCAGGAGATATTTCTAGATGGATATAAAATACATATAAAAAATCCATTTGCACAATAAAGGGGAAAGTCAAAAGGAAAAAGCGATAAACAAGAGTTTTATACAGACTTTATAGAACCAACAGGGCTCTTACGAACCAACTTAAGGCCTGTTTAATCACCAAACTGACCCCATCAGATAATCTTTCATTTTTGAGAGACTGGAGAAAATTGAGCTCCACTTCTGCTTCAGAACTGTCTATCTTACCACTGTGAGAAGATCACTTAATGTGTCTGAATGGAAATATGTCAAGATGCCATTGCTGAGAAAAAATATCTTAGAAAATAAAAAGTTGTTGGTGTTCTTAGAATGATGGACTAACCTCCCCGGAGCTAAGTGCTTAACACAAAGAAGCAGAAAATGGAACTAATGTATGAGACGGAAATTTCGGGGTGTGGGGTAAAAATATCCCTGCAAACAGAAGCAAGTTGTCCAAAAAGAATGGAAGCTGTAATAAGGCTGGCTATTTAGTGATTGTGCATTCTGTAATAGATAAATGAGTCAGTAAAATGTCTGTAAAAATAAAGCCTGATCTCTGTCCTCTAGTAACAAAGTTAAAGTGCAGAAGATACTTGTACCAAGAGCATTGAAGATGCTCACAGAACTATCTCATTCTCATTGTTAGAAAAAGGACTATGCGCCTGTGTTTTCTCTGGTAGTCAGCATGATTGGAAAGTGTACATTAGTGATAAAGCCTGAAACGAAGGGTTCTGGTAAACGCTGGCTAAAATGAGAGTTTTTATTGGTTCCTAATGTTCTCTGACTTCTTTCCCTTAGAAATATAGGGAGCGTGTGTCAACATGCTTTGTTAGCTTGAGGTAAATAAGACCATTGTGCTGCCTGTACTCAGCACTGTTGTGTGTTTGTGTGTACAGAGTGGGACTCCTCCTCTTTAAATCCACCTGGAATCGAGACATAGGGTCACTGAACATACCATTCCAGTTCTTGCCATACACTGCAAATTCTAATGCTTAGTTTAGATTGCAAGTCAGTTTGAACACTTTTAAAAATAAAGGTGTCACAAAAGGGTCTATGGGTGATGCCACAGAAGAACCACTTTTGTTATAAAGGTTCTCTATCAATATAGGTCTTATTCCTAGACTTATGTGGAGGTTCTTCAGACTTTCAGAACGGTTCTTCACATACACACACATCTCCTCTAAAGAATCATCCACTGATATTCTAATGTTTTATAAGGAACCAAAAATAGTTATTATGTGGCATCACCCAAAGAACCCATTTCAGCACCTTTCTTCTAATGACTTACAAACTGCTTCAGTTCAGTAACTTGACAGAATGCTTTCTCCGGGGTGGTGTGATGTAAAATTAACCATTTCAGTGAAACTTGTTGAGTCAGAATTTTAGTAGTAGTGATGGGAACCAAATGACTAAAGAACTTGATGTCTCTAAAAGCAACCTCACAGGAAGTCATTGCACGAAGTGGTAGCAAATATAGGTTTAAGTGGTGTTTTTACATTCATGGTGAAGGGCGGGTTCACATTTACTGTTGTTTTACCACTGTGAATATCACCTATTACCTAAAATGTGACTGCAATTAAATTATGCAGTTTTTTGCTAGTTAACTCACTTTGTGTTACTCAAAAATGAAACGCAGTTGGGTTTGAATAACCTGTACCCAATGAATTCATGCAAATCAGAGCAGAAAGTAAAAAATAAAGTAGTAAATAGCTTACTACTAATTATTATTTGTATGTATTATTGTAAGTATGTGAACCTTTAACTATACTGCTGCAATTAAAATGTAAAGTGTTTGCCTTAAAAACTTTAGTTAACAGTCATTTTACAGGATCTTGTGGACATCAGCTTCAGCTCGCAGTGCTTGAGGTCTTGTAGAACTAAAAGCTAAAATTAGCTTATGGCTAAGCTCCAGTTATGGATGCAGATGCCTCTCTACATTCCAGCCAGGTTGTAGGTTACTGTCTACAAGCGCTGTACTTGCACCTATTGGCGACAGGCCTCGGTGGGTAAATAAGGCTTTAGAGCTCAGTGTGGCTCTGCGCTGTTTCGAAGTGGGTGCTGAAACAGCGACCCGAAAAGCCAAATGCATTTTCACAGAATAAGCTTGGCTGCAATGTAGCAGTGAGTGACGCATCGCACTCCAAACCGGCCTATTAATAATGGACACGTAATTTGCTGGCTGCTTGTGTACATGGCTGCCTATACTGCAGCGTTCTGGATGATCTAATAGGCCAAATGCTTCTGGATCTCAGCTTGCCTCTCCCGACACTCAGTCCTGCTGCCTGTTCCTCTGGCGTTCCTTGTGCGTTCAGGAACGAAGGAATTTTCTGTCAGATAACCTTTTGCTCTGAATTCACCCAAGAATGTGAGTAGACGCAGAAGTTAGCCTGTTTTTGCGCTTCTTTCCCCCGAAGGTTCAGCACATTATGGTTCTTTATAGTTTGATTGAAAGTAAAGGAAATTATAGCTATCATAAATCTATATTCACCCCAAAATCCGAAGTGTTGCAGCAGTCAACGATGAAATTAGCGTTACCTTTACAGCTTACACGCTTAAATAAAGTTATGTGCAGTATGATATATGATATTGTTGTTTTATAATGCAGTGCTTATTGATTGATTCATTATTGGTGTGTGTGGGTTGATATACAGTTAATGTGTTTTTTAAGCCACATAGGGCATCGCCCTCCTATTTGGTTAGAATTTGGCACAGAATTGCATGTCCAGTTTGTATCGCATTACATTCCGGGATGTTGGCGGTCAGCGCGGGGTCATGGTGAGGTGACAACCATTTTTAACACATTCAGCTGGGAAAAGGATGTCGGCCACTGAATGAGTTTCTATCAAAACACTACGTATCATTCCGTATATATCACTAAATAAAAAGGTTGGATTTACTGAAATTAAAACAACTTTTTGCGTCAGATTATTATGTAGATCAAGCAGCTGTAGTCTTTGTATAAACCACTTCATGTTGTGTACTACATTTTACAAGTAAAGTCGATTTTACAAGTGGAGTCCACTTAATAATAAAGTTCACTTTACGTATTGCTCAAATAAAATACACGCAGTAGGGTTGAAAGCAGTTTTTATAAGGGAGGTTTAACTACACGTACTAAGTGTATTCATGTAAATCAGAGAAGATAATGGACATAAAGTCAACAGGTTTCATATCATATGTACATTGTTGTATGAAGTTGTACTACTGAGCAGGCGTAGTAGAGTAGAGAAGAGTGGAGCTGCATCAGCTTCCACTTGAAGCCAACAAAGTGGCTATAGGTCAGCTAACCGTACAGTATGCACACCAGGGAAAGGTAGCCTAGGCAAGGTAGCCCACAAAGAGGGCGAGTAAAAGAAGTAAAAAAATATGCAAATAGGTGATGTCAGCAGCCAAAAGGAAAGCTGTTGAGGTTAACTTAACGTTAACTCAGCAAGATAACACGACCATCTAAACACTTATTAAAGCTGAAACTCGTTACCCTTCATTAAAACAACACAACTTTCAGATTCACTAACTTTTTAAAATATTTTGTAAAATAATATTAATATTAATATTAATTTTCGTGTGTCAGATGATGTAATCTGAACGAATATTTTACTGTAATATATAATTAACAGTAAGACAACCTGAAACAAATTTCCCGCGGCGCGCACTCAGACCAAACAGTAGTGCGAATAATATTAATATCTTTTGGCGCTGTTCCTCCAGAAGAGTTCATCAAATTATCATTACCCCGTTCATTTTATTATTATTATTATTATTAT
>CM067477.1:11096674-11133046 GCA_034552555.1 Semaprochilodus insignis | reverse complement strand
TATATATATATATATATATATATATATATATATATATATATATATATACGTAAACCTACATGCACTATTTTAAAGCTGTGGATCAGAAGCACAAGTAACAAACAATAAAGTAAGTATACTATACTATAAACAAACTTTAAGCTATAAACTGTAGTGTTCACAGTGTGTTTGTGAACAGTAATAAAGGGAAGTGTGTGTAAAGTCTCCTCAGTTGTTTATAAAGGGTTTAATTTCGAAACAGATATTTGGAGTGGACAGAGCGAGGGCCAGAGAGAGAGAAAGAAAGATAAGAAAGGTGAGCAGGGCGAGGTGAAGGCCCTGAGTGGCGCTGAGGGGAGAGACCTGTATTTGACCCCGCTGCGATGGGAGCTTTCGGCAGCTCCTCTCAGGCTGCCCCACTACGCCTCTCCAGAATTAATTTGGTGCTGAACTCTCGGTGAACCGAGGCCGCGGAGAGCGAGGCTGGCAGGCCGGCGCTGTTTGAGGCCGGGGCCCGGGGCAAAGCCATCCGCCTGTGCAAATATTGAGGCAGTCCGTCAGAGGGTCGGGGGATGAAATGGACCTGTCAAGTCCGCGTAAACTTTGGGGAAGAGGCGAGGCCACGAGAGACGAGCGCGAGGGCGAAAAACCTTTGGCAAAGTCGTTTCCTCAAATGTTGCTGAAAAAAGACCCCCAATACCTTTCCGACCTCCTCACACTCTTCCCCTCTTTCTCCGCACCCTCTTGTCACCACCCTTAAAGTCGTTCCCCTCGAACTTTTCACCGGAGCCTCGCGAGGTTCGGATACGACGCAAAAGGCCACGAAGCTTTAATTTGAGGTCTGATTTTAAGAAAGATCCGGGGCTTAGGGAGCGCGCGTGCGTACTCGTTGAATGGGATTATTTCAGGTTGAACTCATGGTGTTAACGCCCACCCGGTCTTCTGGTTTTCCTCACGTAACTCACTCGCTCAGGATCAGGTTTCTCTGTCTTTTTAAAGGTTTTAATTCGGCTAGACATGAACGCTTGGAATTCGAATTATATTCCTGACAGTTAATTATATCAGGTAATAAAAGAATAGACACGGATTCATCGGATTCCACGTGAAGGATATCACAGCATTCCATAGCATTCGCTTACTGTCTTCCAGTCAATTACTTTTTTTGTAATATAATAATTCTGTATAATTTTATGTTTAGTTTCATTCTGTTTCATTTTAACCACACCCCAACTTTATGAGGTTCGTGATTTTATTTTAGCCCATACATCAGAAAGAGAAATATACATATATCTCAATAAACTTCCGGACCTGCGGTTTAACTGCAGTTTTGCAGTGTACTGGCACTTAGACAGTGTTTGTACCTACTCCTGTTTTTGGGAAGATACCTTTAGTTGTAATTGACTCATTATTGCACAGAACTAACAAACCTTTAACTTGGCTATGAGTTTACCTTCCTCTGTTAAAGTCCTATACACACAACCACCTATCCTGTGGGACCTCCTGAAGAAATGATAGAAGGGATCAAATACTAAACTAATTAGACTACAGTCCTCTTAAAACGAGGAAATGCTGCGGTTAAACTCTGTATAACTCATTCTAGCAGGTTGACCACATTAGCTGCTATAGTCTAACCTCATAAACATTCGCTCATTATCCTGCTTGTTTCCCATTATTTTAGATAGTTAATGAGGCCTAACAGGCTTTACAGCACTACTGGAAAGTATTGTTCTTCCCTTGTTTGTACTAAGGTAATAAACGCATTGTGGCGTGTATAAGGGCGGTTAGCTTTAGGACACTCTAATAGCCTATTAGCTTTAGCCACTAGAAGATGCTTTTAAGACTGTAAGTTTGATACAGTGCATATATTTGGGGTTTCAGAACGGAAGAATGCGAAGGCCTTGGTCAGTGCTGAAAAGTCCACATGTGGAAGAGTTCACCTGAAGTTAAGGGTGACCTCTGGTTAAACCCGCCACTGTGTGCGTTGGGCTGCTTTGCGTTTCAATGCAAGCTCGGGATGGTGACCGCAGGGAACAGCGGGTTTGATCAAAGACCGTTTTGGGGGGTACAGGACAAACGCCCTGAACAGCATGACTGAAATCCACACCAACTGCGTTAGCAGATGGTCAGGAAAGACTTCTTTGGGAAATCCGAGGATAAGGCATGAAGTTATGATTTAAGACACTCTGCCCTGTGAAGTTGCTTCGCGCTTTCGTGCTAGATGTCTCATACATATATATAGGTATGTGATGTATTGCTTGTTAAACTAATTGGTGGCTTAAATTGCTAATCAGATAGGCCACAAAATATCTAGACCTATATTGTGGTGCCATGCTTACTGGCTTGCAGTAATTCATTCAGCAAGGCTACCACCCAGGGAGTGGATGGATGCGAAAAAAGGTTCATAAATGTTTTTTGTCCTGGTTGTCTGCTTCTGGGAAGTTATATTATTAGTTATATTATACTATTATAAGTTATATATAAAAACTACATTATGTGGAAATTCTACATAATTACACAAACTTTACAAAACTTTTTATTTACATCCTATTAATAAAACCATTAAAAGCTTCTTTATACACATAAAAGGAATCACTAAAAGCTGTCTAGTCTTCTTATTTTCAACAATGTACATTTAAAGTTATTAGTAAATAATTTATGAGTCTTGTTTTACAACCAATTGTCTGACAGCCTATTATGTGTTTATAGGGGTCATGTGTAAGATTAATGCAGGAGAAATATAGTCCGAAATCTAGGTTACAGGCCACATCACATCAGATTTATGACTTCAGATACAGCCTACTAACTTGGAGTGGTCTTCTCTTATTATTAGCTTGGTTCCGCACTGGACACTTACTATTGTTGGCATTTTATCGGAACAGTTTTGTTTCAGTAAATGCCATTGAAACAACTCGTTCAGGGAGTTGTTTCAAGATCGCAAAGGTAACAGGGTCATCTTGAACCACCCGGGACTTGTAGCAACATTCCTCACTGAGAACAACAGTACTGATGACTTTCTAGCTGTATCCCAGTGCAGGCGGACCTGTATAAGGCAGTTTGCCTTCTTTTCACGAAGTCAAGGCAGACTGATGCCCAAGACCCAAGAGAATGGAGGAAGCATTAAACAAATAGCTTAGAAATATAGGTGTGATATTTTATGCGTTTTAAAATCATAATCTATGCAAAAGTAAGAACCTAAACCACCTTCCATTATCATGACCAAATATAAACTGTCCTAACACTGTCCGAACACTGTCCTATTGTATTTTGAGTTCAATAGAGGTTAAGCTAACCCAGTTCTTGGTTATGTACTTCTTTGACGTTAAAAGTTAATACATAGAGTTAGATACTCCCCTGCTCTTTTAACCTTTAAATTGTCAAGAAAATGAGCTAAAACATCCATATTACAAAATGATCAAACGTGTTTGCTGAAACAACTCTGTAAAATACTTTTATTATTATTATTTGAGGTAGATACACAGTTGAAATAAGACTTTCATTGAATCAAACAGGCACCAGCTAATAAAACTCAGCCAGTCCGTGTTTACACGATAAAATAAAAATATATTCATATATATATCAATTTCTAAGACGGTTTAGATAACGAAAACCACAATAAAACCCTGTATTTTTTCCCTAGACAAATAAACGCTACAATTTCCAACACAAATGTGTCCGTGAAATGAAGTCGAAATAGGCCTGCTGGATACAGTAACTGAAATTCCACATTACACCTTGCTCCTGGTTACAATTCCAAGTTAAACACTGAAAAAACAAAACAACAAGTTAGAGGAACAACATTCATTTGCAAGGAGAGGAAATTCTTCTGCAGATTTCCAATCTGAGGTGCATGACTGGAGTGGGGACCTACCCTGTAACCGCGTAGTGCAAACGGCCAGATGACCCTTTATACCATAGCTAGGCCTACTGTTCACAATCGAGGCTCAAACTTACAGCTAAATTACTAAAATAATACAAATAAAAAAACACAACAAACAGCACAAGAAACGTCATTATTTCTGCCCTCATAGGCTCCCTGTAGTAGGCCTATTTGGAGATTTGTAAACATGCTAAAAGTGCACTGGAAACCCTGAATTATTATCTTGGCCTTAGCACAGTCCTGAAATTTCACTGCAGTCTAGCCAAAACGGTCCACTTCTGTAGTGTTCAAAAGTACATCACATATACAAGCCGTGTGGACGAAGCTCCGGGCACAGTTTGGAATGCTTAGAAGACATCGTGTTTAATGTATAGCTTGCGAGTTGATTTAGTGCATTAAAGTTCTGCCTATTCCATCAAGCCTCGGGACTTGGAGACGCGCCGGGAGATGTGGATGTGGAGTGGTCCGAGTTCTCCTCGAAGTCCTTCGACGCGGCAGACGAGGCTGGAGCGAGGCCCTCCTTTTCGCGCTTCTTTTGCTTCATTCGCCGGTTCTGGAACCAGATCTTCACCTGGGTCTCGTTCAGCTCCAGCGTGGCGGCGATTTCCACGCGCCGAGCGCGCGTCAAATATTTGCTGAAGTGAAACTCCTTCTCGAGCTCGGTGAGCTGCTTCGTGGTGAAATTGGTGCGGATTGTGTTTTGGGGTCCCAGTCCGAACTCGGCCACTTTTGCTGTAGAAAGGAAAAAAGGTTGAAAACGTTTTAATTATAGTGCAGGCTGCTTATGCATGCACATGTGCTGCATAACAGCCAATAATTCAACTGAGGTGAATAACTCATGGTGACTCTTGATAACCTCCCTGTTTACATTTGTCATCAATTTTGAGTGAGTACACAGCAGGACACATCCACGCGCGCGATGTATGTAATTCAGTATCCCCCACAGATGCCTTTATGACTACTCTATTTGTACAGTAAGTCAAAAATGGTGGTCCCCGTGTAAAAGGTGGTGTTTTAAATCGTTGTTAGACAGCCCTGGACAGGGTTACGGAGGAAAGCCTAAGAACACAATGGAGGCCAACGAAAACGAATGGAGCACAGTGAGAGCCGGGGACAAGCTAAAGATAACAAAGTTGGGACATTTCCTAGGGCGTAAGAAAGCATGTCTGTTCGATGCATTAGCACGCGGGGATACGGGCAGAAAGTGCACGTAAGGTTTTGGATAAGCCTTTTACTCTGAGATGTGCATGAAAGATATGGAGGAGGAGGGAAAAATATCCTCCTAAATCTCTTGTGGAGGCCTTGCCCCATAAGTTGGCGCAAATTCAATAAAAAGCAAGGTATTAACTGTAAGTCAGATAGTGGTTTCATAACGAATCGCTAACAATGATTAATTTCTAACGACCGCGAGGAGTAAACGAAAGCCAACCCACCAGTTTTAGGAGGGTTCCTTTTGACTTTCATCCAGTCGAAGGTCTTCCCTGGTACTTGATCCGAGTCCCTCTCCTTTTCCTGGCAGGATGATAAGTCGGCGTATGTGCCTTGGCTGTAGAGTCGCTGGTGGTCTTGGCCCTCCAGGCCGTGATATTGATATGGCGCCGCCGGAACTGCACTCTGCGTCCCGCAGTAAGCACCGGCCAGGGACCCATAATTAGGCCCCACGTTTGGAGCGACAAAGCCTGCTGACTGGTAATACATCCCATCCTGGTCATGGTTCATGACATACTGGTTTTGACCGTAGTCCTGGTGAGCAGAGGCCTGCCCTCCATAGCCTATGGTACCGGTGCCACCATAAGACAGGCCCATGCCGTTGTGTGGCGCTTGGTGCTGGTGATGCGCGTAGCCTCCGCCATGGTGCTGATGTTGTGCCGAGGCCGGCGACGCACTTCCCCCTACGTAAAGTCGTCCATCAGCGTTATAGCTGTCACTTGCTTGAGCGGACTGGTAGGGGCCCGAGAAAGCCTGATCCAAGTGATGATATCCAGACTTGGACGAGTAGCTGTTGGTTCCCCGGTTACAAATCGTGTACTCCAAAAAAGAGTTCATTCTGGAATTGTCCATGCGCGGCTTATGGCGATGGTGGGGTGGGGGGGACCCTGTGAATTTTTTTGGGATTGCCTATCGTGCAACCTCGCAGCAGTATATCATGAGGGAGCAGGGGTGATTGCTTACCTCCAGTGTATTTGCCCGAGCTTCCCTATAACACGTCTTTACCTCAGCTGCTGGTCACGTGAGCCGTTACGGCGCCAATGGTGAGGGGACCTCCAGAAGTTTGTCAGCGCACGGCGACCATCCATCACGCGCTTGACATTTGCATGACAAAGGCACTTCAATCAAACTGGCCCATCAATCTGATAACAGCACGAATATGTCAAACCCCGCGTGAAAGACTCGGCTGAAAGAGAGAAAGAGAAACGAAGAAAGGGAGTTACAAATGTCCTTTTGAGATTTTAACCCTTCTTCCCGTCTTTCTCTCAGGTCTCCTTACCAGAATGAACATAAGTTTATAGCTCAGGGCCTTAAATTGCATATACTGAAATTCTTCTCTCTTCACTGTAGAAGGCGGAAGCACCGTATTTTCAGAGTTCAGTCTCTGCATTCAGGTTTGGAATCCATTTAACACTCGAATTGGAAGTGACGCCATCGTTTTCAGATCGGTCCCGGGTAGGCTTTGGGCCCATCTAATTGAATCAGTGGACTGATCTGTTACCAAAACGAGTTTAGGCCGACAGCAAGCCTTCTGTTGAGTCCGGACCAACAGGAAAAGAACGTGGAACGAGTTTCTCCCGCGTAGCCTCAGCACATAACTATGTGGGACCTTCAGTGCTGTATCTATATAGAGGATGGTGTCTGGTAAATTGGCTAAAAGGCACTTATTTTAGTGGATCTTTTGCGCATTTTCAGCAAATACATCAAGCCCAGTGCGACCACACTCCGGATTACCTGACAGGCGTTGGCGGAGGACACGAAAAGGAGGAAAGGGCTGCAGCTAATTATTAATGGGGATGACAATAGTCTAGCAAATTTCCTTCTTCATAAAAAAGCCCACGCTGAAAGGAGGGGGCTGAAGGATCTTGAACATATTTGCTCATTGCTACACGGAAAGACAAGAGCAACTAACAATATAACGCCCACAGCAATTTGTTACTTGTCAGGATGTTTACTGCCGTCTCACGTCTCTGGAGAAGAGATGGTCATGCGGGCAAAAGTTCAGAGCTTGTTAGCCAGCCGTTTTCAGCCAGTGCTATCTTCTCTCTCAAGTGTGCTGAAAGGTTTTAGTCATCTCCCTTCAAATTTGCCCATCAGCTGAGCATACCACTGCAACATAGTCTATATGTGAATGTGCTAATAATATGTTATGTAAATAACTAATAGTCAGCCTACCTTACAGACTAGTTGTCTAAGACACTTATAACTGCATGCATGTAAATATAGAATATCACCATGATATCCCAGCAAAATTAGGATTATGGAACACTTATGGGACAATTATGGGACATTGTTAGTCTATAATAGGCTTCCGTAACAAAAGGTAGGCCAATCTATTTATGGTCGCCAATAGCAGGCTGGAGAACCCTGGGGTTTCGTTTTTCAGATATCTAAAATTTAAATTGGGAAAAGTGTCAGAAGTATGTTTTGATGTAAATATGGGGTTCTCTTGGTGGTTATTGTTGTTTTGTTGGGGCTTACATTAATAGCCATAGCCACCCGGGCCATGATAAGAACATTAAACAAATACGAATAAACATGTAGACATGTTGAACAAAAGTCAATCAGTTTGTCTTTGTTTCGTCCAAATAAAATAAACGTCTTTTTTCCAGTAGGGTGGGGCTTATATTGGTATGCGGATTAATTGCCACAATTATCCAGCGGTATATTATTATTATTATTATTATTATTACACCAATGCTTTAGTTATCCAGTCATGTTCTTCTTACTGAGTAACGATATATAACGAATGAATTAATAATAAGTTAAAGTTAATGCAAAAACAGTGTTTTGGTTATAGTATGTATTTAGTGCTTGTCTCGGCAGTATTATTAGGCTTTAAAAATACTACTAAAGTGATCATTGATTATGGTCGTTAATATGATGCGTATCGCGCATCCTCCTATGAAGAGTACAAAAAAGGTTAGGTTTCTGATTGTCCTATAGCTATACAATAATACATAGCCATACATGTATAGCCTTCCTTTCATTCGTTGGTTAAAATGCCCAGGATGAATTAGTGGGAATAAAGTCTTTCAAATAGTTTCGTTTTCTGCGTAATAGCGAAACCAGCCTAACGAAACTGGTAATTCTGTTAGCAGTATTAGCTAGGCATCGAGCTGTCTGCTTGCTACGTGTTGGGCTACGTGTTTTTATCCGCCTAGTGGTGTGAATGTGCAGAGAACCAGAGAAGTAGGCACAGCGAGGCGTGCAGTCTCTTCTTGATGCGCACTCTTGCGGTACCTTGGAGAGTTGCTTGCTAGCATTAGTTAGCCTTGTTTTGCGGCATAGGGCCTAATGACATGTGCGTTTAGTACCTATTAACCCATCCAGCGTTCAACAAGTATATTTTTTATCACCTGATCTAATAATCTTTAACTTCTGTCTAAAATCTAAACTTTTTGATTACATGCAACATATGTGTGTGTGTGTGTGTGTGTGTGTGTGTGTGTGTGTGTGTGTTTCATTGATTTGTTCAAATAAGTTGTGACTATGTGACCTAAAGATTTTATCTTACATTAGATTTAATATAATATAGATTTAGATTTAATTTAGATTTAATATAAAATTATAGTGAAAAGGACTCTTTTAGCCATACCTTTTAGCCATAACCAAAATAAAAAATATGATTTGCCAAGCTGTCTGAAATCATTAAGACAAAGATCATAGTCTAAAAATTCATCATAACACCAGAGGTTATCTTAAGCCAAAACAGGAACAACAGTATATATATATATATATATATATATATATATATATATATATATATATATATATATATATATATACTCATAACAGTAGATAATGGCAACCAGACAGTAAGGGGAGCCAGCATTAAATGTCTTTGTTGGCAAAAGTATGTGAACCTCTAGAGTTAGTTTGATATAGTGAGTCAGGAGATTCAATTCACTGCATGGCAAACTGTGAGCTGTGAGTTGTGGCTGACCCAATACTGTAAAACTGCAGGAAACTCAACACCAATGCTTCCCTTGCCAGCAATGGTCACCCAAAAAATGACTCTAAGACTATGGTATAGAATATTCTGGGAGATCACAGTTAACACCACAGTAACATCTAAGGAGCTGCAGGCACTGGCTAATGTCAGTATTCATGAGTCCACAGGCAAACACTGAACAATAACCGTATGTATGCAGTTATGGCATGGAGAAAGTCACTGCTTTCCAGGAAGAACATTTCTGACTGTTAAGGTTTTCTGAAGACCACTGTGGTTGAGCCAAAATAGTACTGAGATGCATAATGTTTGACAAGAAACTGTGGTCAGCAGCACAGGAGCACCACAGGGGACTGTACTTTCCCCTTTCCTCTTCACACTGTACACCTCAGACTTCAAGTACAACTCTGAGACGTGCCACATGCAGAAGTTCTCGGACGATACTGCTATTGTGGCTTGTGTAAGGGGAGGGCAGGATTCGGAGTACAGAAACCTGATGGAGGACTTTGTGCCATGGTGCCATAGGAACAACCTGCTACTGAACACTTCCAAGACGAAAGAGATGGTGGTGAACTTTCGCAGGGCGAGGCCACTCACACAGCCGGTCTTTATTGAGGGGGTGGAAGTACAGATGGTTAAGACCTACAGGTATCTCGAACTGCACCTGGATGATAGGTTGGACTGGTCAGCCAACACTGATATCCTGTACAGAAAGGGGCAGAGCCGACTCTACTTCCTGAGGAGGCTGGGGTCCTTTAACATCTGTAGGAAGCTCCTGCAGATGTTCTATCAGACTGTGGTGTCCAGCTGTCTCTTCTATGCTGTGGTGTGCTGGGGAGGAAGCATCAAGAAGAGAGACGAGATGCGACTCGACAAGCTGGTCAGGCGAGCAGGGTCAGTTGTTGGTGTGGAGCTGGACTCTGTGGTGAAGGTGGCGGAGAGGAGGACACTGTACAAACTGCTGTCTATTATGGATGATGATGGGCACCCACTGCACACCATCATCATGGACAAAAGAAGCTTTTCAGTGGCAGGTTACTGTCACAGAGCTGCTCCACAGACAGACTCAGGAGATCCTTTGTCCCGAGAGCCTTCAGACTCTTCAACTCTTCCCAGCAGGGCCGGAAGAGGGAAGAGGACAGCTGAGGACTGAATTCTCTTGTTTAATCATAGGTTTATTTATGCACTATTACACTTTACTGTATATACTGTACATCTTAATTCCTGGACACTCTGGACACTCTACTGTATATCTGGACACTCTCCTGTATATCTGCACTCCTGGACACTCCACTTTACTTTACTTAAATACCAATATATGCACATGTTTATTATGTTAATTCAGTCATTATCAGCTGATAACTGCGTCCCTTGCACATTCATGCACATTTATTTATTACTATTGCACGTCTTTTCTACAGGTCTACAGTTATATTTGTATTTCTTGTATATATTTCTTGCCTCCTTGTGAAGTGAGATATATTTATATTTATATATTTATCCATAGTGACCTGTACTATGTATAGTTTATAGTTTATAGTTAACAGTTAATAATACTGCTGAGCCGGTACCTACCCATTTAAGTTTTTCATACTGCACAACCCTGTTTTTATTTTTTAATTTGTATTTGTTTTATGTTTTACTGTGCTGTTTTTGTGAAACCGCTACTGGCTGCTAAATTTCCTTCGGGGTCAATAAAGTATCTATCTATCTATCTATCTATCTATCTATCTATCTATCTATCTAGCTATCAAAACTGAGCGTAAGTCTAGTGTAAGAACCCCATCTCAACACAGTGGTGGCAGTATCATGTTATGGGGGTGTTTGTTTGGCTGTTGGACTATGACAGCATGCCACTATTTGATAAAGTTATAAATTCTGGATTTTCTCAACATATTCTACAGGATAATATAATATTAGGGTATCTGAACATCAACAGAAGGTTGGTCCTTCAAAAGGACAATGACCATTAAAACATTAGTTAATCTACAAAGAGTGGTTAAAGCAGAAGAAATGTTGTGTTTTGGAATGGCTTAGTCAAAGTCCAGACCTTAATCCAATAGAAATCCAATATAGAGATCTGATATTAATGGTAGAAAGCTCACCAGCTGACAATTTGAAGTTAGATTATTTAATCTAAACTATAAACCTATATACTAAACAAAACTATTTACCTTTAATGTTGTTTGTTTAATTTTTAAATTTAGAATGAGTTAAAAGAAGATCTGGTCATATTGTAAATGACATTTATGTATGTAGAAATACAGTGGTGACAAAACAGAAATGGCAGCATTTGCTTTAGCCTTTCTAATAACCCCCCATGAGACTGACTTTATTTTGTTTTTTCAAATCTTGCTCGTCTTGCTTATGATTTTTGGTCACAGAAAAAACACTGCTAGCTAGATAACTAGCAAGAGAAACTAACTGGTTAACCCCCATTTTAGAAACCAACGACCATCATCTTAATTGGTCAAAATAATATGGTTTGTATGTTACAGCATTTCATGCACGTTTCCAGTGAGTTGTAGAGGACTTTACGTTAGAGGTGCTCAGTCCTATTTCTAGTGATCTACCACCCTGAAGTGTTTAGCTCAAGCCCTAATGTAGCACACAAGTTAATGAAGGATTTCAGTTGCTTTTTAAAGTAAGGGCTAAGTGTATTGGTTAGGAACTCTCCAGGATGTTAGACCTCCATGTCTAGAACTGGGCATGTCTGTTTTACATTATCCAACAAAAGTTAAATGTTGCTGTATGTAAGGTTCCCTCAACTGAAGCCAGTCTAAGGGTCAGACTTCCTTACTTCACTTTCATTACAACATATCTAACAAGATCAAAATATTAGTTCAGTAGTACCTATTGAATACTTAATAGTACCTACTAAATAATAAGACTGAGTGATTAACTCAACAACAGTTCTGAAGTTTAATTAAAAACTTGAGTGTTTATGTTAGAATATATTTATTTAGTCCATATCCATGTCAGTTTCTCATTAGCAAAGGAGAATCAAATAGAGGCTGGCAACTGCATACACTCAACTCCGATTTAGAAGTAAAATGCATATAACAAATGGGTTGAAAGATAGTATTGGCATATCAGATAAGACAGTGCATTTAGTTGATTAAAGTTCATCTACATTTTTGTTGGAGCAACATTTCTTCAAGGAAACTCTGAAATAATTTGTTGAAAAGGAACAAGAGACAAATATGTAGGCAGTTCTTTCTTCATCATTTACCACAGCCTAGTTTTAGTCATCAGACATTAACCTAACGTTCTCACCCACATACTCTACCCTTGTAGAGCAACACTTGAGCGATCTCCTATCACTTGAATGATCATCATACCCATATGACTAAATTTACTAGTCAGCTGACCTGCCAGTAAAGTCCAAACACCAACACCTGAACACCATCTATACTAATGCCTCTGCAATTAAACAAATAATGACAACACTTTCCTTGTGGGGAAACTCTAAAAGAAACAAAGTATTAAGACAAACTTGTACTAAAATGTGTCCAGTCTTAAGAGACATGTGTCAAATGTGTCCCGAGATGTAAATTATTTTTTGGGGAAAAGGTTAAATGTGTTTAGACATGTTTTCCAGATAGAATTAATCTTAAATAATTTTTTCTTATGCAATTACTTCCAGAGATCATCAATATCGATATGATATCCAAATTTGTGTTATGCCTACAGTTTACAGTTTACAAATTTCTCCAACTTTACAATTTATTTGGATACAATTTACAATTAAAATATGTGTCTCACAGTGTCTCACTGAATATGTCACTTTAAAAATACTGGGGAAAATAATGAGGACTAGGTGAATAAAGTGCAAAACTAGCATATTAGTTATGATGTTTAATGCAAGCTTTTTATAACTGGTTAATACTACTTTTTAAAGTTTTATGACAAAGTCTTTTTCTAAAGTGGTACCCTTGTTGCTAGTTAGCACTGCATTGCTACAGTGGCACCACATGTCATTTGAATGATTTAGAATGACTGACAACCCCTACATTGAAACATCTGAAAAGTTTCATTTCCAAAAATGACGAGGACATGTCCCCAACTGAAGATACATCCTCTCCACATCCAAGACCAAACCAAACACGGTTTCTAAATTATTCTGTATTTGTGTTAGAAATGTTTTTGTTTGTATGTCTTTCTAGAAGTTCCCTCTTGTGAAAAGTAAAAATGGAAATAGCAGACATGTATTTCTACATACACACATTTTGAGATAAGGACTCAGTGCAGTTATATTGTATCAGTCATATCATCAACATATGTTTTCAAAATTTGTTCATTTTGGATATAGTAACATATAATAATAAACACTCTGAATGGCTTCATTCCTTGCATAAAAAAAATACTAGTTTCAAAACTTCACACACAGAAATGCAGAGTATAGATTTGTACTCTTTACATCTGTACACATCTGTACACATGTCTCTAGTGTAAATAACACCTGTGTGTAAATTGAACAGTCTTGCCCTCATTTCACCTGTTCACCTGTACAGATCCCCCAGTCACCTAAATGCAAAAGAGATGCAAACACTGTGCGGAGATGTTGTCGTTTCAGGTGGGTGAACACCGAAGTGGTGGTGGGCCATGCGTGACTGAATCTGGAGTGCTTTAGCCAGATATGGACACCAGCATTTCCATACAAGCAAAGTTTTTTCAGCCAGCCAGAAACACCTTGCAGCCAGAACGTTTCCTGTGTGTGCTATTTTGTATTTGGCAAAAACCCCATGCCGCATTCTCAGTTTCAATTTCTTGTATCTGTTAGAATTGCTTTGTGCCATTATCATACAAAGCTTGGTCTTTGGATAAATCTCAGCTAAGGCATATTGGACTGAGGCAGAAACGTCTGCTTAGAGGGTGCCTTCTCTCTTCGGCCATCCTATACTGTTGCTCAGAATTGCTTTTTAAGCAGGCCAGAGCTGGAGCAACATGCTGTTTTTTTCCCTAAAGGATGAAGTTTGTTTTCCCTAAAAGATGAAGTTGCAAAGACTGGCACTTTACTGGTACTATAACAGATACTTTGTTTTGATTTCATGATGTCGTCTTTGTGGTGCTCTAGATTGTTGTAGCTAAGGGTAAATATTTTATTTGACAAACCTGGGTTATGTTTTCACTGGGCAAATTAAGTTGCCTTTGCACAACACTCATTCTCACATGGTTTCGAGTTTTGCATTGTACATCTAATTTGCTTAAGCTTTAACTGCATTGCAAAGCTTTGTGGGTCATGTATAAGATGTTACATGGCCAGTGATGAGTTGACATTACAGTGTTCTGAGTTCTGTGGCTGTTATAGTATAAAAAAACAAATATATAAATATTTTTACTTATCGTCACATTCTAAAGAAAACCAAGTTTTATCTTTATTGTAAACGTCCACTATACTAGACAATCTTTTTTCTCAGGTATTCTAGTTCTGTCGAAGCAGGTACATCACCATGTTCACATACTATTTGATGATTTTATAGACTTTTTTTCTTTCATTTTGTCCTGAACAAAAACATACCGCTTCTGAGACCAAATCTAACACCATTTCTAATTTATCCTGTATTTATTTCAGACATGTGTGTATGTTTGTCCTTCTAGAAAGTCCCTCTTTTGTTAAAAGTAAAAAGAAAGTATTAGATATTTATTTTAGCACGCACAAATTTCGAGATAAGGACTGTAGTTAATTATGCATTGAGTAGTGTCATAGACATATTAATTAAAAAACACAATCAATTCAAAACACAATCATTCAAGATTTTTGTTTATTTAGTGAAACTAGGTAATGTTATATGAAATGGGGGATAAAGTTTTAATGTTATCAGTGAACTTTACCGTACAGTATACTGGATATTATATTCACATTTAATATGCAATAAAAAAATAAACATTTAATATCATCAGTATAACATGCACCCACTCCAAAAAAAAAAACATCTTGAAACATTATTTTCTTATTTACTTTATTATGTTCTAGCTAGGCTACATTACATATTACATATAACTCTGTCACATACAGCTTATGTATGTTTTCTGTCTGTTTTTTTTTTCTTAGATATAGTAATGTTTAGTAAACCTGTTCAGTATTTTATTCCATGCACAAACAGTATACATCAGTTTTAAAACTTTATACTAAGCAAAGACTGTAGATTTATGTGCTATATATGTATAAATTCAAAATACTAATACAATCCACTATAAGCAGAAGTTCATTGAGGATGCACCCACTTGTCTTGGATATTTTTATACATTCTGTCTCATAACCCTTCCAAGCTTTCAGCAAGAGTCACATGATATACTGAATGGCATTCATTACCACTTTACCGTATACAGGGACTGCCTTACAGGAAAGTGGAATGTGATAGGCCCTCTCTGAGTAGATGATGTTCTATTCTCCTTCTTAGTGGGAGAACAATTGCATTAACATTAGTGGCAAAACTTCTTCACTTCTAACTTTAAGGATGGATGGTAAACATCATATTTTGCATATACCAACTTCATATGCAGATCAGCACATCATATCTATGATTCCTTTTGTATGATTCCTTAGGTGCCGTAACCAAGTACATTTACTTATTCTTCACTATTGTTCAGACATACTATATAAACTTAGTCAAAGTCAATAAAAATTATTATGGACGGTTTGAAGGAGTAGACTGTTGATGATGAAAACTTGAACACAGCTGGTGGCATCTACTGGGCCTTGTTAAAATTATAGGTTGCCTCACTTTGGAAAGGAGCAGAATGGAATCTAGTGATTTGTGCAACCATAACAAAAACGAACAGTGAAACTGTCTAAAGTTTTGTCTTTCATGCCAGTTTAGTGACACCTAAATGCCTAGGTATTTCATTATTGGTAGAATACAATAACAAATTATGAATTAATCTGCATAAAATACATGTGGGAATTAGAGTGAGGAGTTTTCAAACTAATCCAAAGACATTAGCCTAGCTCAGTTAACTATACCAGTTGGATTGTAGGGGAGAACACATAACATTTCCAGCTAGTGTTTAGGATAAAGGTAGCATCTAGTGATGATTTTGGAGACTTCATTGCCTCCAACAGTTCTCTAACTGTGATCCTTGGAGATACATTTATTCTCAAACATTGTATGCAGGAGCAATATACTTACATCTTTCAGGCTTACAGGTTCTCAGTCTCCAGTTGTGTTGAACATTATTGAGAATGGAAATTGGTCTAAAGCTATTTTTTCTCTTTCATACATGTTTTTTGACTTGGACAAGTACTCTAGGAAAACCTTTTTATTGATAAAGAAGCTTTTCATTGTATGGAAGTTCTTTTACATGAAAAGGTTCTTTATGCGTTTTATTTACAAAGATGGTTGTTTAAAGAACCATCCATTGAAAGATTCTTTTGGCAGCCTAAAGTGGTTGCTATTGACTGTAGCTATTGCCTGATTTATGAATCCTTGCATCCTAACAACCATTTGTCTCACTTCACTTGTGTTTTCTGTGATCTTGACAATTAACGGTATGCTAAGGCTGTTTGGCTTGCATGCCACTTTGCGTTTATACCCCCAATGAAGCAGGATATTTATATGTAAGACACATTTATACTTGGGATTTTGAGTATTTTGAATAATTATTTTGAATAGTTTGTCCTCACTGAAAGGTTAGATTGCTCCCATATTGTTAGTGTAAGATCATAAACAATAAGAACAGTTTTGCTCATGTTTATCAAAGGTGCCAGTTCTAGAAGACGTTGTATATATTTCAGCCCACCTAAAGTTTGTTTTTGTAACAATAGTCTAAACTCACCTATATTATTCTAGGCTGGATCTAGATAAAGGCTTTCTAATGTTGAAACATGAACTGTTGTAAATGAAACACCACAACTGTCCTCATAACAATTTCAGTGCTTACTCGGAAATTAATCTCAATAAATATTTATCTCTGATAGAGTGGATATGGAGCCTCAAAGATGGCAGCAAGACATCAGATTAATCTGTTCAGTGTTTTGTTTAGAGTCACAAGACATGGCTGGAGCCAATGCAGCAAGAAAGGACAAAAAAATGGCTATTAGTCTGTCTGTTTAACCTACGCTCTCAGGAAAAATAGATAATAAGAAACTGTCACTGTGGTGGTACTCTTAAAGATATGTCTTCAGAAACTTTAGTTAGGGAACATAATTGTACCATAATCCATTGAAATGTTATTTTTGTAAGTTAAATTGACACAATATATCCTGTTTTATTGTATATTTTTGAAACATTATGTTATGAAATGGTATAAATACATATGGTTCCTCTGGAAAAAACGAATATAAGATACACAGTTGCACTTTAAAGCTATGGGCATACCCTCGAGAACAAATATACTTTGTACCTCAACAGACAAAAAATGTATGTGCCCAGTACCTTTTTTTCAGACAATGTACCTTTGCATGTAAAGTGAATTGAGTGTAGAAAGTTTACATACTAAGACAAGCTATTATTTAAATTAAAAAAAACAACAACATATGTGCTCTTTAACATTAAAGAATAAAGACTGTGTCCAGTTGGTAAATGATTTTTGGTAAATGATTTAAAAGAACTGCTGTCAGTCTGTCTTATTATTGGAGCTTTTATTTTATACTAATTTCAAATCAATTGTTGGTATACAGTGTCCATTCTGTACCTGAGAGTGCAGCATATTATTTTGGCAGCCATTGTGGCTCAGACGGCATGTTGGCCACTTTCTAATGTGGCCAGCCACGTTGTGCCATCTTTGATTGGCGATCACTGATAAGAGTCAAAATGACTTTCATTAACAGAAAGTCTTTTTTTTTTTTATCAGTATAGATAGATAAACAGATGCTGTTGGATAAAGGCTAAACCTAAAGCATTTCATTGAAAAGCCTGAAAACAGTCTGTTGTACTCAGAATGAAGCTTGACATGCATTTCTGTACCAGGATTGCATCACTTTTACAGTTTCTTCACAGCTTACAATTCATTCATTTTTTTTATTTTTCTTAATTCTTCTAGAACACTTTAGCAGCATCTAACACATAGTTTATGCTTTACTGTTATGCTGTTATGTAATTATGCAGTTTTGAACATGCTAACATTTTTGTCTTGTAAGGAAGTTCCCATATCACTACACTGCTATTGCTTATTTTAGACTGCACCTTCCCAAAAGAGGAAGCAGTGCCAAAACTTGTGCGCTGGAAAATAAACAAACAGGCTCCTGATTATGACAAAGCGAGCCTGAGAAAGCAAGCCACCGATAGACCTGTGAGAGTTGGCAGTCCACCAAGTAAAACTGAGAAAGAGAGATAGTCGACATGGCACCACACCTCAAATGATCATGTTAGTGGAAAAAAATGTGCCCTGTAGACATCTAAACATTTACTACCATGTGAATGGCCTTAGTAAAAGTTGGATATTGTTGATCTTGTTTTGAGATGACAATATGTTAAATCTGTGTCCTGTTCATCTGGCGTATACCAAAACAGAAGTAGAAGCAGCTGATGTTTGGAATGAGGCAGAAAGTGAACAGGCCCTGTGCATGATAGAGTCAGGAAACTGGGGAGATTGAGTAGAAACAATCTGGAGAGTTGCCCAATCTGAATTAACCACAACTTGGGGGTGTGGGGGAAGTCTATCTCTACACTGGAAAAGAAGGTACTGTACAGGTACATTTTTATTCATCAAGCGAAAACAAAAATGTAAATGTATACTCAAGATACAATTAAAAATTATCTATCTATCTATCTATCTATCTATCTATCTATCTATCTACATGTTTCTTACATCATTCAAATGTGTTGGTAAGACATCAATGCAATATGTCCCTCCAACACAATTTCTGTCATTCATTTTATGTCTTTGGTTGATGTACCATATTGTCTGCAACCAGTTGAAACCTTTTCAAAGCATACTTTTCCCAGTGTACCTATTTTGCTCTACCTATTTGTCTTCATGTCTGTCTTTCCTGGTGTCTATGTGTAAATGTATCTGTCAGTCTCTTCCTTTTTACCTTACTGTGACCCAACTGTATAATTTGAAACATCACAGACGATCAAAGCTCATTCACTCACCTTCTTCTCTCAATTTCCAATTGATTTATACCTGTCAACAATATGCCAATGCATTTCTTTTGATTTCTCTGAGTAGACATAGGTATGAAATGCGTGTCAGTGAGTTGTACAACTCCTGCACACACACTTTAGCTTCAGGTTGATAGCTAAGTGTTGACTATGGCGTGACTATACAGCTGTTTTTGCAGCCCATTCCCTACAGCTAACTGATACATGCACATAAACACATATGCAGATGAATGTGTATATAACTATATAACGTTTTCATAATCTGATGCCATTATGGGAATGATCCACTTAAATTCAGATTACCTAAGGATGTGTGTATAACCCTTGAATGCACACATGTAACCAGTTCCATAACTTTGTAATAAAAAAAAATATTATGAAAATGTCAAACTGTTTTTATGCTATTTGGGGTAATAAATATCCTTACAAAAACCTGATTTAAAAAAATCACATTCACGAAAGAGTGAAGTATGGGATTTGTGCTTTAGTTTGAATCCCACTCAATGACTTGAGTAAGTATATTAGTGTTGCTTATTCTTATTCCCAGAAAACGTTACAAAATTAGAAACTGTACATTATTATTATTGCTGTTGTTGTTGTTGTCACTAGGGTCCTGTTTGTTTAATTTGCATAGTCTGCTTGTGGTATTATTATACGTTGCATTGAGAGATCCATATATTACATAAGTCGTCCACTATTGATTATGAATCATTATGATTTGACAAGACCTTCGTTTGCGTTAAAATGTTCATCTAAAAATAATACATAGAACCGAGAACGAACCAGTTCAGCCTGCCTTGCTCTCAGACTCGGCCAAGACGTTCGATAATGGCCGCCGCTTTATTGTTCATATCCTTCATTGTGCTCCCAGCGCCATTTTGGGCTACATCTCAGCCAACGCAGCCATAAGAGCCCAGCTCAGCAGGACTAGAGTCCATGTGAATGAACAGTCCCCGCAGAGAACGCATTTCCCGAAACAAACTTTTAAAGTCATATAATGATAATAATAATAATAATAATAATAATAATAATAATAATAATAATATGCATATGAGAAGGGGAGCTGCATAGAAGCATATCATTGTAGAGATATTTTGACATAGGCTGCATTCTTTGCTTATTGCTTTTTGTAGAGTTCAGAGAAATGCAAATCGCCCACTTATTTGTATGGAGGATATTTGTAAGCTAATTTGTATCTGTACAAATGAGAATTTGATACGTTTGTGTCTGATACGTTTGTGTCAGTGTCGTCGCGTGACTTAAAAAGCACTAGTACTAACGTACATTATTATTATTATTATTATTATTATTATATGTGGTAGTAGTAGTAGTAGTGTTGTATGACTGATAGTAATAATTACTGTGCACTATTTATTTAGTACCCTCAATTATAAATCATTGCCCAACAGAAGAGAGATTTTCAGGAAGATGGAATATTATTAATTCATTACAATCATTATAATAACAACAATCATAAGATCCCTCAGTCGCTCTGCAGGAGAAGGAGACTTGCAGATTGACTCCTCATAAATCACTCACACATGTTCCGGCTTATAAATGTTTTATTTTCAACTATGAAAATAATGTACAATAAATAATTTGAAATTTACTATTAAAGAATCTCAATAAATAAACTAGTTCTAAAATTCATCGGCATAGGGCTAATGCCCATCTCGGGAGGATTTTCCTAAAAGCAGTTCGGCTAGCCTCAACTTCTGACACGTTTCCTGAGAATTCAATGATTGAGCTTCACTGAAAAGAGTCCCCCGCACATTTATCTGCAAGTCAGCGCGAACTAAAAGCCAGATAAACAAAAAGGCAATAAAATACCTGAAACTGGACAGAAGCAATCCCGGGGTGGATTCGCTAGAACAGAACACCGTAATACTGTCAAAAACAATGAGTTATTTCTCTCCGCTACGGCTTCGTCTCACAACTATGTTTCTGAAGGGGATTTTCTCTCTCTCTCTTTCCCTATCACACACACACATACACTATCTCCCTTTCTCTCTGTTGTCTTTTCATTCAGGAATGTCGTAGTCGAAAAAATAGAAATAATTCATAATACTGTGACGGGATGCACTTGGATTGTTCTTTCTAAATTGTACAGTCAATCAAAACTGTAGATGTTGTAAATCTATGGTACAAAGAGTGCTCGTAAACAGGTCAAAATCCTCCTCGGAGAAGTCTACGGGGCTGTCCAGTGAGCTCTGCAGACTCGGCGATAAAGCGTCCGAAATCTGTAGGCAGGAGTCAGTGGAAAAGAAATTCAAATCGGCCAGTGAGTTGGTGTCCTGCGGCTCTGGGAACGCGCTGTGCTCTCGGCCCTCGCTGCCTATTGTGGCCGTGTTCTCTGCGGTGGGCGTTGGGTACGGGGGGGAGTGCACCGCTGTGTCATGAACAGATGCGCACTTGGGCTGCATCGCCTGACCTTCCTCGGGCGTGGGCTGGCTATTGTCAGCACTGTTCGTATAGCAGGCGGTCGGGGGGCACGACTCGCTCTCAGCCGCCGAACCTGAGCTGGAAGCCGGACCCGACGATTCTGGTGGCTGGTTCGAGTAAGGCGAGGCTGCGTCTGCACCTTCGAGAGGCTCGAAACCGCTGGATTCGCCTTCTGGGCCGTCCCTGTGATGCGTCGTTTGCCGCTTGTGCTTCATGCGCCGATTCTGAAACCACACTTTGACCTGGCGCTCGGTTAGATCCAAAAGTGCGGCGATTTCCACCCTCCTGGGTCGACAGAGGTATTTGTTGAAGTGGAACTCCTTCTCCAGCTCGAGCAGCTGCGTATTGGTGTAGGCAGTCCTCAGTCGCCGTGAACCGCTGCCAGTGTCCAATCCGCCCTGCACCTCTGCAAAATCAAGAGAGAAATGACTAGAATGCGCCAAAAGCTATCTAAAAATGCATTAAAACCCCCACGCATTGCCTGATGGTTCGCCTTCTTCGTTCAGCTGATTGTAGAAATCCCTCCACGGCCAATGGAAGAGCCTTTGCAGTGCATATGCAGCAAGCTCCATATTTTGTTTTGTTCAGCTGCTTTCACATTGCATACTGACATCCAAAATGGCTACCCCAATTCATGAGACATGGCTATGAATATATATCATTAAGACAGCGCTGACATCAAGTGCGATAAAATCGTTATTCCAGAGCGAGATTTGCTATCTTGATCCAAGGAACTACAGCTTTATCAGGCATAATACTCATGCATCCGAATATTACGCCAAGAAATGGGGGAGGGGTAGTTGTTATCATATGAGGACATTGCAATCACGATTCTGTTTTATGTTTGTTTGTTGGTTCTTTAGCAGTACTAGGCAATAACCTACTATGTGGATGATATTAGTATGGCCAATGGGTAAAATATCACCAACACTAAGCATAATACTGCATTTCATAATATGCATTTAAGCACATCAGATGTGTTGCCAAAAATGTTGGATATAAACTGGACAACAAGCATTGAACATTTTCGATGAGAAATGGTTGGTGAAATATTAATAAGCTTGAAAATGGCGAAACAGAATAAATAGCATTCCATCATTATTCTGAATCGTTTTGAATAGACATCAGCTGATGCGGTCCATATAGCTTGTGCAGCCATGATATTAGACAGCCTTGTTGTCACACAGAAAAGTCTTGAAAAAGGCCAAAAAATCCAAAGAAAATCCAAAGAAATATGGTTACAGATTGATATACTAACCTGTCGGAGACTCGAGTCCCGCTGTGGCGTAGCCGGAGGATGCTGGAGAGGGAGAGGCAGCTGCAGTGGCGGTTGCTGCTGTTGCTGCTCCAGCCTTGGGACACTTCTTTGACGATTTCTTCTCCTTCATCCATGGGAACTCGTGGGCCAGGGGGCCGCCGCCCGACAGTGGAGCCGGGCCCTGCTGCTGCTGCGTTGGCGGTGTTGCCTGCGTCCGGAGCTGGAGGCCATTGGAGGCGGTTCGCTTTTGGCTTCTCGGTCGCGCCTGGTTGCCTGTGCAAGGGCTCAGGCTGGGGATGGTGCTCTCGAAAGGAGGTGGAATTACTGTCGAGTCCTTGATTGATGAAGTTTGAAATGACTCCAGGACAGCGGGGAAAGACGTCAGGCACTCAGCAAGGGAAGGCTGGCTGTTGATGAACCCAATCTCCCTCTCAAATTCAAAATTCATCGCTTCGCCTAGGCAAGAAGGGCGACCAGCGACACCAAAACGCGCAAAAAAGTCACATCCAAAAGGCGCCGTTTTATTTTTCGCTCCCGCTACGGCTGTATTTGCGGGCTTTAATAATTGTGTATATTGGTGATATTACTAGCGTATGGGGACCAGGGTCTACTAAACTGAAGACTATGGGCGAAATTGCAGCCAATTCCTGATCACATGACTGCTCTCGGCCAATCGAAATGCGGGGCCTTGTGGCAAAAAGAAAGCGTTATTTTTCTGAATTGATCAAATATTCAAGAAGATAATGGAAATCTGACGTTAGCAGAGGCTTGCATGTAAAAAATAAAAAAAAATGCTCATTTGCCATGTGTTTGACCAGCGCTTTTCGGCGTGGGTGGTGAAGTAAGACCCTTACTGAGACAATGGCCATGCGAATACACAGCTCACGGTGATGTAATCCTCAGGCCTTAAGTGACTGTTAAAAGCACATCCACAATATGTTAAATGCGTATTTTGGAAAGGATCATTAATCTTAAAAGTTTTGACAGGAGTAACAGACAAGAAAGGTGGCTGTTTATGGCGCCTATGCAAAATTACCCATGTATTGTCTAAATAAATAGAGGTATATCGGAGAGATTGTAAGATTCTTAGTCCTATCTGACGTACATAAGGGATTCCTCGTTCGAATTATGTCTATGTATGTGGTAGACTTCCCTTTTAAACCTGTCCATCTTTCTTGGAACTCCTTGAGGAAATTCGGAACCTGCTTTCGCGTAAGTTTTGCAGCAAAATTTTGCCTAAAATTAATTTTCGCAAAAGCGCATGCAAAGATGTTGCTATTACAAGCTGCTACCAAGCATGGTCGTGTAATTCCATAGTAGGATGTTAAATTTAGTTCTGCTCTAAAGTGAACTTTTAGGCCCGGTTTACAGCACAGACTAGCGAAAGTTCACCGAGAGGTCGTCTTTTAAAATGTAAACTTTCGCTTGCGTCCAAATACGAAACATTTGAAATGTTTGTTGTTGTTGCTGCTGCAGAAAGAAAGAAGAAAACAATAAGAAACGGTTACTTGGGGAAATAGAGAACAACGACGTTTTTAAAAAGACCGAACGGATGGGATATGGGTTAGATATTTTTAGAAACTAAGTAGTGAAGTAGCAGCGGTGATCAATCTTTTCTCCGGCAAAGCGCCTGACAGGAACCACCCTCAAGAATTTGCTTCAACCCTCCAGGATCACAACAAAGAAACCCCCCTTTATTCCCACATAGTCTTGCGTAGTTTTGTCCCTCAAAATTATGTCTTTTTTCATGAAAATAGATTATTTGCATTACCTAGTGCAACGCATATATATATATATATATATATATATATATATATATATATATATATATATATGCGTTGCACTAGGTAATGCAAATAATCTATTTTCATGAAAAAAGACATAATTTTGAGGGACAAAACTACGCAAGACTATGTGGGAATAAAGGGGGGTTTCTTTGTTGTGATCCTGGAGGGTTGAAGCAAATTCTTGAGGGTGGTTCCTGTCAGGCGCTTTGCCGGAGAAAAGATTGATCACCGCTGCTACTTCACTACTTAGTTTCTAAAAATATCTAACCCATATCCCATCCGTTCGGTCTTTTTAAAAACGTCGTTGTTCTCTATTTCCCCAAGTAACCGTTTCTTATTGTTTTCTTCTTTCTTTCTGCAGNTATATATATGCAGCTAAACCAGCGCATGGCTATATTGGAGATCTCAGTAGTTTCCTGCACTAGCTCGTCTTTTCGCCGTTTTCGTGGAAGTATAGAAATAGATAAAATGTGTGTGGGTGTTTAGGTATTAAAAGGGTGTACAAAGCGAGCTGGGGGAAGTGGACGTTCGAATAAGAGGAGGTCAATTCAAGAGGCCCACTTCCAGAATGGAGCTAACGCGGGGTTACTAGGACACATGGATCTCTCTTCAGATTTATTTTAAGGAGGAATAAAGAAGCGTTGATTTCTCCTTATTTATGAGAATTTTCTCTACAAAACAGGATTTTCTATCATCCGTGGAGAGTATTTTTTTCAGGTTACAATTTTGTCACGGTATCACATATCTATCTATCTATCTATCTATCTATCTATCTATCTGTCTATCTATCTATGGATGTTTAAAAGCGTCATCAGGCAACAAAAATATATATTAATATATGAGCTTCCGATATTTGATGAGTACTTTGCTTTTGCATGTTTAAATATTTCATTTGTAGTCTTCTTTGTAATTCTGAATGATTTCAAAATGTGTGTTATTACTTTGTAATTTTAAGCCATCTTCGTATGTTAAAACTTGAAACCCCGACATGAGCTTTGCCATAAATTGCAAGCTCATTGTAAGCGATTGATTTATGTGGCCACCAAGCGTGCTAGGCATTTTGATTCAATGTTTCATTCGTAGAGTAAATCAGTGTTGTTCATTTGTACATTTTGAGGCTGATTTTGACGTAACAGTGTTTTCGTGTTTTATGAGTCTATTGTGTTTCACCAAAAAAAGCACAACCCTGATTCAATGGTAAGAAAAATAAAAAAGACACGATTATTGTAGTTGCAATTTTGTTTTGTTTTTGTTGCATTAATTTGTTGTTATTGTTTTTCATTGAACTGCCGTCAACACTGTTAGAACTGTGGACTTGTTAGAGTACGTTATGATTTACAGGGTTGGCCATTCCTTTCAGAGAGAGTAAACTGAGAGTAAGGGCCTGGGCTGACCTCGCCTCACGTGACCACTGCTTCTCTGCAGGCGCGGCCTTGAGGGCTCTTTCGGAAGCCATGAAGAGAGATATACCGTGTGTGTGTGTGTGTGTGTGTGTGTGTGTGTTTTGTTGGGGGGGGGGGTTGAAACGTTAAAGAGACGTAAGACAAGAATGGAAATGAATAACATAACATTTTATTAAAGAATTGTTCAACAGCCAACTCTTAACAAGAAAATCAAAGTAGCTACAAAGAACAAATTAAGTTTCCCAAAAAAAGTTTTCGCTATAATGTCTAATTTCCGACTATGCAGGAACGATTCGATTCCGCTCTCACGCCCCCTGTACAAGTCAAATCATTGTTTATGTACAAGGGTAACATAAACCTACGCTTCTCTAAAATACAAGAACTAAAATTAGTTACAATGACAAGAACACAATGTCTTCTTTTTTATGACAGGTAAATACTAAAAAAGTACACTTTCTCGATATAAATACATGGGGGATAAATAATACAAAAAAGAAAGTATTTAAACTGGCTATAACAAATAAATATATATTTATGAATGTTCATTTGAACACACATACCGAAAGACGCTGATTGAAGGTCTTTCGCTTCAAAATAAGATTTATTTTTTTTCCTTATCCATCAAAATGTAAACTCTAAGTGCAACAATGATGCCCAGACGAGAAAGCATTAGGCGTAAACCGAAACGTCTACACCACCGCTTAGTTTCCCGGACATGCATTTTGTTCAATTATACCCTGTTTCCACGTTAAGTCAAGACATGAGAAAGTGTGGGCCTTCCGCATTAGTGTGGGCTAATGTAAGCAAACCCAGAGAGAGAGGGGAAGGAGTGGAGGTCGGGAGAAAGGAGAGTGGGAAGGCGAAGGAGGAGCAATAACAGTTGAGAAAGATAGGGGTGACCGTGTAGGCCTATTGACTAAATTCTCAAATCTTCTTTCTTTACCCTGTACCGTCAAAGCAATTATCTAATGCTAGTCACTTCATGGGAGAAGGCCCTAGGTAGCATAGTTGAAAAAATAGACCTCAAATTGTCCAGAAAAGAGTGTAGACTGCTACTTTGTCTTGACAAAGAGAGTGTCGCATTGTTTTGTTACGCTCATGTTTTTGTTTTTGTGGGGTTTTTTTTGTTTTGTTTTTTGTTTTTTGTTTTTTTGTTTTTCGGGCGCATAGACTTAAAAAATAAAGAAATAATCAAATGCGTTGTGAGACGTTTAAAAAGAGGTATGTGAAAGAAGGGAAATGAACGAAAAACAATCCAGTGGTTTCCTAACGCCAGTTTCAAGAGTACACTACCACTCCGCTCTCAGGCAAGTCTAAGTGTGAAGAACTTGGCAATATGCTGCACCAATGTTAACGACGTAAAACGGGGGCGGAGGGTCACACGAGGTCTTACAGTAAAATAATCTTACTCCTTGGCGTACACTAGCCACAGTTACCCAGTATTCATGAGAGCTGTCTTTAAAGGGGTCTTTTAGGGCTGTGGGCAATGGATTGATGGAAAATGTCTTCTGAACAAACGAATGTGCTCACAGGTGAACGGAAAGACAATGTCGATACCAACTGAGGTTCTAGACACGACAAGAAACCACTGGATCATCTTTTTCAACCCCATTGCATCGTCCCATGGGTTTATGTTTGTTTTTTGATCTTTTTTTTGTCCAAACCTGCTACAGATGAGTCAACTTGGGTGCTTCTTGAATTCTACCCTGAGAAGGATGGTGCGCCGACAGATCCGTGTATGTCGGGTGTGTATCGCACGGTCCGTGGTGTTGGTTGGCCGACATCTGTGTGGCACCGTTGTAGTCCATGCTGGCAGACTGATGGTGTGGTAGGTGATTGAGGCCGTACATAGATGGCCCGGTGGCAGGCATGGCATCCACATAGTTGCCTCCCACGTACACAGGGCTGCCCTGCATGTTAGGCGTCCCATAGTTGCCACTGTTACCCTGTAGCCCGTGAGGGTCATATTCCGGTGCTGTGGTACCATACTTCTGTTGCGAGGGGCAACCTTTCATGGGATTTTGATAGGCTGTAGACATGGCGTATGCGTTTTGATGAGGCTTGTTGAAAGACGGTGGCGACGGCGCGTCATAGCTGCCCATAGAGTGCATGGAGTTCATAAAACCGGCGGAGGACTGCATCGAGAGGGGTGGGCTTCCTGTCGGAGATGGCCCCCCTGAGGAAGAACCAATGCCCTTCGACTTTTGATCCTTCTTGTACTTCATGCGCCGGTTCTGAAACCAGATCTTGATCTGCCTTTCGCTTAGGTTGAGAAGGTTGGCCATCTCTACGCGTCGAGGCCTGCACAGGTACCGATTGAAATGGAACTCCTTCTCAAGCTCCACGAGCTGTGCACTCGTGTAGGCTGTGCGTGCTCTCTTGGAAGCCGCAGAACCCGGAGGGCTTTTCTCGCCGCCACTGCTCTCCGCTGGGGTGGGAATGAAATAAAACATAATTACTACATGCGGCAATTGAATGCATCGTTCCCCTTAATAAAGCTGGTCACGTAAAAACAACCATAGCCTCCTGATATTGGTTGTCAACAATTCATAACTGGCATTTATTAAGAGATGTGCCCCCTAACATTGACCGGGTGTATGTAAATTGTATTAGGACCACTGCCCACGGCCAAAATCATACTGTGCTGCATGCTAGACCATGTATTTAATATTCACACGTTGATTTTATTTGAATGAATGGAATTAACCAATGCGTATATTTGGGAAGTAGTAGTAAAATCTTCTCTAGTCTGGGCACAGCATATGGGGCATCAGTCTCACTGTAATTAATATAAACAATTATGAGACTATATGACTATGTGAATATAGATTGCAGGAGCCTTATTGCCATTGCATCACACACTCTCCAAACACACAAAATGAGAAAATAGAGTGCAATAAAGGCTACGACTTTACCATTAGTAGTTATTATAACTAACAATCAGCTAAATCAGTTTCAAGGGCTGTTCCTGTTTTAATCCAAGTTTCAGATAGGTCTATATATATAAAACATCTGTCCCAGGCAAACAGGAGCAGGTGGGGTTGAGGTTGGAGAAGAGGGCGGTTGATCCTTAAAGTATAGGGAGGGGTTGGCACACACACCGTTAGCTGAGCTTGCGCTGGGGGAGCTGTTTTTTTGCTTGGTGTTCTGACGTGACTCTTTCATCCATGGGAAGATCTGTTTGGTGATGGTCGGGTTCGGCGCAAGCGTGGACGACTTTGACGACGGTTTGGTCGTGCTTCCGCTTCCAGACCCACCACTTCCGCTGCCACCTGGTTGCTGCGGGGCGCTAGAACCAGTTGGGTTCACAGGGTTTTGAGGAGGGGAAACCTGGGGAGGTGGGTGGTGCTCAGATGGCAAACTAGGCCGCATACAGCTGCCGTTGAGCTCTTTCGTCTTGGCATGTTGTGGCTGTGTGGGCGCGCTGGTGCCGAGGGACTGCAGCGAGCAGGCGGACCTCTGGTAATCACCCTCGAGATGCGCCGAACTCTGAAAGGCGGCTGGCTGGGCCTCATAGCCGAAGCCATTGGCCCCTTGGTACGAGTAACCTCCGAATAGTGTCGAGTTGTCGTAGTAGGTCGTTTTCTGCATTTCCAAAAGTCGCGTTACCGGCTACCAGGGTCCTGACGACCTTCTGGAAGAACATTGGCACCAGATGTCACGTGACGGTCCTTTTCCAACGGCCTCTTGGAAACTGACCTGAAAGGTTATAAGAGGCACATAATAAGAGGGGCGCGAGGTAAATCCATCTTACTGCGATGAAAGGCGCCATGACATGAATAGCACGTTCCCACAACGCGGCTTGCAGATGCTATGTCAGGCAACGCTGGACTGCGATTTCTCTCTCTCTCTTTCTCATAACAAGTATCATAAACAACAAAATTGCTGTCTTTTGCACATGGTGAATAAAACACCTTAACTTCAGAATGATTTTGATTGTCCACCGTTATCTATTGTTGTTTCTGTACCAAACTTCTGATTTCAGTAGCCATAAATGCATCTGGAATAACCAAATATATTCTTCTGCCCTCTGTTGCTAATAAAAGACTATTCTCTTTGTTGGTTCTCTGTTTCTGGAAAATGATTGTTCCTCAAAGTTATTACACGACTATTTATATATTTCTGTGTATGTCTTAAAACCTTAATAACTGATAATACATTCGAATGCATTATTATAGTGTTCAAAACTGCATTTCGTTCAGTCGTCAACATGAACATGTAACATGAAAATACAGGCTAGACTAAGCATTAGGATTCATCGAGTTACTGGCAGACAATAGCCATTAGCATTAGCCACCAGTTTTGTAGCCTTCTGTAGCTACGCTGGAAAAAGGAAGAAAATTGTAATTATCAAATAAAAAATGTAAATGCTTTTTAATAAAGCGTTGTTTACACATTCTAAAGAAGCACCATAGCCTTATAAATGACCTGAGCTAAACAAAATAGGTTAGCAGCTCAGACAAATCAATAAATATGCCTCATGCAGAGACGCAATCTCCAGAGGGCTTTCTCCAGTTACACACAAATGTATTTGGTCAACTTTAAAAACCTGAATAACCGGCATTGTGTTCTATGACCACTGTTGTGAACTTAGTAATGGACCCTATGACTGTGGCGTGGAAGGAGGGTCCCCGGAAGCCCTCGCTAGATATGATTCATGATGGTCGCTGAACCGAAATAGACAAATCTAATCCCGGAAAGAGCCCAAGACCTCCTCTCTTGGTGTTGGGGTGGTTGAAAGGACAGGGCGAGTGCAATCACTCAAACACTTAGAGGCACCTGGCATTCATTTACCGTTACTAGTCGAGGGAGAGTTGTAAAAATATGAAGATAAAAACTTTTTCAGAGATTTTCAGAGGTTCTCTATTTTTGCGCCATATATGATATTTCCATATGCAAAGAAAGAACAATGTTCAGTATCTTTTTTTTACTCATTTAAGTGTAGGAAAATTAATGGCGTATTGACACGATTATTAATGTTATCGCTACTCAGCAATCGAAAGGCCGTGTTTGGGTTAGATAAATACACTCACCATAAGGCTCAATTTTCACGTGTTGTAGTGCATAATGTCGTCATAACCTATCCATTGTAAACAGAAACCTGAAGACAGCTTAATCCATGCAGTGAAATCCGGCACACAGAGTGGTGTAAATGAAATGTTCATAGAAAGACCACCAGAAGCAGGCCCTTTTGAACCCAATGTAAAATAAGCAAATACAACATCAACTTAAAGGGAATTCTTTATCAATTGTGAGTAAGAGCACCCATAAATTACAAATGATATGCTTTAAATCAACCATGATGAAGCTAACAAATCATTTTTAAAACGAAAAGGCTGAAAAACATCTAATTGTGGCTGCCAGTAAAACGAATTTTACTAACCACGGCGAAACTGCAGATAATATGAGGGGAATAATGTTTTTCACGTGGTGAAATGATACACATTAAAAGAGTTAAGGTTTGTATGTGTCTGTTTATAAATCTGAGAACCTGAGCTACAGCTTTTGGACATCAACTCTCAACACGTCACAAATGTAGCTCATTTATCTTCGAAGAGGACGGACGGAATCCTAATCATTTACTCCAAGGAATTGTTCGGGCCGGGGGGCGGGGGGTGAGGGGGGCGGGTAAGGAGCGTTATAGATATCAAATCATATCGCAGTTCCATTAAATGGAACACGTAATGTCCTGGCCCTCTTGTTACGGTAACACAATAACCAACTTTTCTGTAGATTCAACCTTAACTCAATTATGGAGTCGAGAGCGGACGTGGTTGGGGGAAAAAGACCAACCCGTGAAACGTCAACAAAACAACAAGGGGGGAGAACATTGCTTGGGCGCCCCTTAGCTATCGGACATGGGGATACAGAAAGAGGCTAATTTCCAAAGGAGCGCGATTAATGATCAATATTGGTTGACTCTTATTATATATTACATCTAGGCTTGTGGACGGCGCAGCCTTAATGTTACAAGAATCCGTTCACTGAGGGCAAAGGAGGCCCAGGACAAGCGGTTTCTGAATAAAAAAAAACACCAAATGGACAACATTTGTAGAAATCTCGGAAATCGGATATCTCGGCAGTTATTTCAGTCTCTCGCTTAGCTGTAGCATCCACAAATATAGGTATCCTAAAGCGCTGGAATAAAACACAGCCTTCGTATTCATACACATCCCCCTGAAATGATTCTCTCTGATACTGAAGAAAAATATGCGGCTGGTCAAATGAATTCGTTAGGCTGGGGAACCATCCGGAGGGGAAGAAAGAAGGCTGCTGCTTGGAAGGAAGCTTAAAGCTTTGTGAACTCTTCTTGAACCGCGTTTGGAGTCATACGGTCATAAATCACTAGGACACACATACCGCCATTCACAAACTGATAGCCTATTTCAAAGCAGCTTACCTTAGCCTCTGACGAGCGACGTCCGAGCAGGCATCATATTTTTTCACATTCGGCCACCGTGCAATCAATAAAGCAACCCAGAGCTCGTCGCCGCTGCGATATTTCAGCCCGCCAGCGAGCGTCAGACGCCGGGTATCTCGAGCACGGCTGCCCCGCGCCAGAGTGCGGGCGCTCCTGGACGGATCCCCTCGGCTCGCGAAAGGGGGGGAGACGGTCTAGCATGAAAGATCTGAGGTATGCGAGGGGGACTGCAAATGGACAGGCAGCGCTGCTCCTGGCCGCCCTGTCGACTGGTACGCCCTGCTCGCTGATAACAATGGCCTCAGATTTCGCCTCCTTTCTCCCCTCGTTCCTCGCTCACGGTGCAAACCTGAACATCATAATCCGAGCATGGCTGCTGGCTTGCCGCCGTCACATTTCCCCGTTGCATGTCGGGCCCCAGCCGTTTGCTCGCGTTATTTTCGTCCCTTTGCTCCTCTTTTGGCGGCTTGTTGTATTGTCAACACGGGCCTTCCCAGGCTATTTGGAAATAACGGAGCTGGCTGTGGATGTGCCAGGCGCGAGCGTTAATCCCCATCAAACAGCGTCACCAGTGAAAATTATGCTAATTGCAGGCGCGCAGGACAGGCTAAGGGCCTACAAGCGGACATCCTCGCAGCTTTGCTATTTTTCCAGCCCACTTCGCCACTAGTTTACGTGTCAGACTGTGCTAATGCTGCTCAGTTTGGTGCGTTTAGTTCTCTCGCTTATTCCACTCATGCATATTAAATGACTAGGAAGTGCGCTCTAAGTGCTGGTTTTCAGTTAGCTCCAGGCGCAAGCAGCATTCAGCCTGTATTGTTAATGTTACATCACATCTCTGCCAACACGCCCGACTAGTATAACTTATGCGCAAAACATAAAAACAGGTGGGGAGGGGGGCGACAGAGCGAGAGAACAGACAACAGGCGGACTTGAAAGCGAGGGAGGAGTGTGAAAACAAATCACCAAATAGAAAAAAAGCAAAGATCATTTTTGATATTTAACCGCACCGTCGTGTCCTGATCACGCCAGTCTAACTTGGCTAGGGGGTCTCCTTTGACATTTTCTCAGTTATGCTAAATAGGACTCTTATAAAAAAAAAGTAAATCAATAGAAGATAAAGAAAAAATTGCGAAAATGAAACGTGAAAGAAAGACAAGGCGAGGGCAAAATGGAAATGAAAACATGAAGGTGTTTTGGAAATATTACTTTCTCTCTTCATCGCCTCTCTCGTCATCCCATCTCTCCCTCTATTCCCTCTCTCTCTCTGTCTCCCTCTTGCTCTCTCTCTCTTTTTCCATATTTTTTATTATTCAGGACACTACCCTCGTCGTTTATGGCTACGTAAGATTTATGACTTCTACCACAGACAGACAGCTGTAAATAGGCAACTTTAAAAAGATGCTTTTCGGCTTGGTGCCTGAATAGGGAGCATCACCAGCGGTGTGGGAGGAAGGCAGGAGCCAAAAATGTAGGTGTCTGCAACTTTTCTCTTTCCTAAACAGCATTGTTCCTCATTTTGCAACTACTGCTAAATGCATGGAAGAGGAAACAGTTTAAAAGATTACTAATTAACTAATACGTGGGTGGAAGAAAAGAAATGCAGAAAACGGTCTTTTTTTAAACGTTTCTTATCGCCCTGAAGCATTTCATACTACAAGCATCCCTGGGTGGATTAGCACTATGCACTTTGGATTTTGTATGGGAATTATAGTTCATTTGAGAGTTGTTTAAGGTTTTTTACGGGAAGAACAAATCAGTGGGCTCTATTTGACGCTCTCTTCGGCGATGGATACCCTCGGTTTTTTTTTTTTTTTTAGTCAAACGATGGAATACAAAAACAGAACAAGAAACGGAGCACCATTACATTGTTCACATGGATCTAGGTCTAAAATGAACTCTAAAATATCTATGGATCGTATTAACCATCCAATATCCTCATCCTATATTCACTTTTTATATTCTTTGGATATTGAATAGTTCCTGTATGGATTGTTAAACCTTGGAACTGTGTAAATTTAAACATGTAATATCTGATGTTATCGAAAAATATAATGTGAATGTAATACCACACTGTAGTAGATATAGATATCAGTCACCTGAGGGAAAAATACTTGCCCTGTTTTACTGGTTTTGTCATCTTCAGTGTCGCTGTAACATTGTAATGACCCATAGAGCCCCAATGGCCAAATAATCAGCTGTTATTGTTGTTCCTGTTGTCCGTCTATTTGCTTACACGTGAAAAACAGATTGGGATTGTTGTTACAGCGTGTATGTGCCTGTAACGAGGGTTGATTGGTCACCTTTTGCTGTGCCATTGTTTGTCATATGATTCCTCGAATTCACACGGTGGGAATGGAATGTAAAGCATTGCCAGTATTTCAAAATCAGGGCATCAGAGCCTTCTGTCAAAACGTTTTTTCTTGAACCATCGTAATATTGAAATTCAGAAATTCCTCATTAGAAAAGTAAATGTATTCGGACATATGGCCATTGCAGCTCTGCCAAGGACATGCACACAAAAGATTAACATTGATTAATCGTCTCATACAGACCGAAGGGGCTTGTTAATAATTGCCTTGTGATTTCTTCCTGTACACGTGTTCATTTCATGTTTGGTCTTTGTTGGCAAAAGTAATCCTAATGTTATTTCTGTTTCTCTTCTGCAACAAAAATGATGCTTAAATCTAAAAACATGTTTCTCTTTTGTTATTATTGTTATTGTTATTATTTAATAAAACCTAGATTTTCTTTATCGTGCTGGTTATGAATGCAAATCAATAATCTACATAATAAACTGTCAATGCAGAAGTGCACAGGCTGAAGAAACAACATATCCTCCAGAAGCACATGGTCCGCAGATATGAATTATGGGCACACATAGCAGTTCAAAGAGAAAACGGATTACTTACCGAGATAACGTCTTTCACTTCTAGATTTTATGCAAGGATACAGCTTCCTGATAACCCGAAGGATCTAAAAGAAGTAACATGCACGCACACACACACACACACACACACACACACACAAAAGATGCGATCAAAATGGGGTCGCCAAAAATCCAATACTGAGCATACGACCTCGTGTACAGAAATCGACCTCGGAAGCAGTGTAAGAGTTGGCCACCGGTGACGGATATCATCCACCTTAAATTATGTTGAGGAATACAGCAAGAAATTCGAGGCCATCGAAAACATACGCGATGCATCAGCAAGTCACCTATTTCTATCGATTGCAGTCATATGTGTTTGTTAGTATGTCGTTTCAAAATCTGACCTTCCTTCCAAATCTACTGAGAACATTTCGAAATTCCAAAAACTTGGAAATGTAATGCCCTCTATTTTCTTCTGGTCAAAAACGCGCATACTTGCTTTCCTGTAGGGTTAAATCTAGTAATATATTCAAGCTCGAATAGGCAAATTAAGCGTTACTCGTTACTATTATTAAAGCGAGTTATAGCTTCATACATAAATAAGAAACAAATGCCCTTGCTTTGAATATTTGATTTCCATTATCATAAAATAATAATAAAAATGCAATATGTTTATTTAAAGACAAACGTGATAAACCATTCAAAACGAAAATAATAATAATAATAATAATAATAATAATAATAATAATAATAATAACTCTGAAATATAGAAGACACAGATAAAATACAGCTAAGCAAAACGAATACAAAATAAAAGAAAGCATCAAGCGAGGTGCGGCGACCACAAAGAAAACCATAAAACACAAGCCCCACCATTCTGGTCAAAAATCCGCCCATAAACTTGGTAAACACAGCTCTTAATCCAAACGGAAGCCTTGGAGAAGCGAAAATGGATATATACAGTAGGCGAGGGCCTGAGTAGAAACGGAATGAAATGGCCTTGCTGGTCTGCATAGTAGCGCTTATTAAAAGTGGAATAAAAACGTTGGACGCTCCCGTTCGCCGGCTCCTGACAGCTACCCCAAACACATAAATCAAAACGAGGATTCCCCCGACCTCCCCG
>CM067477.1:11053025-11082240 GCA_034552555.1 Semaprochilodus insignis | reverse complement strand
TATATATATATATATATATATATATATATATATATCCCTATGGTATGTATTACATCTAGAAACGTTGTATTTTTTCTGCCAAAACAAATTCCCAACCAAAAGGCGTCCATTTCATTATTTATTTGCGCATCTAAATAGGTTGTAAATAGGCCGTACAGTGTGAGCTTAAATGCTTGTTTGTGGTTTGCTTTCATTGGCCACATACATTTCTTGCTGCTTGAAGTCTGTGACGTTTCTAATTTCAAGAGAACATTTCAAAAATAAAGGATAGAAAACAGACAAATGGCTCAGGCGGGATACTCGGCGAAAAGAGCCACTGATATCAACGAGCAAGTAATAGAAAATTTTCTAGGTGCCACGTAATGCTAGCAGACCAATTTAAGGCCATACTATTGTTTAAAGTTCAACACCGGCAAACGGAATGTTATTTTCTGCGGCTCTATATTTTCGATACCTGCTCCAAGAAAAGAAAATGAAAATTAATACAAGGGCCGCGCCATCCAAAAGAAGCCATTTGTCTTCTTGATTATCTATTTGGTTGTCAGCGTTTGAGCTATGGCACTGGCCCGCTCCTTTGTAATATAAAAAACACACAGCTCGCGCTGGTAAATGCATTGGAAAGCCTTGTGCAAAAATTACACTCATTAAAGCATTAAAAACCCACCAGCCGAGAAACCTTTTTTTGCCTGATTTTCGAGAAAAGGGATGTACATTTCGAGGGGCCTTCTCAGCTTCGACGAGCAGCGGGTTTGTGCAGCGTTAAATTAAGGAGAGAAGAAACTGAAACGAAGGGTTTTGTGATTTAGAACAAGATTACAAGGCGTAATGTACCAGGATTACTCGCAGCCTGGCGATATAAATCACGCAGGAGATGTGCAGTGATACTCAAGACAAGCCAGCGCTGAAAGACTAACGAAAAATCCGCCATAGCAGCTCCAGAATTCAGTTAAAATACGTTTGCTTTAGCATATATCACTTTCTATTACAGTTCCAGACAGTCTACCTTCAAACTCCACAAGAGGACAGGACACAACAAGAAAGACAGATATTTTTGCGATTTATTAAATTTCTATAGCTATTTACAAATAACAAAGGTAAACAGTGGAAGGCATAAGCAGAAAGGGGGCGACATACAAATATGAAGGAGAGGGAAATACATTATCACTGAAAGAATTGATCTTTGGAATGTAAAATGATTTTTAATAGAAGATAAAATACTAAAAAACATGGCACAGGTAAGAAAATGAACAAAAGAAGGAAGGAGGGAGAGAAGGAAGGAAAGAAAGAATGAAAGACATGGCGTGTGCATATGTTTATTCGATGTGAAATACAAACAAAAAAACGTAGAGACGAAAAAACAAGGAAAAGGGAAAAAAATAAAGTGTATTCATTCATGCAAAATACGCACTTTCTTCTCTATACAACCCTGGCCACACATAGATTAAATTACATTTCAACTTACAAACAAATGCAGATATTTGTTGCAGATATTTGCATTTCAGTCAAATGAATTAAAAACTTGTCTCTTCATAAAACTAGATAAACAAAAATCTACAAAAAAATTGCAACTGAGGTAATT
This sequence comes from Semaprochilodus insignis, assembly GCA_034552555.1. Classification (NCBI taxonomy): domain Eukaryota; kingdom Metazoa; phylum Chordata; class Actinopteri; order Characiformes; family Prochilodontidae; genus Semaprochilodus; species Semaprochilodus insignis. Next base: position 11,080,661 of record CM067477.1, on the reverse strand, counting down.
CAAATAGCAGTGCTCTCTTTAAAATGCTTTGCATTGTACCGGTTTTGGTTATGTATATGCCCAGCTTCATTCAACTGTTATGACTTTCCATTGAATCTGTACAACGTCTAGATCAGACGTTTTTTTTTTTACTACAGAACGTCTGATTCCCCTATTCTCAGTCTGAAATGTGCTAAACAAATAGTCCCCGTATGTCTGAACGTCAACAGGACTTCACACAATCTTTATCAGTCCCATTGGCAAATCAAAACATTAAATGTGACATTAACGTTAGAGGAGGACAAAACAAGAAACAGAAATTATAACAAGAAACTTCATATTACGAGAACAATGTCCAGCTAGTTTTCTAGGCTATAAGCCAGCAAAGAAAATGGAGTTAGAAAATGGCTCTTGACAAAACAAGGCGACTCATTTATTAAGCGCAACGCTAGACGTCGAGGTAATGGGCAGGCCTACGGTTCATCCTTTGTACCACAGAGTAAACATGACAAATGGGGCTGAGTTTGGCATGATTAAAGATGAAACGTGGATCCATCTTCACCAAATCTGAAAACTATCTGCTGCCTTCTGTTGTTGTTGAAGGGGTGAGGGAGCAGGAGAAGGAGAGGGGCGCGGGATAAAAATTGGAACTGGACTGGGGAGGGAGCCCATCTGTGAAGTGTTTTGAGTTCGAGTCTTCGCCCCATTTGTGTTTAAAAGACATTTTCTTTACTCTCCTTTGCACCTTCGCGTCACCCCACCTCGCGTTATTTCCCTGGAGCGTTGAGAGGGAGATAGTATGAGACAATGTGACTAAAATACTCACTCCTGAATCTGAGGTTCTCTCTTTAAAAATAAAAAAAAACAATGTGCGTGTTTTTAGGAGTGCAGGGGAGCTATAGGCTTGGTGGAGGTCCGCTTGCTCGGTTTTGACTGCCCAAAGGGCCGCCGCTTGAATTCGAGTTGGCAGAATGGCTGGAGCGTATCTTCGTGTTGGGCAGCTTGTGGTCTTTCTTCCACTTCATGCGCCGGTTCTGGAACCAGATCTTTATCTGTCGCTCTGAAAGGCAAAGGGTGTGGGCGATCTCCACCCTGCGTCTGCGAGTAAGATAGCGGTTGTAGTGAAACTCTTTCTCCAGCTCGAGAACTTGCTGGCGCGTGTAAGCTGTGCGCGAGCGCTTGGGCTCTCCCCCCGAATAGTTCGGGCTCACTGTGGGGGAAATAGAGCGACACGTTACCTAAAGGTCTCACAATAAACTCACTTAAGATTTAAACATGCACATACAGAATTTACTACTAACATCACAGTCATGCAGAGCTAGCTGTGCTATTACATATATATATATATAAAGGCCAAACATCATCTGTGCAGTAAGGCATTGGACAGAGTGAGGCCACGGAATCATTTAAAAACACAAATCTATGTGCAAAATCAAATAAAGGTCCACGTTAACCACATATGGGAACGGTTTAAGGTGGTTGGCTATTGAAGTGTAATGTCTAGCACTGACTTTACAAGAGGCTGCCTTCATTTCAACGCACTTCATGAAAGCTTTCTAGCAGAAACAAAAAACCCTTGCTAATTATTGCCGAATAATAGCAGGCTATAGGCCCTTAACAGACTTCTGTTTGCTTTCCCATTAGTATTTTATTATTATCTTCATAAATGTGAATATTGTATCTGTCATAAAACTTTTCTGCCAACAGTAGTGAAGTGACAGAGGAAAGTATATGTTTATACATCCAACCACTTAAAATCAAATTACCAAAACATAAAACGTAACTTATGGGTTACTAGAGTACTCATAAAACCTTCCCGGGAAGAAATTAGAACGAGGAGGTCGCACAGACTTCAAAGGTGCTCGCAGAAGAAGTGCAATAAAAATTTATGGAGGGTGTAATTATATTGCCCTGCAAACAGCCGATCGTAAATCTCGACCAAGGGCTACTTCGCGAGGGGAGCAATAGATTTAGTGCCCGACGTTCGCCTCTAAAGCTCTAGCGCGCGGCCACGCACGAGTAATGGAAGTTTAGCTGCACTTACCGATGTTTACGTGGACTTTTTTCATCCAGGGGTAAACCACGGGGTCCTTACGCGAAGTGGCCGAAGGAGTGCTTTGGCTGATGGCAGTCTGACCGCAAGCAGGCGGAGGGCTCGGAGTGACCGAGTCGCAGTGATGGCTTGGTTCTGGGAGAGGGGTTGAGAGTGCAGCGGGGCTTAGTACGTGACCCCGAGGAGACATCACCACGGCGGGTTGCCCTGGACCCTGGCACGACGAGTAGGCTGGGTCGGCGCAGCCCGACCGCTGGTGGTAGATCGACTCATGCTGGAACGATGGCTCTTGCCTCTGGGCGCTATAGTAGTCCGGGGAGTGACTGGGTAGGTAGTCGCTCTGGGAGTATTCCTCGCAGGGTGGAAACTTGGGGTCCACATAGTTCGAGTTGATCAAATAGGAACTCATGGCCATTAATTTCTTTGAATTGCACACAAAATATACTAAAATTTATATCTATCCCTTTACTCGTTTTCCTGTTTCGTAGAACCCTCCTACTTTCTGTCAAGTGAACAAAGTTAAGAGTCCATGTGACAACGGCAGCCAATGGCGTGGATCCTCGCGATTCCCGGATAAGGAAATGCGAATGGGCAGTTTAGATTCCCCTCAGCATCAGCGCATAGTTCAGAAAAGCCAAATGTTTTATTTATTATTTTTTTTATTTCTTGGCATGCACTTAACAAGCTCGTGAGAGAACCACAACAATAACAAAGCGAAAGCTGACCTGCCGAAAAAAAGCACTCCAGACTTTTGTAAACGCAAGGACCTCCGAGCCGAAGCGTCACCCCCTCCCTCCCGCCCTGTCCCCTTCAGCTCCTCAGTGCAATAAGAACATTCACTCTTCCCTCTAAAGCGCAGTTCAAATGTTTTGAACTTGAATGCTCCTTATTATTTTGGCCAGTCCTTGTGAAAAGCGGTACCAGGGGAAAGTGATGCAAGGGGCTAGCTCCGGCCAAGCTCTTATGCACTCGCTAATAACAGGGAAAGAATGGAGGTGGCGTGATCTGCGTGTCAGAGATGAATCTGGGCTTGTTTAGGATCGATAGAAAATTCATCAACTAATTCAGGTTACAAAGCCTCCTAAATCAAAACCGAGACCTTTTGCATTTAAGCACAGTCTGCAGTCACTCTCCTCCAAACAGCGCGTTTATCCTGCTCTCCCATTTACACACCACGCATAATAATTGAAATGCACATTACCATTAACGTTGCCTGTACATTGCGTTTGTCTTTTTTCCGCTTCCACTGACAAAAGTACTCTAAACAGATACTCATTTGCATTGAGCTCAAGAGTGAAGGCAGAAAATACATTTATTTTGTGCTCCCAATGAGTTAGTCATATGGTAGCCAAAATGTGGGTGACATCACAAGGTGATAGGCAGCAATAAAAACAACAATACGTGTGACACGGAGTGAGCACCTAAAACCAATAGAAAAGAAAAACTGATTACTTCTTACATTCAGACATAATTTTAATAACCCAGAGATAAACACTGCATCTTCATCCCGTTGATACTGGAGTGTGGTCTATATATCAACTACATACTCCCCTAGACACGAATTTGTGACTGTGAGTTTGTTCACACAAATCCGGATCTACAGGGTATATATAGATGACAGGTATCCTCTTGACAGCTATTGATGAAGCTGCTCACCTTGACAGCTCCTCCTCCATGTCAAGTTGCGACACCTGGAGCAGTCTGCCTCCAAGTGTATCAGCAATCTGTCTAGCAAAGTAATGGATCGCTCCTTCCCTCACAAACATTGCTAATGGTGGCAATTCTCTTGGATAGGACAATCATTGTTTTAAGTATCTGATGCACCAGAACTCATTTTAGCAAAATATATACGATAGCAACTTAAAGCCAACGTTATTTTTTGTGAGAACGAAACAGTAATAAATTATATAAATTTATGACTTATTCCACATTCGATCGAATTAATCCTAAAGCACCGAGCGTGAGCGAACAAGACGTCGTGTGTGAGTAGCGAGAGTGGGACTTGTGAAAAAAACAACAGAGACAAAGAAGCTGAAAATGAAACATGTGGGTTTTATGGCAGGTCAGCCATGTTTACACACAGCCAAAAGCAGTCAAACGGTCTAAAACAATAAAATACGTACAGAGGAAAACGCCACTTTCACACTGAACAGGAAAACACCAAGCAAACATTTTATGACTTCTTTAACCAACTTTCCCCTCGCAACAAGCTTTCAGTCTTCCATTTCGTGTCAAGACGCCTATAATTTTAGGACTTACGCAGATGCATTTTCTTAATTTCAAGAAGATGAAGCAAAATGAACGGATGAACGAGGTAAGACCATTCTAAGACCGGAATTCCACATTGCAGAGAGAGGCAGGGCAAGATGCATGTTAAAAACAAAAACCCGAAAAAAAAATCCTTCAATCATTAAATACTAAAATTCAACAGCAGAAACGGTTATTAATTAATGTCACGAACACAGCCAGCAAGTTAGATTAGCGAATGCATTATATAGCAAGCTGAAAAAAAAATTATAAGCAGCCTTTGTGGTTACTAATATCTCATAGTTCAAGTGAAAACAAAAATGAAAAGTCGGAATAAACTGAAGCTGTAAGATCCTATCAGATCCTGAAAGATTGAAAGATTGTTATCAGATTTTTGATATTTGAGTTGTTGTAAAACGTGACAATATATATCAAATCAATATGCCAAATTATAATCATTGATTGTGTTGCAACCAAAACACGTTTTAAACAAGCTATATATATGTATGTATATATATGTTTACACACAGCAAATACAGTCAAACGGAGGGTGTTTCTGCAAATATATATCCATATCCATAATCCATAGAAAAAAATTAAATGATGCATCCATCTTCCAAAACGTGACTGTTTGGTAACAATAGCTTATTTTTGCTATAACTCAAAAAAGCATTTTCTGTCAGAAATCAGAATCAAATTGACAAGTTACGATTGATTCACATTCTAATTCAAATTGAAGCACTTTATTGTTGTTGTTTTCTGTGTAATGACTTTTAAACTTAAAACTGCTATATTTTTCGTTCTTAGTAAGACTTCTTTTCAAAATGATTATAACTATGCTGACACCTTTGTGGTGACAATACCCTGTGCACGAGAGCCTTTGTTCTGAGATATTGAGCCTTCTTTGTTAAGGGTTTGGGGAAAAGGGAAAAATAGACGTAAACTGGACGTAGAGGAAATCTAAACAAACTTCATATAAATTAAGCAAAATCGAAAATGTCTATTAGAAACCAAATAAATAAAACAGCAAAAGCCAAATACAGTGTAACGCTCCCAGAGAAATCTGCAGCACCCCTAGCGTTAGGCGATTACTGATTTGTCTTCTTCATCTTTTTTTTTTTTTTTTTTTGGTTGGCCTCTTTTCCTTTTTTCAACTCTCCTTTTCTCCTCATCTGAATCTTTTCGCGTTGAATGTCATTCTGCAATAGCAAAGTTGATCCCCAATCAGTGGGATTAACAGTCATGGGTAATTGGTAAACAGCAAAGCAGAAAGATAAATAACTGACTTGTGGTAAAACAGTGCACTTAAATAGCTGCAGTATTTTGCAATCCACCCTGTAACAACTGAATGTCCTTATAGCAGAAAAAAGGGAGAAAGTTCGTCCTCGCTGTCCACTCTAACCCTTTCACCCCCTGAAGCCCCCGACCTCGCCTTCACCCCCTTGAGCCATCTCCCTGTGAAAGGCACAGGGACCTCGAGCCATCTGCCTCATTATGGGGTTAATGTGTGCACCCACAGACATTCAAAGCTCAGGCTCGGTGACTATAGCCAAGGTAAATATTCACCATATCAAAAAATAAATAAATAAAAAACACGTGCAACAGTGCGGCTTGGTGGGACTCGAAATCAAACTCATAACTCCGTTATGAAAGGAGGGGGGCACGCACTCTCACCACAGTGCGCAAAAGGCACGTGGTCCGCCCAGGCAAAGCACCTGCAGAAGAGAGCGCCGCGATATGTAAATGAATGGCCAATTTCTTTACTTACTTTTCGCCTCCGCGCGTTGCGCCTCGTTTCCGAGAGTTTTCTCTCCACAAGTCCTCTCGCTCGCCCTTCGCCGTGTACCGGACACAAACGGGACCGGACACTGCCGCTACTCCGAAGCCTTTCTTTCTGTTACCAACGTACCGCGAGCCCCTCCGCCTAACCCCCCCTTTTCCTCCTTTCTCTAACGCCACAGGTTTAGCCCGTGACCTCGCCGTGATACCTTTGTGTGTGCAACTCCCTCTCATTTCCGCGGTCCCTCGAGCTTCTCCCCAGTCACTCTCGGCGACAATGGCCAGGCAGACATTAAAGCGATCCGAGACCATCTCTAAAACAGCACATCTGTAAAGAACTCAAACACTGCGAGCAAAGGGAATTATGAAATAAAACAGCGAGGCTAACAACTTCTCAAGCCGCAACGGGTGCTCCGTCCGTTCCCCAGCGTCTCTTTAACCTCGACAAGAAGGGGGTTTCCCTGAACAACGCAGCCTGCTGCCTCCTAAAACGGCTAAAAATAAAATGCACGTTAGCCTTGCGCCGTTGTGAACACTACAATACCATTGGACGCTTTCAGGCATTTTGTTGTGGACTCTCAAGTTTTCGTATTAATCTCGCACTTTGGCAGTCTTTGTTAAACAGTGAGGCGTGTCACAAGTCCCGGTACATTTTAATATTTGTTAGACGCGCTGACCTGTGGTTCACCCCTTCTGCGAGTCTCTCCCACTCGCAAGTTCTATAGTAATGCATGCACAGTTTGCGCGCTCATATTGAATTGTGCCCAGGTCATTACTTTGAAGAAAAATGGCTTGGGCTAGGGAGGGGGGTCATTCTAAAAGCCTTTTGAAACCCACAAATCAGTTCAACCAAAGAACATGTTTTTTCCTAATTTTCTTCGTGCGTTCATAAAAATAAGAGTCTTAAAGGCTACAAACTTATTTTTGCATAAACTCCGTTTAATAATATGGAAAACACCTGCCTTTCCCCATTGCTGTTCGTTAGCTATAATGAAGTCAGCTTTTGCAATCATGTTGATAACACAAACCACAAATCTTTGCCAGTAAAAAAAAAGGATTGGAAGACGCTGTGGGTGGTCAATTTAGTAGGCCACATTTAGCAAATAGATAGGCGTTTCATAAACACATGGGGAAAATGCCATTTAACGCAATTTAGTACATTTTAGGGCGTTTACAAAACAACCAATTTCGGCAAAAGCGTAGAGATCACACATGTGCTCACAAAATTCACACGAAAAGACCAAGAATTCAGGCTGATTTTGTTGAAGTGATATGTGAATTCTAAAAATAAATAAATTATAATGCGCGGCATATCCCTGCCAAGCAACGGCACATGTTACGATGGAATGGAAATTAATTCGATGAACTCTGCGTGAACTCCAACGGGGACCTGTGTTCTAATACAATTATTCACCACTCATGCACTTTGTTTTTCTAAGTACCAATCCGCTCAGAATTATACCGTCCTGAGCTACCAACATTTGCTCGAATATTTATTCCTTTAACGCGATTAGTTATATACCCAATTATCAATTTCCCTCGTTCTACACGTCTCTCAGCAAAGAAAGTGGCCTTCAGACATGCAAGCAGTGTTTGGAGTTATTCATTTAAATGTTTCAGTCAAATCTATTGTCAGGTTTAAAACGCATTTGAAGTTGTTCGCAGTTTAGGTTTAGACTGCACTGCGTTCATCTATTTTAAACTAACAAGCGCGACGAGTTCGTGAATATTTGTAGTGATTCACATTCAATCAAATCAGACTGCTGCTAATGCTTTTTCCGTAACAAGGGGATGTATGCGTCTTATTCAAATCTTCCTTTTTATCTCAGTTGTAGGAGGGGACAACATTTTAAGCATGTAAACAATATACCCCAGGTGGTCTTCCTCTTGTGGTCACTCTGTATGCTTAACTGATTGAATAATTTTTTTCTTGTAATTCGTTAATAAAACCCGGTTTCGTTTACTATTCAACAACTCATTCAAACACAGCAGAAAACAAGTATGCATATTTATTTTTTAGTTCCATTCATTTAAGCTCTTGATGAAAAGGACTCAATGTCCGTGCTATTATCCCTGTCTAACAGAAAAACAGTATTTTGGTGCTATATACCGTTTCCCAGAAGGTTTGGTATAGAACCACGTAGGCTCCAATACATTCTCCATCTGAAGACTCATTTCACCATGCAAAGAACCATTTAAGCATGAAAATGGTCCTTTGAGTGGTCGTGGTTCTTTTGAATAAAACTGTTTTCTTTACAACAGAATCGTCTTTCTTAGTGTAGAATTACACATACCTACGTTAAATTTACCATTAAACGTCAGGGCAAATTCCAGCCACACGTTTTTTTGTAGTTGGAAAGAAATCTACATTGAAAGTGAACAAGCATCCAATAAAACAGAACCTTTTTCTGGAATCTGGATGTTTCTTTTTCTTTCGCCCTTTCTCGCTCTTTCGTGGGGGTTTGCTTTGTTACACAACGAAGGTCGGCCCCTTGAACGGACCCGGCTCCCAATATCATTTCTCTCATCCTTGCGCATGAGACAATCTGAAGCCCCTCACCGCCCCCGCCAACCCCCCCCTCCCCCGTTGCCCTCCCATCCCTTTCCTCCCTCTCTCCCTCTCTCACTTTGCCATTGACATCCAGCAATTGGTCTAGCGCGCAGAGTCGACAGCCGACAGTCGAGTCACGCACTGCCTAAACTTTTGACCCCTCAACTTTCTGACCCCACGCACCTCTCGATGCAGTCCAAAGACACTAAGATTCACCTTCACTCGCTGCAGGGGGACTAAAGCTAAATGGTGAAAGAGAGAAACGCCTGCGTGTATGTGAGTTATATCGCTGCGTGTAGATGCTGTTTTCGTGCTTCCTGATTTTCATCAAAGGGATGAACAAAGCAAGAGGACTTACGTTACTGCCTGCACGAAATTCCGGTCGCCATTTTACGCGAGCGCTCTATTCCCTCTATTTGTTCTCAGATATACGACCAGACATGACAGTTCAGAGAATGTGGATTCTGATATAGTTAGATTTTTGACTATTTAAAACAGTTTTTTCCTAATTGTACTCACGTCGACTGACCAGAAAGTAGCTCCTCCATCCGCTGTGAAGTTGGTCTAAAGCGGGCTCTGCTGGCCGTAGAGGGACGTTGCATCTCAAACAAAAATGCAGAAGATAGTTGTAGAGATGCAGACCTCGTACAGGTGAAATTAAAATATGCTCTTCTAAAAATCTACCATCTTAATTTGCAAGCAATGTTTCACAGCTTTAAGGATTATCCCCTGAAATCTTTTTTTTTTTTTTTGCTATAATTTGCCTGTTTTTTGTCAGCGCTATCACCAGGTTCAAATAAAGCTCTGGAATCTAAACCAAAGTCTCGAAACTATTTAATGAGTATTACATTTTAAAAATGACATTGTTATATTATTTTAAATACAAACATGTGTTTAACATAAAAAAGCGGACGCACGTTAAACTGCATAAAATTGCGCATGTCTGTTGAAATCAAAACTACAGCTTTAATAAATGTTTAAAATATAATATTTACCCCCTTACAGTGCACACTATCTATAAAATTATAGAACAAAAATAACAAAAAAAAGAGATAATTTCCAAAAAAATAAATATATGATTATTTATTTTAACAGCATGTTTATTTCACTTTGTATCACTTTATTTGGTGGATATAAAAACAACTTCGTCAAATTCACCTGATGTCGTGGCCAGTAACCTCAAAAAACACACCACGAGAAACAAATAAAGCCACGAGCGTCGCTAAACGTAGCATTTAATTTCGGGATGTTTTTGTTAGGCGTCCTAACTCACAGATCGGATACAGTGAAGGAGGAGGAGGAAAACATAGGTAAATAAAAACATTCCATCAACCCCCTTGCTCCTTTTTTCCAGGATAAACATGGTGTAATTGTGTGTGATGGACAAGCCGTATTGTTTCGCGCCTGCGCCCTTGCAGCAGCGCTCGTCTGCTGACCTCTGGATGATCCCGTCTTCATGCATTATGGATAAGATACGCTCGGAGATTGCCCCTATCAATATGCAAAACGCATTAGGCTGTTAAAATGGCAATTTAAACGTTCAAAATCGCTGCGTTGATGTAGTCGAAGTCTGCACACACACAATGGTTTTCCAGTGAGCAGGTGAGCGCACCCAAGAGAAACGTGTATAGGCTCGTTTTCAAAGGATCTAAATGTTTAATAATTGGTACTAAAGTAGTATTTAATAAATATATTCGTTTGGCAGCTTTCGCAAAAAGAAAAACATCAGATTGTATGTATTTTTGGCGTATGTTTTCCCTCTTTTATCCAAAGTTTACAAAGTCGTCCTTAATAACAGACACAATAGATGAAATAAAATAGCCTATGCGTTGCCTGAAGCCAGCACAAATAATAAATAATAAGCACAGCACAACGAGACTCATGTTGTCCCTTTTTCTTTGCTTCAGTCTATTCACCCTAGCCTATACTGTCCTGTCTGATCCTCTAAGTTTGTGTCAAAACGTGTCCCACACACCTCATTTCTCTGACGCGCACCCAGAGCTAAGGCCCAGTCGCCTAGTTACTCCTCAAACATAAAAACAACTACTGGCTCGTTAATTCTCCTCTATGCAAAATTTCAAACATGAATGGAAGTCTCTGGAAACGTAATTGTTGGTTGTGATTCAGGCTGAGTTTAGTTTCTGTGTGCAGCACTGAGACTTATATCGTTTAGCAAGCCGACAAAAAAGAAAAAAAGAAATGGAAACTCTCCACTCGAACATGCGACCGAGCAGCATTTCGCCTTCCTGTTTACGGTCTGAGACCCCCTCTCTCTCTCTCTCTCTCTCTCTCTCTCTCTCTCTCACTCTTTTTTCTCCTTCTCTCTCTCTCTCTCTCTCTCTCTCTCTCTCTATCTATCTTTCTCCTTCTCTCTCTCCCTCTCTCTCTCTCTCTCTTTCTCTCTCTTTCTCACACACACACACACACTCTCACACACACGCCAAAGGACAAATGGGGAGCTATAAAACCTGCAACACAAACTGAAAGCAGAGTGTGAGGTTGTAAAACGCTGGAATGCGAAACTTCCAGTACTTGTTTTAAAGACGAATGTGAAAAAAATATTAATAGTGCATAAAAATGAGCGAATTATGTAAAATACTTAAATTGTAAAATAGTAATACAGCTATTTATCTAGTTATGCAGGCTGTTCGGTCTACAGCAAACCACACAGTCCTTTAAAAACCTTTCATACTGGCTGGTATCCAGCTTGTAACTGTATAAGCAGTTTGTAGTAGAGGAGAGGGAAAAAAGACAAAAGCAGCCAGTAACACAACCTGACTGTTAGCTTTAATGAAATATATGCATATATTATTAAGAAATATTGGGTGGTAGTAATAGAACAATGTTTAGTTTAGAGCCAGCGCTGGATTCGATTGCAGAGCTCTTCTTGTACTTATGCCCCCCAAACTTGTGTGGCATTCAGGTCTCATGACAATTGATGACAGTAGTATCCTCCTAGACTACTGAGCGACTTTTTTAAGGGTCAGCTTCTCGCACCCGCACTGAGTGTAATTTAATGATATACAGTCTGAAAATGTGCACTCCAGCTGAACTCGAGTTGACCCGAGGTGGCAGAAATACTCTTAACAGAGCTATGGAGATATGTATACCCACCGCGAGGATAAAAAAGTTAGTATTTCGCCTTTCGTATTATAGCGGAAGCTCAAAAAGAAGAACATCTCTATTTTCTGGGTTAATACGGATTTATGTAAGAAAATATTTTGCTGCTTTGGCCTTTCTGAGAGAGTTCTCAGTCACTGTGTATTATTCAGACGTTTCCTTTTTGGAAAATACATGGGCGGGGAAGGAACAAAGATTTGCTTGTCGAACTGGGGGAGGTATATTGTCATGTTTTGTGTGTGTATGTGTGTGTGTGTGTGTGTGTGTGTGTGTGTGTGTGTGTGTGTGTGTGAAAGAGAGAGAGAGAGAGAGAGAGAGAGAGAGACAGAGAGACAGAGAGAGAGAGACTAAAGAAAGCTCCAGAATATCTCCAACTCCAAATATCCGTCAACTACAAAACATAAAAAGGTGAAAGTAACACATGAAAAATAATAAAACTATTATAGACTACGGACTATTATCTGATAAAGTACGTGATAGCACGCCCTAATATGATATTCATAAAATCAATAACTTTGATCAACTTGATATTTACTGACCATTAGTTGACCAAGTCAACTAAAAACAAATGTTTTTTTTATTATTTTTGGGGTGGTTTTTTTTGTATTTCGTCAGACGAAAACGTCAGAAAAGCACAAGTGGCCCACACAGAATAGCATGACGATATTAATATTTAAATGTTCAGTGAATAACCGTTAGAACAAAAATGAAATCCAATTAATTATTAGTTGCGTTAAGATTTGACAAACATCGCATTTCGCACGCGCCAACTTTCCAATGGACAGAATTCCGAAAAGCTATTATTTTAATATATCGAAACACTCACTACTGTTCAGTGAGAGAAGAAATGATTGACACCACCAGTAGACACGAACCCCTACTTCCCACCTCTCATCTGATAATCTACCAATGTAGGTTTAAACTGAACTTACTGTGAGTGCGCACGGTCCACTATCCTTATATCCGCCTCCAAATGGGTAGAACCAGATAGACAGTGTATGGACCAGACACGGGCAGTGTACTGGCCTACTAGTGCGCTCTTCGCTTCACCACTGACCCTTTAGAATCCCTTCGAAGCAGTTAAACCGTCACTTGCATTCTAGAATGTGAAATATATAGTACATTGTCAACTCCCCAAAACCATAAAACTAACTTTATGGACCCCACGTGACTTTTGAGAGCCAGTAAGGGGTATCTGTCTGTGGCCTGGCCAATTTTTACGATCTAACTTCAAGATAAAACGCTCATCCGTTTGACATGTAAATGTCATAGCTACTTTTGGTATAGTTTGGTCAAAGGCAAAAGCTAAATTGCAAAAGGCAAGTCGGCAAGGCAGTGCGGGGCAGCTGGTTTACTCCTAGGACCTCCACACGGCTCTCAAAAGTCGCCCTAGAGGTGGCAAAACGCTTGGGCACTCGTGGTAAGTTTGAAAGTTTAGTGCTTGTTTATTGGAAGTTTTGCTGTACAGTGTTGGGAGGTGTGTTAAGTGTCGTAGATATGCGAAAAGAACAATCCCTGTTGTGTTACGTTTGACGGGCTTACAGCACAACTCTAAAGCAGCACTTTATTTGAACTGTTCGGTGTCGTGTGCCATATTCGTTAAAGTTAGGCAAAGTTTATAAAAGCAGATTGTGACGAGGCGTTGTAAGCCGGTGTTTTATGTTGCAGAAGGCCTTGGGTTTTTACTGGGAGCTTTAAGCATTTATGTGAGTAACGTTAAACCATTTGGAAATATTCTCAGGCATAGGCAGGTAGTCCTGTTTGTGCGTTAATTGTGTGACACATATTCGCTTTAACTCACCGAGAACGGCGAGTATGGACCAGAAACATGACATACCGCTCTCGAAGAGTTGGGTCTGAATATGGGGAACTTTATTCGTGTTTTTTTTTTTACTCCAAGTTAAGCTACAAACAAATACAAAAAGCTTATTGGCAAAATGCTTACAGGCAGTTCAACATGACATTAGCATATTTTTCGCTTTCCACACACGTTTGCCATTCACTCTGCCTACTACAAATAGCCAACTGGTCACAATAAAAATGTTCAATATGTACAACTTTTTTAAGGGGAACATAAACATGATCCAGTAATATACAATTACATATTTCGAATATAACTATACACACGTATGACCGGATACAGGAATCTAGTAAGGACTATTTACAAATTTCCTTTTTTTTTCAAAAAAATAATTGCAGAATTTGAACACATGACAAAAGTCTGATAAGATTTTCTAGACAATGACATTAAAACATATACAGGACCATTGAACACATTGAGGCTCCTGCTGAACTTAGTGCAGTCGCCACTAAACTAGAGCTTCACTTCATATTTGGGCAGAGGCTTCTCTAAGCTGTAAACTCAAAGGAATACACGTTTATAGGTAGTAAATAAGTTATAACATTTAAGAGCTCACATGCTCAAGAAAGCATTAACATAGCACTTGACACAAAACAATATTCATAACAAGGACAGCTGGCGGCATTTTGTATTTTTTCCCCATTTTTCCCCTTTTTTACCCAGGAAATAATAATCATAGTATTAAAAGAACAGCCTATGAACACTAGCCTACAACTTTTTTTTTTTTTCATTTTAGCAGTACCACAGAATTTTAAGTTGCCTAAAACATCCAACAACATGCCGAAAGGTGCCGCTTTGTACAGTACTCGGTATAGTGTATTGAAACCTATTTTCATGTGTTGTTTTTTTTTCCCCTTCTGATTTCATTTGAACAACACTTAAGAGTATGATTTGTGTTACCACTATGGCTGGAAAGCGCTACCAGCGGTAGCCAGGCTCATGCTCTTCAACTTATTGTCCTTTTTCCATTTCATCCGCCGATTTTGGAACCAGATCTTAATTTGTCGTTCTGAGAGGCATAGAGCATGGGCTATCTCTATCCTCCTCCTCCGGGTGAGATACCTATTGAAATGGAACTCTTTTTCCAGCTCTAGCGTCTGATAGCGGGTATAGGCAGTTCGGGCCCTTTTGCCGTCTGGTCCAGTCATATCTGAATGGCATGGATAAAATGCAAGAGTGAATAAAGCGTTAGCGAGAGTGACGCAACACAGCAAAAGAACAGAAGATTGCCAACAAATTTGAGCAGTTTGGAAAATGACATACAAATACCAGTGTCTTAACCACGATTTATGACTGGACACACGTACAGTGCAATCGCCAAATGGTACAGTGCACATATGCCTCGCAATCCGTCTCTCTAACAGTTTTTCAAACTTCAGACAGTGGAATACATGGTATTTAATGAAGCTCGCTTAACATTCTCTTTCGATGTCCACAAATACCCCCTTTTCCCCACCTTTTCTCTTTCTCGCCTATCTCAGTTTTATTGCCTCTCTCCTCTTCTCCCCCCCAAAGTAATCACATTCCCACACGCCATAAAGCAGAACTTTTCAAAGAAACAACAACTTCTAAGCCTTGCTGCCCTCTCTTCCACCTCGTTCCCTTTCTCTCGTACAGCTTGCGACGCTCCACAGTTGAAAGATTTATGGTACTTTCGCGGAAATCTAAAATAAAGGCTATTTCTGGCGCCACACTTCAGCTACAAACAGCACAGAAACTCATATCAGACAATGCTATTACGCTAACAGCAAAGAGGTGTAAAGATAATGCGAGAGTACCATGGCTAATATGTAGTTTCCGCATCCAGGGGAATATTTGTGGCGCTTGGCCATCGGTAGTCGCCGAGGTGGTGGAGGTTGCCGTGGTCTCTTGCTTCTGTTGCGTCCGAGGAGCCGGGTTGGCCGCTCTGTGGGAGCCTTCCTCAGTCTCGGATGAAGCGCTGGCCTCGTCGATTTCTGTGAAATGTGTGCTGTTGCTGAGGTTGTTACCCGCGGTGGAGGCGCTTTGGTCGGAAGGAGGTGAAGAGCCTTTAGGTCCCAGGCTCTCGCTGTTGGAGCATGGCAGCGGCTCCGGGGACGCGAGCGAGCAGCTTGACGGCTGTCGGAATCGCGTCTCCGGGGCTGGAGACTGGAAGCCCCGGGAGTTGTCCCCAACCGCCCCGAAATGGCCAGTGTTGGTTGAACGATTGACGCTTAGGTCCATCCCATTGTAGTTGTAGCCGTAAGAGCCTGAATGCATGGTGCCGGAGTCCCTGTACGAGGCGTTCATAGCGCTGCTGCTAGTTCCATAATTTAGTAACTGATAGTCGGGGCCATTTGGGTAGCGCCCTGAGAACGAGTTTACAAAGTAAGAGCTCATTTAGGTTGTTTTAGAGGGCTTGATTTGTAGATCTTGGTCGTTATAACGCTGTGCTTCACGATTTATGATGTATTAATGAATTATAGCAATGCACTGTACTTCGTTTTTGCTATGTATGCGGCCAAATATGGGGGTGGGGGTGCGTTTGGGAATCACGTGCTTTTGTTGACCAGTCGTAAATTCTCACTGATGACTTCAAGAGGTAATTCATGCTCTATGGTTACAAATGATGACGAGACGGGGAGTCGTTAGGCTCGAGTCAACGTGTGCCTCCCATGGCAGGGAAATACAGCGTGTGAGCAGACAGCGTCACCTACTGGTGAAGTTATTTATAGCATGAGGAAGACATTTTCTAACTTTCTCTTCCAGGTTTATTCTCTTCACGATGGAAATAAAAATATTTTTTTATCGGTCAGCATTTTGCCTACCTCATGGATTATGGAGAATATATCTCCGTTATCTTGAACGTCCGCAACTCCAGTAAAACACATTGTTAATAACTAAATAATAATACACAATAGTGTTAAACCATACTAAAAGCTGCTAATGTCTAACCCAGCACTTTTGTAGCTTTAAAAAATGTCTTATTTTTCTTCTCTTTCTTCTAATGATAATAATAATAATAATAGCAAGAATAATAATAATAACAACAGTATTGATAATAATTATGTATCCCCAACCAAAAGACCATAACACGATAAAGTCCTTCCTTTTTAAGAGTTAGTTTTGTGTTCCTACATGTCCTGTTGATCTTAAGTTACTTCGCTGCCATTTCTATTCTTTGGTTAAATGAGAGCTCCTCACGTACGTTTACCAACCAAGAAATGTGTCTGACTGCAAAATTTATGGACTGTGTAGTCCATAAGGAATGTAGGACTGTGATATATGTTTCAAGCTGATATATGATTTGTTGACACAAAGACACAAGTTATTTCATGTATGTGCATCATGATATGCAATCTACACTTATGTCATACATTTGTACTAACCGTGAAACCGGAAAAGTACTTTTGAAATAGTCCAGATAGTGCTTCCAGAAGTGAAAACATTTTAAATAAAAATAGAAAAGCCGTTTATAAAAGAGGACTGCAGTGGTAATATTTTATATTGGATCTTCTTGCGTCATTCTATGAACCAAGTACCTATCTATTCACTTTGGTTTATATATGTGCAAGCACAGTGTTTGGGGAATGCCGTCTGCAGTATAATATCCAGATTATCTATGTTTTAATAAGTTATTGTGTATGGGCCTCGTCTGTTCTCGTAGGTTCAATTATACGTCTTTACCTGAGACATGACAGTTAAACGTCTCAAGCTCCGAGGCTTTTGACTGGCTCTGGGTGAGTGCACCGCGCGGACAGGTCAGCTTTCTCCTTCGACCATCTACTAAAGAGCACTGACCCCTTCCTTTCACATTGCAAAGGACGTATTGCAGTCGAGCCCTTGGTCACTTTGCCTTTCAGTCTTGGAAAGCGAAACCAGCTCCCTGATTGACGGGCTGTTTGAGTGCGTGTACCTGCTCCTCGCAAACCGCTGCCTGGCTGCTCAGGCAAGAACACGTGGCAAGGTGCTTTTCCTGGAAAGTAGCGCCTATTCTAGAACACATGCAATCTGGTGTTTATTAAATGTGCGGGCGAATCTCTAAATAAGTAAGCTGCAAATGTTTCATAGGCTCAAATAAAAGCGTTCGCGTTGTCCTGAACCAACGGCATATAATATTTCCTCACTTGTTTAGTTATTTTCAATGGAAATATTTTTCACACACGTTAGGTACCTTTATAATGACCTGGTTGCTTTTGAATAGCACTGCTTTTTTTATAAACAGGACATATCAGGTGAAATATTTTGTTAGTTTATTTTTTTCTCCGGATAAAATTAACATCAAACAGAAAACACATACATAAATTCATAGAAACCTTAATCTCATCTGGCTAATCTGAAATATGTAAGAGTTCTAGTAGGCTATTCATAAACCCATTGTCCACCTTCACGATAAGTTGAAGTGAATGAAATGAAATACTTTATGTCGTACAATGAGAATTTCATTTTATTTTCACATAGCTTAAATATGAACACGAATATAACATTTCAAATAGCTTCGTTAAACATGGTCGTCTTATGTATGAGACCAAATCCTAAGTCAGGGTATGCGCGCACGAAAACACATTAATTGGGCATCATGTAAAAAAAAGCAAGAAAAAAGGAAAGGGAAAATAATAATAATAATAATAATAATAATAATAATAATAATAATAATAATAATAATAATGTGACAATAAGTGGAATGCTACAACGACTTTACCAACACAATTTCACCGGCGCGAATTTATATACATAGGGAGAGTCTTCCTTTATGATAAGTTGAGGTGTCTTATGCCTTCTATGCCATATTTCTTGCATTTCGTTCTTTAACACAGTTTCATTCTGTCCTCTTCTCTTCTTCCTCCTCGCCACTGGTTTGTGAAGAGTTGATCAGTTTGTTCTCCTTTTTCCACTTCATGCGCCGGTTTTGGAACCAGATCTTGATCTGACGTTCAGTCAGGCACAGTGCGTGCGCAATCTCGATCCGACGCCTCCGGGTCAGATACCTGTTAAAATGGAACTCTTTCTCCAACTCGAGCGTCTGGTAACGGGTGTACGTCTGACGACCCCTCCGGCCGGGGTTGCCGAAGGTCCCTGTCCATAAAAAGGAAAAAAAAGGGTGAAAAGAAAGTCAAACATTAACACTGAAAGCGTGCATATTACAATGACAAATGTATCCGAGGAAAATAGCTGGAGGGCAACAACATGACTTGCAGGTCTTAAGCCTCAGGAGAATTTTTTAAGCATTATAAAAGCTATCTTGTAGCACAATTGTGGTGACTGGACATTGTTTTTCACTTTGCTGTAAGTGCTAGTCAGGGTCGGATAGGTCCAAAGTCCTGTAAAAACACTCTCAAAGGAAAACTGAGGAAGTACCATGTTTTTATTTTTGCTGCATGCGTGTACACTGGGTCTATTTTAGGGTATCATATTCTTATCTTCTTATCTTTATATAAATATACTGGACTCTGCTGCAGTTTGGACGCTTCTAAGAATTTCTTTTTAGAGATGATCATGATTACTAACAGACCAAGCCTGTCAGTGAAACCCAGAAGTTTTTAACATTTGACCAAACAGATAAGCGTCTTAAGGGCAGCTAATAAAAACATAAGGCGCATTACATCGCTAAGAATTATGGCGCAGTTTGAAGGCACATTTATCAGAATATTCAGCACTGTCCACTGTCTACTAAGGTTTCACTCTGATTCCTTTTTGTCTGACTGTCGCTAGGCTGATATGTAAATCATACTGCGCCACTCTTTTCACTCCTAGCACAATTTCACAATTGGCCTTTTGCTATAGTGTGCCAGAGCACGAGAACAGGGGGGGATCTTGTCAAAAACAACAATACGAGTCATTTTATTCTAAGAGACACGCGCAGAAACCAGCGAGCACCATGGTCTACCAGGGCGCTTCACATTTAACCTGCTCTATGAACACAAACTTTGCTAAACTGCATTATTCTTCATTTGCTGTTGAATACATGTATCAGAAATTAGAAGAGTGGCGTGTGCGCGCTCTCTGGTTTCAGTGTGACACTATAGTGGGGGCGAACATAATGGTGAGAGTATTTACACTGTATGGGCTTCCGGCATTGCACACCCGGGCAGTAAGTCACGTAGCTCGTTTCAGCTGCGATTATCAACAATGAGCCAAAAATAATGGAGAGGAGTGAGAGAGACGTGACAGCAAGACGCTTACCGTTACATGAGTTCATTCGTTGCATCCACGGGTAAACCGGCGCCGTCGGTTTCTGTTCGTCGCCCTCGGTGTAGATGCTTTTCCCCGCCGGCCCTGTGCAGTCTGTTTTGCGGTGGTCCTGACTGAGGACGAGGGAGTGTTCCTCTATGCTGGAGAGGGCACAAGTGGGGTCCTTTTCCCTATAGAAGCTCGCCGTCGCGTAATCGCAGGCACCGGCGGCGCTCGCCCTGCCGTACGCACCGTTCTGGTAAAAGGAGGAGGGGTACGCCTTCTCCTGGACGCTGCTAGCTCCATAACCAGCACCGGGATAGTGTCGTAAAGGGTCTGTGTATCCGGAGGAGTATAAGGGTATCTGTCCCAAGAACGACTCCTGTCCTCCGGGCAGAGTCACAGGGAAAGTTGAGTTTACAAAATAGGAACTCATTGGGAGGGCACGGCTCTTTTCCTTGGTTTATGATTTGTTGTGTTTTATAGTCCAAGTGGTTTAGCTATTAGTAGTTTATCGGAGATTGGGTTTTAGTTGAGGGGGGGTGCTGGGTGGCTATGTGCCAGTGCGGGACAGAGGGAAACCGTACCATCTGACCAGCCATTGACCAATCGCAAGCGGCCGTGCCTGCAAAATAGCACCCTTGAGGGGGGCTGTGATTGCATGCGCCGGGGGACCCCGGAGCAAAGCAAGAAAGCTGTATTTTTTTCAACCCTTTTCCCTTCCCTTTTCCTTCCAATGAGATCGCACGATGCGAATCACATAGGAATTTTAAAACGCTAAATTGAATACATCGCCACTTTCCGCCTCTCTGCCCTGTTTTGACTGAGGTGCGCTCATATACAGTAGATTATGGCCTGATCCACTCGGAGACAAAGGAGGTGCCGACAAATAAGCCAACAAATACATAAAGCAGTATCCAAGCAGCTATTATTCAAAATTGCACTCGGTGGATTTTTTCTTTTTTGCGTCTCTGCGTGTTTATGCTTTGAAAGATGTGATTTATTACGCCTTATCGCGAAGTTGAGACATTGACCAAATCGGCGAGCTCATATCCACTGTTTGTCATCACTGTAGCCTATAAATATGTGCAGCTGTTAAACTATTATCAAAAAAAGTTCACTAAAATTGATGAGTTCGGAAGTCGCAACAGGTTGCATAAGCACTATTCGCTGTTTGTTTTATTTTTGGATAATCTGCGGCTTATAAATGTTGCGCAACGTGTAATTGTGATGTAATTGTATTTATCCATGGACTGTGGTGTAATTATCTTTTACATATCTCTCACTATTCCAGTATGGCCTTTACTGTGGTGTAATAAAACAGTTTATTGCCGCATCCATCTTTCCCGAACATGACACATGCTTTCTGACCGCATTTCATACACGCTGACTACAAAATACATTTATATGGCCTGTGAACACCAGCAAATAAGTCAGTCCTTTTTTTCAGCATTTGTCGAGTTTTCACCACACTCGTCGAGCGCGCGTGTGTTTTACATTAAGCAGGAGTACAGTTATAGTGGCCGGGGTCCGGTCACTCTACGGCCAATAAACCATTTGCGCCCCAACAAGTGGATATTTTTAAAGGTGGCTCAAGGGGGGTTGCGTGCATTTTACTTTCATTTCAGTTTCCCTTTGGCATGATGAGGATGCTGCGTTTCCTTTGGCATTGCTTGGCTGTCTGTGAACGGGAAGCATCTATTGTGTATCCACTTGTAAGAGAAATCAAGGGGAAGCCCTGCTCGCGCAAAGTCTTTGTTCATTATTAATGAGTGGTAACTGTTGTTGCCGTTTTTTACAAATTCTTAACCAGCTCGTTTCTGCAAATTAAGGCAAAGAACATGTTTAGTGTTTTAAAGTCTATATTAAAATAAATCATTTATTTTTCTTTTTTCTTTTTTTTTTTCTACAGGTATCGTATTAATTGGGACATTGAGGCAACGGAGTTGACGTCAACTTGTCATACAAAATATGACGCGCACTGCCAGCGGTGGACGGAGCCCTAGAATAAGCCCTTTCGGAGCTACAAATCACATCCGCACTGCGGACAGGGGAAACACTTTAAATGCGACCTGATAAGGAAGAGAAGTTTTCACTATTTCACGCCGACACGGACAAGGAGCGACATTTCGCTGTCATTCACTTTCTGTCAAGTATGCCTTAACTTCCTCAAAAGTCCGTCTAGTTGCATATTGTGAGTAAGTCGTGCCTTCGTGATTCATTATAGAGTTTCTATACGGAGTTTCTCTACGCTATTTATTCTCGTACACGTATGTGTTTTTTTCTTTCTTTTTATGTAATGCTATTGACGTGGTTTTCAAAAACTGTTAAATGTTAAGTGCTAAATGGTATGCATTTTCTGGTGTCATCATAGAAACGTGTTCACTGGACGGCACTGTTTAAAATATCTAACTGTTCAGTAGCTAGTAGAGTGTCCCGAGAGCTCGGGTTAATAAACTTTCAATAAATCTACAGTTTAACAATAATGTGGTCATGAATGCTTGAAATCCATGCTACATTAAAATTGTTCAAATAACATATCCATGCGCTCGGCGCCCACTGACCGTTGTGCGACTTGACAATCACAATTTGTGCAAAAGATGTTACGTACACATCTTTAACATTATCTTTACAGAACTGGTTTGGTTTTTTTTGTTTTTGATATTTTCGTGTATTTATTTAATACAAAAAAGTAGCCACTTGCTCTCTTGCGTATTATTTCAATAATAATTCAGCGAATTATTTAATTGTGCTGTCCGAAACTTCTTTGGATTCCCTTTTTTTATTGGAATAGTTTTTTTTTTTCATTGCCGACAACTGCAGTGTAAAGTGGATCACATATACTTGTACTGTACTACACGAAAGGACACTGTTTTGCGTACTGTACAATTACGTGCTTTCCTAAATGTTGCATGTTGTTAAATCCTGAAGAAAATTAAACCAAAATTAAGAATAAACAGTCATTGTTGTCATGAAGGTGTCGGTGTCGAATGAAAAGAAGGTACATGTTACTGCAAAAGGTACATCTTATTGCAGAATTGC
The DNA here is from genome assembly GCA_034552555.1 of Semaprochilodus insignis. Lineage (NCBI taxonomy): Eukaryota > Metazoa > Chordata > Actinopteri > Characiformes > Prochilodontidae > Semaprochilodus > Semaprochilodus insignis. The sequence goes on along the minus strand of CM067477.1, from coordinate 11,057,900 downwards.
GAAATGAAAAAAAGCAAAGCTTTTGCGGAGCACTCCCGTGGCTCGGAGTTTTTGGAATGCGTAAGATTAATAGCTTTTAAAATCTATGATAGACCAGTCTGCTAGCTCGTTTCAGAAGCCAATTATTCAACCACGTTTGTTTTGAATAAACATCACTTCTCACACTGTGCTGAAGCCTCTCACAAAATAAATGAATAAAAACATTGCGTATACTTCCGTGTGTTTATTACTGCACTTACAGCTGTTATGGAGGGTATACAGCGTGACTTTTTTCTTTTCTTCTTTTAAGGTGGTCTAATTATTCTTACACATGACTTGGCAACATATGGTCTGACATATACCTACTTTAAAACTGTTCATAGTAAATTATAGCACACCTGTAAAACAGATAAGGCCTTGTTTAATGTTTATATTGGGGTACTGACTGTATTTGTATTTACATGTTCTTTACTGAGCATTCCCTATAAATGAAGCACGTAGTACTGTAAACATTTAGTCTGCATTTTAGTGTCCCGGAAACAGAGTCCTCTCTTCGGAAATGGTGAAACGTTTGCCAGTGATTACAGTGTTCAAGGCAAATATATACAGAGCGCTCGGACGAGAGCAGCACACTGTCCGTATTGACTCGGAGCGCCCCTTCCCCCCCTCTCAGTATATCCTTATGTCTGTTTTTGCTCTGAAGGTGAGACTTAGCTTGAGCTCAAAACTGAACCCTTATACAAGTGTCGAAGACAATACGCGTGGCTGCTTGTGCGCGTGTGCATTAGAGGGGGTTAAAGTTCCGGTGAGTGAGCACTCAGGTCAGGCAGCGCTTGGGCCTCGACGCGCTTCATTCCCCGCAGAATGCAATAACCTTGGAACGGTCATCTGCTGACGACCAGACGGGGATTTCAAGAAGCAGGAGAGCGCGTATAAAGGCATATCGGCCTTAAGGCTCGGCTTTTCTGCGCGAGCGCCACAAATCTCCCCCGAATGCAGACACTTCAAAGGGCGGCAACAACAGCCTCGAGAATTTACAGCCTCTGCATTCTTTTACGTTTCACTGCCATCGGGCCGAGCAGGCCTAAACCCCTCCCAACTTCACCTCTTATCTGCGCCCCCGGTGCTGTGCGCTTTATTACGTTTATTTCACAGAGACGGTCAATCCCTCAGCATTCAAATATTATACTGATACGTGGCAAATGTGGAAGAGGGTGGTGAGCGGAGGAGAGAAGGTGGGTTCAGATAGGACAGTCAAGCACATACAAATAACACAGGTTTGGTGGAATTAAACAGAAAACACCCAAAGACGCAGAGAGCGAACGAAAGAGAGAGAGAGGGAGGCGCACATTCTCACACTGCTATAAAATGTCAGGTCACACTCACTCAAGGAAACACGCACATACATACACCCACAAAGTGCGACAAACAAATGCACAGTGCCATAAACCAAGTCTCTCTCTCTCTCTCTTTCTCTGCCTTTCTCACACATGCACACCCTCAACCCCCCCCCCTTCCCCTTCCAACACACACACAGAGCTACTATAAAATGTCAGGTCACACTCACTTAAGGAAACACACACAAGCACGCACGCACGCATGGTGCGACAAACAAATGCACACTGCCATAAACTAAATCTCTCTCTCCCTCTCTCCTCTCTCTCTCTCTCTCTCTCTCTCTGACATATATCGTGGCGCGCGCACACACACACACCGCAATAACAAGCTGTCTCTCTCTGAGCTGCAAGCCATGAGAAGTCACGCCACGCAGTCACTGAGCGCAACAGAACACTAGATGGCACCAAACAACGAGGAAACAGGGCGACCTGCGACAGCCTGGTTAATTCTCATCAACAGCGGCACATGCCTACAGTGGTTATGCAATTCAACATCTTCTCCATGCACTCTTTTGCCAAAATGATATACCTTGAGCACTCATGATAACCATGCTTTAAAATCCAGCGGAAGACTTGTATGTGTAAGGGGTGTTTGTATGTTCTGAAATATTGATAACGATAACGATTTTGAGAATTGGATATATTGTCTGGTGAGTGATACAATGAATGGGCGAAAATTAGAGAATATCTAATTGGCCCAATTTGCTGGATTCAAAACTGCCACTCAATAAGACGTAACAGTGCTGAAGGAGGAAGTAAATAAGTGGAAAACAAAGAATGCAGGCCAATTGTATAATATGCTGGACCTGATGAAACACCGGCGCGCTATGAGAGGAAACAGCCTAGGAGCAGAAAAGTCTAGAAGAAGAATCACCGTTCTCTCAATAGAACCGATAGCCAGTATGAAGGTGTGAACCACCAGGATGCTAAGCTTAAACTCGGCCGACTGTGGAACTGAGGAAATAACCCATACGCGTGTTGGCATTCATTGTAATCGTCACCTAATGATTTCTATTCAAGGCTTTTGAGGTAATGTCAAATGTATTTTTAACATTAGCATCCTGTTTTTACATTGTGTCAGCGGTTTTCGTGGTGCGTAGGAATGTCGCATTGCCTCATGCTACTTGATAAAGCATTCCACGTAGTGAGTGATCCAGGAAAGCAGAGCTACGATCTGATTGGCGACAAAGCCGGTCCATCAAACCATCTCAGACCATCTCTCAACGCTCAGTCCACACCAAAAACTGTATCCTCTATCAAAACACAAGCGAGCTATTTATTTATCTAACACACCGCATCAAACAGCTTTAACCATGGCTAAACCCGTGACTAGAAAGCTTGCGCATCCTCCTTAAAAATGAGTAATTGGACTTCTAGAAGCTGTTTACTACCAAGCCACGCGGCCACTGTAGCCCTTTTTTTGCGTAAGACCGAAACTAGCATTTAGACTTAGGAATTAGCTTTTAGCTAGAAAAAAAGGAAAACAAGCGATTGCAGGGAGAATGACAGCATGCCTTACCTTGTTGTTGATAATTCGTCACCCAGCGCCGTTACAGTAAGGAGAACCCTTCGCCGCTGCTAGCGCTGGGGAAGTCCTGCTGCCCTGCCCGCTCCCGCCATTAGCCCGAAGCCGTGACTATGACAGCAACGCCGCCGCTTCAATCCGTTTCGCTCACATTAGCCAACGGGAGTCGGATCCCCGTATGAAAAATTAGATGAGACCCTACTGTGTGTCCAGATCTCAGTCAGACTATCCATCGCAGCGGAAATCCCAATCATAGTCGGCCACATTAGCATAGCAGAGCGCAGAGGAGGCTGGTCTCTCCCTTCAAAAGCAGAAGACGGAGGAGCCAGTCCGAACTGCATATGTTCTGTTATTTTCATATTTGTTGCCAAAATACACCATAAAATGGAACAAGAACCTTTAAAGATCACGCTGAAGCTTCATAAGGTGCAGCGGCCAAAAGAATGCTGCAATATAACCACTTGGGAAATCATAAAAAGTTCATGTTCACGGTTACCCATCCACATGACCATCCTCGGCCAATCCCAGGACCCAGGCACTCATAAAGTTCTATCACAAAGTTGTAAATTTTCATAAAACAACAAGGAATTTATTGCATTTCTTCATGACTGCTTTAGCAGCAGTGCCTCTGCAGTCGCCATCTTTTTCTTTCACAAAAGCTTGAAAACAGCATTTTCCCCTGTTTGCTTCACATTTAGCAGCGCAGTTATCAGACGTTTGTTCGACACTTCATCTATATATATTTATAACAAGAGAAGCACTTTCCTGCTGCATTTCCCCCACAAAAACTCAACATTGTTTGATGAGCATACTCACACATATTCACATTTTATCCTTTTTTCTGAAAAATTCAGGCGACGCGGCATATTGGGCATCACCACTTTAGACACATTTCGTGCCATAAATAAGACAATACACAATAAGACACGGCCTTTCTGTAACGCTGTGACTTTATTACACTATAAAAGTTTAAAACCTTTATGAACAAATCTATTCGTGGTTAGCATATAGCCTGGTACGCTGCTATTTAAGACTGTCCCGGGTTACATGTTTGATGGAAATGGTGTAAGATAGTTATGAAAACATACAAATATCAGAATCTAAAACAGAACGAGAAGATTTAAACTGGTTGATCCAGTGCTCCGCGGCGCTGCTTACATACGAATGAACTCTAAACCAGTCTACTGAATTATAGACAATGCGATATTGTTATTTCCAAGATTATTCGATGTTTTTGCTTTCGTATACTCATGATAGAAAATAATGTATAAAGTTGCCTTTGCTTTACTGCAGTGATGTCATATACCTCAGTGTGTATATATTACGACGTATCATCATATGTATTTCCTTTATTATCAGAAATCCATTTAAAGATGAAATGCAAAATACTGTATGATCTCCTACAAACGGACAAGATTCTGAGTTTAATATAAGTCACACTGTTTGCCTGGACGACGCAAATTCATTCTGGAAATATCTTTTCCTTTTTTACCATTTCTTTATTTCTTGCTTTCTTTCTTTTTGTTAACTGAACACCCAGTGCTGCCATATGGACTGACCCCAGAAATGGAGAGACCTGTTTCCCATTCTGTTGACTTTTTTGTTCTTTTTATGGCGTTTTCCGGCCTGTTTATTGATGCACTAAACACATTAGTTTACAACCCCTCATGTAACTGCACTCTTTTGGTCACTTCCTGACATAAGGTTAGTCTACAGCGAGAATGCAAATGATGGTCGACTATTTAAGATTTGGGTTGCTGTTGCGACATAAACTATTTCGCATGTGTACATGCAGTTTTGCGCGCAGCTTTTTTGCGAAGATTAAAGTAAGGGAGCTCCGTAGGTTCATGTTGCCTAAACGCAAACGGAACGTAACATCATTGTCTGTATTGACTGAGTACATACCAAAAACCTGGGAATAAACAATTAATAGAACAATAACAGAATAATAATAATTAAAATATAGTTATATAT
>CM067477.1:11025466-11052633 GCA_034552555.1 Semaprochilodus insignis | reverse complement strand
TTGTTGTTTTGTTGTTGTTGTTGTTGTTGTTTTGTTATTATTATTATTATTATTATTATATATTTTTTTATTATTATTATTATTATATGCCGTTGTTTTTCCTACTATTGCCGTTGCTATAAACAATATGTAAACGAGAAAAAAAGACGAAACGAACGAGGACGGTAGTGGTGGAAAAAGTACGAAATTCAAAATGTAAATTTCTTTAAATTTATTCTCGTTTTATTGACACAATTCCTCGTGACACGAAAGTTCATACATCTTATGGTCCACTGTACATTATTTGGAGAATTACACATTAAAAATGAAAAAAAAAATGCAGTTAGGTTACATACAAGACGAAAACAAAACACGTATAACAAAAAATATACATTCAAATATATTAAAGGACACAGTGAGCAGACACTGCCTTTAAAAAACTGAAATGTCTAAAATGTTGCACGAAGGCTCCCTTTAACATTTTTTATTTCATTAATACCAGCGGGAGGACACACAATAGCATGTAATTTCAATCTACTGCAACAGAACTAACGCTGCATAGTTTAAAGAACGAATTCGTACTTGATTAGTGCTTTAAGGAGACTAAACCCATAAACAGGTAGGGTGTGGGGTGTTTACATTTAAAGGGCAGTTACTTTATAGGTAGTACTGTTTGTTTTACTCAGTGTATCACGAGATTAAGGAGGACGTCAGTCTGAGATTTCCTGTCTCTCTCTTATTCTTCTTCCTCCTCGTCCTCTTCTTCTTCGTCCCCTCCGGTCGGCTCCGCAGCGGGAGAGCTGGGGTGTGCCGTCTTGTTCTCTTTTTTCCACTTCATCCGTCGGTTCTGGAACCAGATTTTGATCTGGCGCTCAGTCAGACAAAGAGCGTGTGCGATCTCGATGCGCCTTCTGCGGGTCAGGTAGCGGTTGAAGTGGAACTCCTTCTCAAGCTCCAGTGTCTGGTAGCGGCTGTAGGTCTGGCGGCCTCTTTTTCTGTCCGCACCTGCGAACGACAAGGAGGTGTTAGTGGTCGAAATGAAAATCAGAAGAGCAAAGACTCGCGCAGTGGATGGAGTCAACAGCGAGGAATATGAAGCAGCTAAATAAGAAATCAACCTAAACAACTGAACTACAAGCCACAACAACACAAATAGGCCTGGATACGCACATATAGAGCTTCAGTCCCCCAGAGCATATAAGATAAATTCATAAAAGTAGGAGATAAAATTTGTGTCTGTAAAATTTCCCAATTTTATAATTAAAAAGGGCCAAAGAAATCCAGTGGTTATATTGCTGAAAATATATATTGTTCTTTTACCACTACAAACTCTAATATTCATTTTTTCCACATCAACAATTAATGTATGCGTTTACTCTACGCATTTGTCCTTTTGGCCGAATAGCTAGCAATGCATATTTCTTAATATTTCTTTAATGTTTCTTTATTTCTTAGATTATGTTCAGGTAGAGTCGATGGCCTCCTATATTGTGCTGGTCACTTGATGTACATAATTATCTTTCTGTTGATATTCTCAGGTGTTTTTAGCGTTTATATTTTTACACCTTCACTGTTTCTTAACGTACTCTACTAAAGTTCAACACCAAATTACGAGTAGCTACGGCGCATGAACTCTTAAATGCAGAGCTAAATTGAGGGAAAAGACGCAGAAGTGACGTCTACAAATGCCCTTGAGACGAGTGTGCATCTCGCACGGGAGGCACTTTCCCGGTTCTGGAGGAAAGGTTTTGGTATTCCTCCTAAACGCGACTAAAGTCAACAATACGGTATTCCCTTTACGCAGAGGCGTTGAAGCGTTTCTGTATCCATCTTAGTAAGGCACAACTAGTCGAGTATTAGTCGAGAGGAGATATCTTCCTGCTGCTGCGGTTCAGCGCCCCCGCCGATGAGAACCAGACCGCTTTCATCCAGTTTCCGTTTTGAGCAGACCGTCGACAAATGGAGTCTGCTTTACGTTTGTGTGCTTTTTGAACTTTTTTATTGCGCTCCTTGGTCAGTGTGGTTCTTATTTCCGTCTCTGGCGACGTGTGACTTTCTGTGTGATAAGCCTGGCTTGGGACAAGCTGGAGAAGAAAACGAAAGAGGAAACGAAAAAGAGGACAATACATGAAAATAAAGGTCTTCTTATGAGTGAAATTCACAACAGTGGAGCTGCCCCCCCCCCCCCCCCCCACCCTTTAGCAGACTGGCATATTTGCTATGTTGGTGTCTCTGCAGAACACCCTTTTAGACAACTGGAAACAAAGGCGCGCGTTGTACTCAAGAATGCTGCACGAAAAAAGTGGAAACTTTGTGTGTCTGTGCGTGTGTGTGTGTCTGTGTGTGTGTGTCTGTGTGTGGTGAATATATATTAGAGAATGAGAAAAAATGGCCATCATAAAGAAGAGCAGTTGCATTGCATATATTCATTTTACTGTATAAACATAAATATTCATATTCATTTAATAATTGCTTCCAAAATTCAATTTTTGCTTCGGTCACTGAAAATTTCAGGAGACCAAAAAAATGTTCTTTGACTGTATAACTACAATAACTAACTAATTAACTAACAAAGGAACGAACGAACTAACGAACTAAAAAACTTGTAACTAACTAACTAAAAACATATATACGTGTGTGTGTGTGTGTGTACAGTTATAATCATTTATCCACGATTTATGCATTCAAATGCTCCTTGGGTGTTCACTGCTCAATATAGTTTTCTATAAAAAAACATTTTAGGGTATATGTAGGTGTAATGCTAGAGTATTACCAATATCTAAAAAGAAGCAAATAATTAAATTATAGTGTAGATCGTGCGTAATTAAAGTCTTTATCTCTTTCAGTTTCTCAGTATGTGTGAAATTTTACGGTGGCATAAACAACATTTGGCTTATCATGAAAAAGTCTAATTAGCAGAATGGAAGCGACTATAAAATATTTGTTTGTCTCAGTGTGGAATAGAGTTGAACACTTCCGAGCTACCGTTTTATGAAGCGAGTCTAGACTAAATCATGCTTGAAATTGAAACTCGATTTATGAAGTCAAAGACTTACTCATATTAACGACATAGCAATAGATAGGCCTGAATCCAAAGCAGCATCCACCAAGCTTAGACTAGAATTTGAGGTACGCACGTGTCATACGATGACTTTAACAGCATACACACAACTTTAAAGGGCAGAGGGAATTTATGTTCTTATGTTCAAACAAGACTATATGCCTACCTGCTGGTAAATGTCACTGAACTCGCTAATGATGAGGTATCTATTTTAGAAATATTTGCGCTCTTGTGTTTTTTACGCCCGGGGATAACAAAATGACAAGTGCTTAGGTTTGACAATTGACTGATATGAACTCTAGTGCTTTGAGTCCTTACAATAATAATAAGACATGAAATAAAAACCATCTCAGGCTGTTTTTCAATAAGGCAGACTAAAAATTACAAAAAAAGTGAAAGTAAAAGTGAAATGGACAAAAATGTGTGTGGAGCAGATTCGATGGACAGATTAGGATTAGATGCCTTGTCCAATACACACACATCCGCGGGCACGCGTGCGCGCGCGCGCACACACAAACACACACATTTAATGTAATTGTACAGGCCTACGCAGCACACTTACACCAAGAGTAGTTTCATGCAATTTATCATTTTAGTGCTTTATCAAAATCACTGACAGTCATAAAACCCTAAGTTCGCCGCATCCAGACACAAATCAAAGCCACGAGAGCTCCTCTATAACATCTTCCAAAAACGTGATCAAGTAACAAATACACTTAAAGGTCATTTATATCAAAGGAACATTAATACTTTTCATTAACCGTACTGATTCTGACGTCAAAATAACAGATTAGTTTCACGCGGTGGATGGAATATTGCTCAGCTGGTCTGGGAGTTAGATTGTTTTACCGCCCACTTAGACATGCTATTGTAAACAACACGAACAAGTTAGTCCTAATAGTCAGCCATGGTATTTCCGAATACTAAAACAGCAGCAGTAGCCCCCTCCTGCACACACACACACTACCAGTTATCTCCCATTTTCAGCACAACACCGTCTTATGCATATTCAGATGTCTTAAATTGTGGTTTTATTGAGGTCGTATAGCCATAAAAGACCCGAGCAGCGTCAGGCAGAGTTCAGGAAGTTTCCCTGGCCACTTCGCCTTGCCACAGTTAAAGAGAGTTCTTTGTAATCATTATGTCGCCCCTCATCACCTCCACCCCTCCCTTCACTATAGACATACATAAGCCATGTCTTTTAGAAACGTAAGCTCCCGCAAACCTGTACTTCTCATCCACGGATAGATCCGGAGGTTGTCCTCGCTGTGTTGATGGCAGCCCCGCTGCTCTGCCTGGCCGCAACTGGTCGCCTTGGAAGGGTCGGCGGCGCACATCATGGACAGGCTCGGGTGCTCGAAGGGCGAGCCGTGCATGCTGAGAGCGCCGGTGCCAAGCCCATACGCTGCGGGGTACATGCCTTGGCTCTGGGTGGAAAGACTTCCACTGTTAGTGCTCAAACTCGGCAGAGAGGCGGAGGACGAGGGGGTGGAGGTAGAGAACGGCGAACCGGTAGCACCCGCGCCATAGGCGCTGGCCCGCTGTGAACTAGACGCAAAGGCACAAGAAGTTTGCTCAGGAAACACTCCAGTTGGGAAAACCGAACTCGCCGCTTGGTACTGAGAAAAAAACGCATTGGCATAATACAGTGAACTCATAATTTGGGGGGGGGGGGGTTAGTGTCTGTTTTACGAGGTCCAGTGATATATTATAGAATTACAGTGTAGATTTACACCAAAAAATCACCCCGTTTCCAAACAGACCACGTGACTGCTGGCACGTGATGGTGAGTCCTCCAATGAGTGCCAGACTCCTCGCAGCCCTTCTGAAGTGAGCTGAAAAAAGAAAACCTGCACACCGCTGACCATCCACGTAAAGTACGTTAAATTATTCACTCCCAGACAAGGATAACCACAGTCAACAGAAAAGCAGAGTAAAACATAAAAATCGAAAGACTACTCAGTAGCCCACGTCTCTGTAATCACCTGACGCGGTGTCCAGCGATAAACCACCCAGAAACTGTATAAATATATGGGATCAAGCAATCCAGATTTAGGAAGGTGATTCGTGTTTTGGTGGACACCACACAAATGGCAAAAAACCTATTTACTTCAGTATCGATTTCAAATACTGTAGATATCTCACCGCGGTGTTGGTGAACGTCATCACTGGGGTCTGTACTGTGTGTACATTCGGGTGTGCCTGTTTAGAAACCCCTATAAGGCGTAGTGGTTCAGGCCCTTACTTGAAGGAAGTTTCTGCTTCAGAGCATCCCTATAGACGGAGTAATCACCACCAGCTAGCTATTTCCACGGCGACGAATTGCCTTAGTGCATTGCAAGCACATTTTTGCATTGCTTTTACCATGCCTCAAATGTGTGGGTGTGTGGTGGTGTCTTTCTGGCTGTCTCTGTAAACAACAGAAATACTTGCAGCACTGCTCTTAGACTCCCAGACAGGGAATAAACTTAGTCCTGGACTATACGTTTTGCTTTAAATGAAGAATCCTCATTCAGAATGCTGTGTACTTCAGTACCAAGCTTACTAAGCCGCAACTGCTATGTAGAACAGAACATTCACCTGATTCCACAATTCACCTGATAACGGGACATTTCTTTAAACGTGATGCAAACGCCCTCATTTCTCTCCTAAAACAGAAAGGAATGCTAGGCCAGCGTGTATTCGTGATAATGCACATTCTGTTTGGGCGCGTAAAGGGTCGAGTTACAGTCGTGGGTTGTCAAAATAGTTATGAGGCGTATGAATTGTGGTTCAACATGCCATCCCACCCCTACTTAACATACAACTAATGCTGTAAATCCAAATTCAAACCACTCACATGCGCAGGACAATATATCATGCAGTATTAGCCTTTCCTATCTTTGCAGCCCAGTCCCAATTCCAAGACATGTATATGCTAAAAATGAGACAGCATGATGGCTAGAGGAGTTAGTTGGTGTTGGCCTGACGTTGAAAGCACACTGTCTCTCATATGCACACCTTAAAGGTAAATGAAGCAGAGAAAACAAGCGTTGTCATGGATTCTCGCTTGTAAACTTTATTGTGCCCACTTATTTTTCGTCTTCTTCCAGGTTTAGGCAAGAGAACAAAGTGATGAAGAACAATGAAAACATATCGTCAAGTTCCCAAGAACCAATTCACGAATACAGTACAAAAAATCTGTTTCACAGTAAACAATGGGTCACATGACATATTTTTTATTTCCTTTTTTTATTTATTTTTCAGTCACTGTGCGCATGCTTAACCCAAGAAAGGAAGACAACAAAATACCATCAAACTGAGAAAAAAACTAAAGGGGTGTAAAAAGATATTCTACGGCATAAATAGGCAGTTTCATGTTGTTGGAAGTCATTAATCGCTACGTCATCATCATAACATATAAGTGAGAACAGTTAAAAGTGCACCATTTAACTTAAGAACTATACAGCTGCCAAGGTAATTGTTAATGTCAAAATCCTAACAATAGAAACTGAGCTTTCACAATAATTATTCCACGAAGAAAGGAGGCTAGTGTACAATAGGCCTACTCTCTGAATATTAGAGAAAAAGAAAACAAAAGGTAGAAATGCTTCATGTCGTTCGTCATCATAAAGTTCGGTGGTCACACATTACATTTAGAGTCCTTTTCCACCACCATCTTTCTCTCGGATAATGACCCGCCGTAGACGTGTCTATTCGACAAAACCTCTCTCCGCCTTTTCAACGTCTCTTTTTTAAATATACTTTTTTAATTATTTCGCGCTTCCGATTGCTGTCTGCTCTGCACGTCCCCTCTATATTTGCTTAGTCTTCTCGCAGTCTTCACTTGCCGACTGGGTTCCAGACGCCTGCTCCTTCTCCCGCTTCTCCTTCTCAATCGCCTCCTGTTCTGACTTACTGCTGGGAAACTTGTCCTTGTTGTTCTCTTTTTTCCATTTCATGCGGCGGTTCTGGAACCAGATTTTGACCTGCCGCTCGGTCAGTCCTAAGGCGTGTGACACCTCGATGCGCCGCTTGCGAGTCAGGTAGGGGTTGAAGAGGAACTCCTTCTCCAGCTCAAGTGTCTGGTAGCGGCTGTAGGTCTGGCGGCCTCGCCTGCGTCCGGCAGCTACTGGCAAAAACAAGGTCAACCACGTTAGAGACGTTTCAGTTAAGACGCACAGTGGAGTGGAGTGACATGTTCATATGATTAGCCTTAATGACCCTGTTGCTAAGGCATCCCTAGGTAGTGTTAAAAAGTCTTATTCAAATGTTTTGCTAATCCGCTATTCAGGTGCAAGCACATTATCGCTTTATGAGCAGGCTTATTGTGGTACCCCCAGAGATCTCGCAAAGGGTAAGGCAGTGATGAAACAAAATAGCTCCACAATTAAATACACCAGTGTTCCAATACCGTTACATGATTATCCACTAATATGGACGTCAGAGGCTATATCAGAGCTGTCATAAGGCTGACTTAAGATCTCGTCACATGTGCAGAGCAGGCAAAAGACCGAACCTGTGTGAAACGGCCACCCTGTAGTGAAATAAGCCTCGACATCACTGTAAGTCGTAAAAAAGCTGCAGTAAAACTTTGACTGGGGTGAGAAGTGAAAGATCAGATGTGGGCCAGAGTCTCACACATGGGTATAGGCGGAAAAAAGAATGGAATGGCTCACTCTCCTTCCGTCCTCGTTCTATAGCAGGGTCATTAAACTGTAAAGTGATTCACAAGTTTTGGACACCATAAAACAATAAAACCTCGCTATTGTGCCCCTCTCGCGCGCACACAGGAAATGCGGCTCTGGTTCTTTCAAATTGATTGAGATTTTGATCCCACTCCCACCAACACAAACACACGAGAGCTGGCAGTCGAGTGTCTGCCGAGAGCTCACCTTGCGGTCGCATCCAGGGGAACAGCTGCGTAGGGGACGGGCTCTGCTCCGTGTTGTCCGTCTCGTCACCGATGCCTCCTGCTGCGAGTTTGCAGTCGCTGTACTGGACCAGGTCTGCGTCCTGGGCGCCGAAGAGAGTTTGCCTTTGCAGAGCATCGTAGCCGTAGAAGTTTCCCGGCTCGCCATGACAAGTCACGGCGCATGGGCTTTGCTGGTATGGAGCAGCGGAGAGCGTGGACGCTCCGTGGTGGTAAAACTCCTGGATTTGTGGCGCATGCTGGAAAGTTGCCCCAGTGCCTGGACCGTACACGACGGTGGGTCTAGTCCCCAGGTCCTGCGCAAAACCGCACTCGTAATAATTGGGACGTAACGACTCTCCACTTTTGTATTTGGAGAAGAGTGAGTTGACAAAATAGGAGCTCATCTTTTTTTTCAGCAGTCGATATTTTGTTGTTGTGGAGGGGGTTGTTTTTGGTTGTACTGTGTCAGTGTGTCAGCCAGGGACAGGCTCTGGAGCAAAAAAAAGAAATAAATACCAGAATAGGCGATGGTTTCCAGTCAATGGATGGCTTGTGTTTGTATACCTTGCTTTAAACTGCCTCTTTAAAGCCACAGCTATTCAGCTTCCACTGATAACGCGCCGCTCAGGAGATCCAGCATCACAATCCTGGTGCAGGAAGCCGGTTCCCAAACACTTTTCTGTGATTTACTCCGCTGCAAATGAGTTGTTTCATATTTTGCTGTGTCCTTTCACGATCATTTGCATCTATTATAGAGTCCTCATTCCATTGGCTTCTTGCGTCCCCACACGGCCACCGCTCTGCGCGCTTCTGATATGGAGAGAGTGAGAGAATGAAAAAGAGAGTAAAAGGGAGAGGGTACGGTGGGGAGCGAGGGAGCAGGGGAGAGAGAAAGGGGGGCTATGGGAGAGAGGAGGGGAGAATATGCCCATTAATATATTCAAGCGGGTAAGTTAATGAGAAATCTGCCGCTTTGCATCAGATCAAATACATAGCCTCCACCCTCCACTACCCAACTTACGCGCTCTAAACCACCCATTCAAAGACTGATTTTTTTGGTGGATGTTGATCACACGCAACCTAAAAGGCTACAAATTCAATCATTAATACCAAGTCCCCTAACGAGACGTGTCCGCTTCTTCCAAAATGTCAGGCTCGCCGTGGCCAATAGCAGAAGTACACGATTTAATTGAAATCGGTTTTAACAAGTACTATAAACCTAACGACCTTCCTTAAACAACTCCTCAAAGCATCCTCTTCGAAAACAAACGAGGCGGTCGAATGCATCGTTTTGATAATCTTGTTTTGTGTAAATATGATATTTATAAAGAGGTTAAGACGGCAAAAATGAAGTGCACAGCAGGCGTAATGGACAACGTGTCTGTAAACGGTTGAGCAAACTATACAGCGCAATAAACGCCTCGCCTGTTTATTGTTTACATCGTGCATCAAAAAAGCTGTTAGGGTTTTATGAGATCCCTCGGCCGGAGCCGTAAATGCTTCGCTCGGTGTAATTTCTCGGGAGTAGAAATTTTAAAGTATTTAATTGTCACTTTTGCTCTGTTTTCCGTACGGTCATGCATTGTGTGGCAGAAAATCTTGCAGTATTGTGCTGGAAAATCTGACAGATGATACGATTTCTGGACTGATTTACACACTAATGACTTCATATAAGGGCAGCAACTGAGAAAATACGATGTCTACCAAAAAGTGGTAGACGTTCATTTGGAGAACAGCATGTTTTAGGAAAAACGGAATAATTATGGCATGCTTTTTTTCTTTTTTCGAACTACACCAGCGTGTAATGAGCGGTGTGACCAAAAAAGCCAAAGGTTTAGAAAAATATTATCATACTAAGCTACGAATTGTCATAATTTATTATAACTCTCATTTATACTTTCTGAAATAATATAATATGTATTTACATAAAATAAAGAACTGAAGACTTGTTTCCTGGTCTCAGTGTCACTGGTGCCTTACAGTGTAATATTTGTGTTTCTGCATAGATTATTCTGTTTAATAAATATTCTCCGTGATTGTATTATAACAGAAAGAAGGAGGTAAAATGTTATGAAGTGCTCATGTGTCCAATAAAAGTTCAGATGCATTCTGGTCGTGTCTTCACTTAAAGCGGAATGGTTTGTGTTGCTGAAACTACACGTCTTGACTTTAATTGTAATTTTGTAGGCGATGTGGTTGGGGACAGCTTGTTAAAAGCCTGAAGTGAAGAAGAACTCATTTCTCTAATTCCATCACAACAGAAAAAGAACAGAGGCGATTTCCTACGAAAAGGTCCCACGACCTCTACTCAAACGCTGCAACATATTTATTTTTTTTGTATATGACACCAATAATCCAACAAAATATTTTATTAATATATTTTGTCTTATTTCACTTAAAAAAAATGTTCACATTATTATTCACACAATCCTGATGTGAGTAATATGTAAGTATTATTTCCTATTTAAACGTACACAGATGATGACATTCATCATATTCCTGGTAAAAGATTAAAGCTTTAATTTACAAATTCAATGTAGCGGTAAACAGAAATTAGATTTGTAAATATATAGGACGGTCGTGTTCCGCAGTGTAACGCTGTTGCCCTAATTTTAATCAAGTGTAAAACAGGCTCTCGCCGGCCTCAGTTAGAAACAAGCAGCGGCCAGGCAGTTTTTGGTAGAGCAACATTGCCATCAAGTGGCCACTCTGCGTTATGCCAAGAGGAAATGTAGCCTCGGTGGGACGGAGGTCCAAGACCTAATGGTTCTATAAACAACAGACATAATCCCCGAATTGAGGGTATTAATAGCTCCGTAAGTGCAAATCCAGTCATGTAAAAGGCTGAGTAATTATTTTTAATTCACCATAACAAGGAATTCAGTTTAAACTGTAGGTTATCTGTTCTGAGTCCTGTTCAAACACTTACTAAGTCAATGCGGTAAAGTAGTCCGTAAAATACATATTTGTATTGTATTAAATAGCCTATTTTTTTAATTTCCGCATTGACATTTAGTGTTTATTATACTTATAAGAACGTTTTGGTTATGCAACGTGGCCCAGTCATACCTTCTTAGAAAACAATCCATCACGCACATAAACAAGGCCATCCTTTTTCAGACGGAAAGCGTGGAATACGGCCTCTGGACTGGCAACTATCTCTGACCATCGGCTGTCTGCAATCAGACGTAAAATTACAATGTTTCAATTAATTACTCTATTTTACCTGTCTTCACAGGACATTCTAACTAATTTAAAAAAAATATGCTAGTATTCGTCATTGCAAGAAAGCTATGATGAACGTATCTATCTCTGAAATTTTCGACAAGTTATTGTGGCGAATTTAATCAAATATATCGTTTAAAGTAAACATAAATAAATAAATATTACATGCAAAGTCTAAAAATTAGACTATAATTATTAGCAGCAGCAGTAGTCGTATGATAAAGTATATAGTACATTTTCTAATACACACACACACACACACACATATATATATATGTGTGTGTGTGTGTGTGTTCGTGTGTGCACAGTTTGATATGTGTGTAATTATAGATTTAATATCTACCCCTACATATTTATAAGTTTATATTCATAGTAATATTGGTTTTATATGTGATTAATTATAAAGGGGAATTTGAAAATAGTAGTGCAACACTATTACGCATTAAGATCACATGTCATTCTTAGTCTTTCATTTCACTTGCTAGTACAGGTAACTTATAAATTATGCGGTTAAAGTACATCCAATACAGTGTTGCCTCGGTTTGCTACACTAAATATTGTCCCATATTCCTTCTCCATGCTAGAAAAACCTGCTATGACCATTTGAGAGTTAGTGGTAAAGCCAGAAATGCTAATAGCCGACTTTGTACTCCAGCGCGTAAATGCCAAATCCACCTGTGTAATTTCAAGATGATTATATTTGAACTACCTAAGTCTAGAATTAAGGATCAATTATCTGTTCTGTTGCTGTTACAACCAAACAGCGTCATTTTCAGCTTCTCCAAGGAACGCACCGGCAGAGTGAATTGGAGAGGACGCGCATTTTGAGGGAGAGAAAAGCTGTTCTTTAGCAACCGTCCATTGTATCAGATCACACCACAGCCCAATCGGATGTGAGGCCACAAAATGGAGGAGTCGAGCTTCGTCGCAAGGGCTGTAAACAAATTAAGGTTGGTCATCCCAGACGTCTCGCCAGAGATCCTTTTTGTGTCATTTTATGGCCCCCACCATAAGACGGCTGTGGTGCGCTCGGAAATGGAACAAAGGGTGGGCGTCGAGCGAACTGGATTCATCTGGAAGTCCAGATCTCACTGCTCGAGGCCCCCTACTCTGCGAGGAATCTGGCCCTCCGAACAACAAACGCTGCGAACAATAAAACGACAAACGCAAGAAAAGGGTCAAAATAAAGCAAGTCAACAGGTTTTCCCCTGTCCAGAGACCATGCATCGTCGAATTGCCCTGCCTAACCATTATCGGGTCTTTGAAAGGTTTTGCTCTCCTTTTTTCCCGCGCAGTATTTGCTTTACAGCCATTTAGTTCTTAACCTTCAGAAATGTATACCCTATAAAGTTTTATTGCAGTCATATCATTTTATTGCGGCACACTGAATTGAATTTTCTTTCTGTTTTTATGACGTTCGACTTCCCATTCCTTCCTCCAAAGTGCGAGTGCACATCCTTTCTAGCAGTTTGTTTCCTTTCAAAACATCCAAAAAGAACGAGCCAGAACATAGGTGCACAGACCATCATCTGAATGCCCGCAAAACAGGAGCAGAAGAGATCAGAAGGTCACATGATTATGAATATTGAGACATCTGTGGGCCAGGACTACTGGCTCTGCCTTCAAAACAAGAAATGTTTAATTGTTACGGTCTGTGCTAGCTTTTAGCATCTTCATTCAATGTCTCTTCATTCTCTTCATAATATACTCACGAATTGCATATATACATTGACAAAACATGAAAATTAGGGTGCTTTATTGGGCAGTACTAGCTCATTGTTGGTGTTGTTTTAATGTAGCTAAGCTAAACGCTGTGGTGCCTAGACAAAACACTGAAGACTGCCCTCATTTATGTTGCATTAAAGCTTAAACATGATGAGTTCTATAAAGACTTGCCTAAGAGGGACTCAATTTAGAGTGTGAAATGCCAGAGATGGCTCAGTCTGACGTCGTTATTAAATGCAGCCTGAAAAAGTACTTTCATTGCAGAAAGTACTCCTCCACAATCCCTTCAGTTGTCCACATATGACACGCACGTTCCCTCATCCTCAATGCGAGACAAATGCTCCGACGCATGAGAGCATATTTCCAACACATGCCGCTCGTTATAGCACAAAATAAATGTGGTACTGAAAACTACAGAGACATTTCTCTTCGACATGCAGCGGACGAGGGCACTTGAGGATAAGTGCTGATTTACTTCAGGAGTTACAGGGAGTCGTTTACATTTACATTGTAAATAGCTGTCTGTATTCATAAACGCGTTTGTTGTTGTTGGCGGTGGTTTTGTTTTCTTTCTTTCTTTTTGCATTTTATTGCACAAAGAAAAGTTCCCTTTGGAGAAACAATGCACGTATATTGTTTGGCAATAATGCAAAAGTACCGTATGCGCAGAACCGTTATTTTTATTTCAGTACAGCGTTAGAAAAAGGCATGCACTAAAGAAATGCTGTTCTGAGTTGACATTAGTATTAATGTGTGAAGTGGTTGCGCGTGAATTAAATATTTCGCTAAATATTTCCAAAAACAAGAAAACTTCAAGAAAACAAAGGGACAAATGTGACATATTTGCTTTTGTGTGCAACCACTTAACACAATTAAATCATAAACCATTTCCTTTTTTCGTAAAACACACACGAACCCACGTGCACGCGCGCGCGCGCGCGCACACACACACACACACACACACACACACACACACACACACACATATATATATATATACACACACACACAATAATAACAAGAACTCAGATAGCACTCCAGGTAGTGTTCTATGTAAACTTTTAATACGAGTCCAGCATCTGCCGTGCCATCGCACAGAGAGAAAAAACAGGAGCAGTTGTTTACAAAAAAGCTTTGGGTTACGTGACTGAGCCAGCGTTTCAATGAGGGTTACAAAATCCAGAGAATTTGTTATTTTCTACAATAAGTGATCAAATAAATGCAGGAAAAAAGGAAAAGGAGAGCGATTACAGCATGCCAAAGGAAGTGTGTGTGTGTGTGTGTGTGTGTGTGTGTGTGTGTGTGTGTGTGTGTGTGTGTGAGACACAGTTAGAGAGGGGTCGGTTCATGGTGTCTCACACTCCAGTAATACTGTTTGCAATTGCAGACAGACGTGCACGCGACTCCAGAAAAAAGACGCCAGGCTTTAGTTGACAGAAGATAGACAAATGCAAACAAGTTGGGATACTACTCAAGATCTCTGCACAAGCAAAGCAATACAAGGTCGAGCGAACAACATTGGAATATCTGACAACACAAATCGACAACAACATGTAAACAATATCTGAAAGTAGAAAGAACACGTCTACCTGCTTATTCAAGTATAAGAACTCTTCAAAGCTCGTCCCTTTTTAACACAATGTAAAACGCATCCCACCGAAAACAGAGGAAAAAATAACATCGTATTTACAATAAATTAGAATTGTCGTACTAAGACTACACATGAAATAACTTTCAGTTTTACTAGCTAATATTAAAATCACATAAGAGGATAACTAAACCTATCTACAGGACATGCGCTAATGTATGTAAACATTTATACACGACTGAATGTGAACTCAGTTGGGTTTGTGTTATACGTATTTATGACCGAATTGTTTTGTTAAGATAACTACACGCGTAGAAAGACATCCAGCGGATATAGTTTATAAGTTAATTAGTTCCTTGACGTCATTGTTGGGATAGTCTTTAAATAAAACCTTTTTTGGCGTACGTAAAGGCCTGTACAGTTAAGATCCAAATGTCCTTATCCAAAGTTGAAGTTAGCTATTAGCCATTGCTAGTTGAAGTATATTAAATCTTTTACAGTATGTTTTATGTCTGTCTCATTTAAACGTAAAGCTGCTCAGAATGCTGGATACCAAATTTAAACTCAGAAAATTTACATTAAAAAGTGTATAGAAATGAGCGGTCCAATAAGAAGAAATATGTTGCTATTATAAACTTAAAAATGAGAATGACAAAGTTAAAGGCATTCCTATTTTATTCCAGTATTAAGACCTTCAAAAATATTGAAATGTTAAAAAATATATATAGAACCAGCCTGTTAACGACTGAATACCTGAACATTTGTTCCATAAATGGCACTGAAAAGAAGAATTCCCTAAGGATAACATTAACTGCAACGAATAATAATAATAATAATAATAATAATAATAATAATAATTGGTAGTAAGTAAACTAACGATGACTATTCTGCATCTCACTTAAAAATATAAGTAGCTGTAGGTGTATGTACGTTATGTACGTAGGAATGGTGGAAAGCACAATTAGTAGAGATTTTCATAGTTTCATTTTTGTGAGTTCATTTTCCTTTGCAACCAAGTACCCTCATAAAGAAAATACCTGTGAATATTTTTATTTATTTTGTATTTTTCTTTATCAGTATTCTCCGTTGGGCTGCATCCCAGAATTTGCAATTAGACTTTTTTTTTTTTTTTTTTTTTGAAGGCGGGTATAGTGTACAACACAGGCTACAAACACTCCTTGTATCACTGTCCAGAGGTATGCATACTTTTAATAAAAGAGGGTAGACTGGGCATTCGCCCTCATTCCTTGGACTGGTCTTTATTCATTTTCTTCATTTTCATCCTTCGGTTTTGAAACCAGATTTTAACTTGCCGCTCCGTCAAGTTCAGCAAGCGCGCTACCTCATGTCGCCGGTCTCGGGTAAGGTACATGTTGAAGAGAAATTCCTTCTCGAGCTCCAGGGTTTGATATTTCGTGTATGGGCATCGCTTCTTCCTGGACGAGCGGGCATGTAACCAGTTGGCCGATGGATCATCTGCAAATAGCAACACAATTAGTGTAAATTCATGAACGGTTAACACTGGCTAAATATTACCTACACTCAGACATTTATATTTCATAGACAGACAGCCCTGCTAAAAATATACTGTAATAACAAAACATAGGGCGGGGGAACCACTAGAATCTATATGCATGCAGGCTAGCATCCCTCATACAATCTAATTTGTAATGACCCACAGATACCATCGCGATCTTATATAACCCTGGAGAAATGGTGTTAATGATACATTAGGGCCCAATCTTGATGACTCCAGAAAGAGGATTGGTGTCTACAACCTGTGCGATGACAGCAGTGAATACAGCTTCATATAAAAAACAGGCTATGAAATTCATCTTCGTCGCGACGTTCCAATTATGGCTTTGCCACCCCGTTTGCCTCACCCTACAACAGCTAAACCGAACTGGAATGCGTCCCAAACTGCGGTCGCTTGTGACATGATATTATCTCCTTTTAGGGAGAAATGTGGAGAGAATTATGACGGAAGAGCTTCTTTAAAGAGCCATCTTCTCCCTCAGTGGCTTCTTCGGGAATGCAGATGGGAGTTCAAAAATGTTTCCACTGAGTCGCCTTTGGGATGGGACATATATGGAGACTGCATCTTCAGCACGGTTAGGCACACTGTGCTAACTTTAGAAACAAGTCGGATATCAATAAACCTTGAAAATGGGCGAAGTGGAAGGACGTTTTGACCTATGACCCATTAAAGAGACTAACATTCTCCCCCAAGCTCAGAGCGTTGTGTAACGTTAAGTTAGCATAGTGGGCACATAACTTGGCCCTAACGCTTAAGGGTCACGAGCACGAGCGTTAGTGGGTTGGGAACTCCCAGCCCAGCTTCCCTGGATCTAGTCATTCCTCTTCCACCCATGAAAACTCTAGTTCCACATCAACCAGCTCAGATATCCTAAATCGTGTGACGCAATTCTATTTATATCACCAATAGGAAGATTCTCCTAACGCGAGTGATTAATGCATGTGTCAGTCAGGTAGGCCTCGTCTGAGGTATGTGTAGTTCCGAGACATGACCTCTAACAGTAAACACTGAAAGGGTGCATGATGTAATACATTACTGGAAAACAGAATCAGCAACAACACAGTGAAAGTTTACAGTCTCATTTGTAGCAGCGCCTCTTGACAATTCCATCGTATTGTTTTGGCAGAAATGGGGTTTTTCATATTAGGAAGCATGTTATTACATTTCCTTGCGTTTTGATTGTGTCGTTTTTCATCTAGACCTTTTGCACTATACGTCCCAGAGAGCCCACATACAACAATTAATGGATATGTCGGCTCCTCTTGTAACTTAATAAACTTGGGGGCAATATCTTTCTTTCCTTCTCTTGGGCAGCCGCGAGCACAAAGTGGGCCATGTAATTCCGAACTTCATTGCTTTTTCCTACAGTTTATACTGGCACGCCGCCCAGGGCAGCACAATGGGGATTTCTGTTGCGCACCATTCCATTAGTGTTTGTGTTGATCGAGCCTACTTCGCGAATTAAAATCAATGTTCGTTCCACGTCAGTCCGCCCGAATCGAAAACAGTCGTTTGTCAAGACACATGCCCCCGTCTATTAAGAATTAAAGTATTTTTTAGAGTATTAGGATCCACGTGGAATCCATGCTACGTATTTCTTTCCACTGCCCCTGTTGTTTAGGGGAGCGACTATGAATAAGTGCCAGTAGCGCACATCTTGATGAATCATCCACTATGCGCCTCTGTTGTTGCGGGATGGAAAGCCCTCATTCCCTGGACTGCCTGAAGCCCACTGTCGCACGTTCGTGCACGGAAGCCAATGACTAGCATTCAGACACTTACCATAGCAAATGCGTCTAAATGGGATTTTCGCGTTCGCAAAAAATGGTACAGTCTGAAGGTGCATTGGTTGTTATTGTTTGTAATAAATGCTAATAAAACAGAGAGTAATATCAAAGACGTTAATAATATTTTGGGACTATACTATAACATGCCACGGAAGATCAAGGTAATGTATGAGCTATGAAGGTTAAACAGAGAATCTTTGGGGGGAAATCATTCACTGCTGATCTAAAGAGAAAACAGGCTGCTTAACCTCTAGGTGCGCTGAAGCGCGAATAACTGGCTTTGTCACACAAACACACACACATACACACATTCCAGAATTCACCCTGTTTTGAGAGCGAGGAAAAACAAAGTCACAATTAGCGCCATTTACTCCCCCTAAAGTGGCTCAAAAACCTAACAAACTCCGTGGAGAGCATTTTAAAATCAGATGCATGTAAAAGTTCTACATTCATGTCGCCTACAAACAAATAAGCTGGCGCTCGAACTCTGCTTGCCACATGAGCAAACTTGGCTGGGTGGGGAGGTTATGGGACGCAGTCGCTTTGTTCGCGTTTTATGACAGCATTAAAAGCTTTACAGACTGTTCACTTCCTCGTTTTATAACTTACTTTGATCTGGTCCTTCTTTGTCCTCGCTACCTTCGCAAATGTCCTTACTGTCTTCAAATCCGGAGCCGTGGCCGGAATTCATCTCCCGAGCCGAGGAGGATTCCAAAACATATTCGTGCTGTCCTCCGAGTTTGGGGGGCTCCCCGAGATGCCCCAGCAGCGGCTCCATTTTGACCTGGCTCTGGACGGGCAGTGGCTCGGCTCTCGGGGCGCAGTCGAGCCATGTGCGGAGGTACCGGGTGTCCGTCGAAGGCACGGGCTGCGTTGGGATATAAGGATGGTAGACCGCCGGTAAGCCGTTGGACGTGTGTGGACTGAAAGGGCTCCATGATGAACTGAATACAGGCGGCTTGGGCTGAAAACTACACGACGGGAATTCGGGATGCTCCCCAGCTCCCGGTTGCCTGGAGTTGGAGTACTGTACATTGGAGAATCGGGCAGCACTCGGATCTTCTCCCTCATGACTTATGATGGAATCGACATAGTAGTTGCTTAGAGTTCCAGAAATGGACATTCTCGGACATTATACAACATACGGTTCATTGAAGGGAAAACATGTACCATAGAACCGGGCTTTCCTTTCCCCCCTCTCCACAGTGCTGCCTCCACTCGTTCGCCAGCAAAGTAGAGCCGGGTTGCTATGTTGTGCGCTTCGAGCGAAATGATTGGTCAGTCTTTTTCGCGAGCCTGATAAAGAGTCAATGGGGCGTAAATCAATCCGCCAAGGGGCTGCGCAGAGCTCTCCTCCTCTCGCACTATCCATATTTCCCCTCTAAATAAACTGTCTTGTTTATGTAATATGCAAAATGGGAGTATGACCATACATCCGAAGATATCTACAACCTGTCGGGGAAATATCCGCTTAAATTATACAACGTTTTGACAACGCAAATAAAAATGCATAGGCCTACGCGAAGCGATGGCATACAAAGAAGTACGGGAATCCTGGTTTTCTTTTTTCTTCTTTCACGTCTTCTTCCTAATGAATAGATGCGTGTTTTATGTGGCAGTGCATTCATAACGCTGAAGAGTAGTTTAATAATGTTATTCTCATCTTGTGGGAAATGTATCAAGAGGCCTTGGAAGACGTTGAAGGTGCCCAAACGAGGACAAAATCTCCAGCCTGTCAAGTTCATCCATCTTTTAACATGAGTTTGATCTGTTGTAACATTCTTTTGAAACACTTTACAGCCCTCGCCTATGCTCTTGAACAGTAGACTGGTCTCATTCAGGGCGCGTGGAGATAATCCTGAGTTTTATTAGGAAATTAACAGTAATTTTTCTTAACGAGTGTGTTAAACAGTATCCAGCGACAATCCTCTTGTATTTATGGAAGAAACTACTTGAACTTTTTGGTCGTTTAATACTATAATAAAATACTACATCAGGCAGCTTTGATTTTTATAGACCTGATATACTGCCTGTGGCGAAGACCGTAAACGAGTGTGCCGTAGCATTCCATGCACGCGCTCTCGAGTAAAGAAGTAAGATTTAAACACACTTGATTCTATTTTTACTATTAGTTTTTTTGTTGTTGTTGTTTGTTTGTTTGTTTTTTTTCCTTTTTTGAGGTCATACAGCGAATAGACAAACGATGCAATATGGGGGTTGTGACGTCATGTTTTTTGTGAATTGCTTAGCACAACAAAGCAATGCCATAGCCCACTTTTTTCTTCATAAAGGTCTAGAATATATTACATTTCAGGCTCAGCAGAGACTAGGTGCCTCCCAGTAACTGAACATTTTACACAATGCAGGTGTACATATTAAGGGTTTGCATATAATGAACATTTGTGACACATTGCTTCTTTAAGATAGTAGAGTAGTTTAATCAACATTGCACTGCTGCAAAAATGTGAACACGATTTTAATTTTGTATTTGGCGCTGAGCTAATTTTATACACGCCCTGTAACTATGAGTAAACAGGGCCATTTCCATAATGAGATACATTCGTGCAATAAACTCTGGAGAAGCCAGGAAACCACAAAAATGTGAAGCACCTAAAGGCTAAATTAAAACCTTACTGCTTTCCTGATCATTTAAGGTAATTAGTAGTGAACACTTTGGCTTGAGTTCGTATCTATATCTTCTTTCTTTTTAGGTTTAAAAACATGTAACTCAGTTGTTGACATTTGTATTTGACTGGGCTTCAGTGTTTGTGCAGAAACACATCAAAATGACTTGCAGTGAAATCTTTTTACAATAACGTGCATTTAAAGTTATGAACACTTTGCCTATTTCCTAAGATAAAATATATTTAAAACATATTGCATGTTGCAAGTTGCATAGTTTATATATTTTATACATATGTTATATATATTTATATGTTTAATGAAATATATGAAAAGTAGTATGGAAATAAATATATGCATAATCATTCAAAAAATGTAAAAAGATGAGCTTTTTTCAGAAAAACTGTAGCCAAAATATGTTGCCCACCCCGCAGATTTCTCGTGCAGGGTTCTAATGATTATTCGAGTCCTTGTAACATAACAAAAACAATCTCACAATCAATCCTTCCATCAAACTCATTATATGTATAAGAGCCAAAGACCTCGGTTATAACGCTGTAGTAGTTTGGTTTAGCCTATGGTTTTACGTTTTAGTGATACTAAGCTACGTCTTCGTCATTTCTTCCAATGCGGTACCAACAATTCTACTGCGTTAGAAAGTCATGCCCAGTTCCAAAACGTATCACCACTAGCGGAGAATCATATCCCTGCTTTACTAAGTAGCTGTCATCGACATGAATGGGCAAAGTTTACAACGTTTCAATGTGAAATGGTATTCATAGTTGCATATGCATATATTACACCATAACAAGCGTTTCGAAGGTTCAACCTACAAATACTTCATCTGGTAACAACCAACTGAGCTAGTTTTATTATTGTTGAAAGAAACATATATTTATTGGTATTTATTTAGATTGAACAAAACTAGTTAATGTGCTTGTTACCACGTGAAGAATTTTTTTTAAGGTTGAACCAATGAAACAGTTTTACAGCATATAACTTTGCTATAATAACTAGCAATAACTAATGTATAACTAATGCCATAATTCAGGCTGTGTAGGTTTTAGTATTTAATAACCTTTTAAGGTCTACCGGGAACTAACAACACAAACACAAAAAACACACTAAAACAACACCAGAAATAGCAATGATCTCATTAGATGTAGTTTATGTGGTGGGAGCATTGTAGGCGTTAACAACATCTAAAATAAGTTAGTAGTAGGCCCAGAAATTACACTTGTGTCTTATCTCTTTTAAGACTCAGATATTTGGCAAATAAAAAAACCTGGTAATAAATACTAGGACTGATAATAGGTCTTTCTGTTTGTTGTGTCCTGAGATTGCAGAACATCCCTATAGTGTACACTGCCTGTTTACAGGCCAACGTAAATGCTTTTAGGACGGGGTGATTACAGAAAGCTACTACAATATCTGTACGTATCAATAAACACAGGACACATTACAGGTCTTATAAATTAATACACAGAAAAGGAGTATGTTGAATTTATTTGATATATCTTTTCTACATGAATAAAGTTCATCATATCGAAAGGATCGATGCCGAAATGTTGTTGATGTAGAAGATTTCATTCATTTGGACATGACGTTGGAATCAAGTAGTATTTACGGGCATGTGCGTTGAGATTAATTATTTAATATATAATCTTTGTATATAAGTATATACCTCGCACATTTAATTTTGCACCAAAGGCTATATAAATGCAATTGTTTTGTGAATTTCTGGTATCGTTTTTTTTTTTTTTTTTTGGAACATTTAGTTATCAAATATGAAAACACCTTTTTGGGGGTGGGTGGGGAGGGGGTTCAAGTCTGACAGTTCCAATGACATTTATGCTGCTTCTTGTCAACACAAGACCATTGAGCGTTTAAAAAAGTTTTTTTTTTTAATAAAGGCACGTCATATAGACAACTAATGCCAAGAGCATCGTCCCAATGCGCATAGCAATAGGAGCTAATGAATGCATGTACTACTCATATAGACAAGCATATAAACCAAATCACACACACATACATACACACACAACCACATAAGCTTCTCAATGAGATGCATAAAGAGATACAGTGGAGAAGCAGCACGCATTTGCGTAATTCCATTTTTTCCCAAAATATCTTCGTAATTCGTGCCGTTAGAACAGTTCACAGCAATGATGATAGGAACCAGACGTCTGAAGACATTAGTGTCCATAAAGGTAAACTGTAGAAAGTTGTTTGATGCCTGAGTCATTGCTGTATAACAGTTTAGAGTTTTTACCTAAAACATCCATCATGGCGGAGAGGTACATGTACATGGCGTTCTAGTAAAAAGTAGTTACGAAAAAGAACCTTTTTTTCAGAGCTACCACTGTTTATCAAAATAAACACTATGAAACGTAAAACATATGCGTAGGTTCAGTGTTTTGGATAGTACATAAAATGGCTACGTTTACACTGTAGACATTGCTTCCTATGGTTACTGTTATCACCGCTGTAAAGACTTAAAGAATCGTTAAGTTCCTTTACAGCTAACCTCTTCACATCAAACCAATTTGAATTACTTACATGTTTACATTATTTGGTTACAATGCAGAAATCTGAAAGTAGAAAAGAGTGAAAAAAGTATTGCTTGTAACAAGAGGGGTGCACGGTGAATATAAACTCTTATTGCTCTTATTGCGACTGTTTTTCGCAATGTATTCTCGTTGTGCAGATATTTGGGTGGTGCGGCAGTTCACCTCACATTAGCTGACACTGATAGCTTTCTAACGTTTTTGAGTCACTGTGGTATCATAGCTGTAACTCACGAATTAATGCATGAAAGATGAATTAATACTATAACTGCTGAAAAGTAGTCTTCAATAATCCGGCCTTTCACACATATTAGCCAACTCCCCGGCGAAGAGTAAAAGCAAGTCCGTGTGAAAATTAAGTCTAATGTCGTTTTCAAGGCCGGAAGATTTACAACTGCTGTGCGCTGACAAATTCATAAAAGGTATTACGTTTGTAAATGAACTGATATCGCATAGGAACGGACTGGTGAAGTCATTTCAGACTTCCACACTGCTTTCCGTGCAACAGGTTGGCTAACATCAGCGTTACGTTTTGGCTCTGCTATAAAGAAAACAAAAGAAGATTAAGCTGTTGTGGATGTAATTGTGCATCAGTTGGTCGAGATTCATCAGTAGGGACAAATCTTCGTTACAAATGGAATTCGTAACGCCGGTGCAGTGCTGTGTATCAGCTGGAGTAATTCAGGCAGTTTCAGGTTCCTGTGTTATTAAACGTCCAGCCCAACAACGTGAAACTACCTAAATCACACAGCAGCTTGACCTTCTGTGCGTTCAAAGGCGAAACTGTGGCCTCGCGCCAGCAAGCGGGGAGAAACACAGAGCTGGAGTGCTGGCTCGTCCGTTTGGATTTTAGCACAGGCGCACAAATGCATTGAACAGTGTCTCTTCATAATATGTAATATGTATACATAACAAAGTAAAGCAAAGGAAGAACACACAACACAAAACATGGAGCGCAAAATACTCAAAACTGCTAACACGCATGTGTTGCGAGGCTGAATTAATTTATGATACGATTGTTCAAAGTAGATGCCCAGTATAAAGTCATTTAAGTTCACAAACACATCCGGTCCTTTAACTTCAACAGCCTAGCCTGGTAATAAAAAGCGACCCCCCCCCCCCCCCACACCTTAAAAAGGGGGGCCCTGTTTGGCCAATGACGCTGGGAACTGAGGGCTAGAAACATGGCGACTACCAAAAGCACAGACGTAGTCACTGGCTCAGACAAAAGGGCAGCAGCTGTATTTTGTGTGTGTTGTATCCGCATGTGTTCTGAATTATTTTTAACCCTTTAACCATTCAGAGCGAGCTGCGCCGTGCAGCTTGGGGAAAATGAAAAGCACACGTGATCATGTAGATACATTTGAACTTCTCTTCAAACAGAAATGTAAAGTAAAACCTCGCTGACATTAGAAGAACATGAAGGTCATATCTCGGTTTGATACTCCATTAAAGCAACATCCTGCATTGACTAACAAAGATACATAACAAAGCCCATTCTCTCCTTCTCCTTCAACTCCACGACCATTATAAACAAAAACTGCCTATTACTTATTACTTATTGTTTTTCAGTGGTCTTCAACAAGACATGCTGGACGGCTCTAGAGTAGTGGGCCACGTGGACTTTAAAGCCTGAATTAATAAATCCTCGTACATCATGTTGTTTGCAACTTGACTTTTGAACTTCGGACGGTTGTATTTTCGATATCACGAGGTAGACCGTTCAACAGCTCTTCCAGAAAGAGCTAATCCATCTGCTATCCACGCACACACCCAGTAACTTATATCTCTTATATCTCCGTTTTATCAGCAGTTTTGGACCATTTTTAGGATAGCATAGGAAATGTTCTTACAGCTCTCGATGAATCTCAGTTGAATCTGTGGACTTCCAATTGCAGATCAGTCATCCTGTCTGCTGTCTGGATCTCGATAGGTATTTTAAAACTCAACGATACGCAACACTGCTGTGCGTTAAAGCATAAAACATTTAACATAAACCAGACATGTAATACAGCAGTAATAGGTGTTATTACTGTTGTAACGTTTTATTTTCCAAAATCTAATAATTGAATATCTCCTAGCATCATTTCAAATGCGGCTTTTCTATTTAAAACTTTATTTTTTAATAATTGAATATCGTTGCTGTTCAAAGAAAACCATGTATCTTCATTTTTGTGATTTTTATTTTTTGCATCATTCGAGCGCAGCAGCTGCCCATTATATTGTATAGAAATTTCAGGATGAACGGAGCATCAGAAATGCTTGCCCATAGCCTCTTTGCATTGACTTACATTGAAAGTAAAGACTTACTTGTTGTCTCCTGTAAAGTTACCATTTTGGAGATTGGACATTTCTTTGGACATCGACGATATATCTCCTAGCTTAATTTCAAATAAAACATTTCTAAATCAAAACCTGATTACTGAATACCTCCTTGAATAATTAAAAAAGGGTTTTCTAATTGTTCAGTAACAACGACAACAAAACAACGTAATCAGCCCAGTTTTTTTATGTAAGATTCTTCATTATGTGGATCATGTATGTACTGTTCGCAATACTATGTCGGGAGTAGGCTGTAAAAAATGTAAACTTAAAATGCAAGTAACATGGTTGCCTTAAGTTTTTGAGCTAACAGTCCATCAACATTTCCTACATTATTTTCATGAATAGAGGTTAAATTAAAATGTATTGTATTTATTTATTTGGTCTATTAAGACACCAAATCGTATTTACAGTGCGCTGGCCTACTAAGCGCTACAGTAGCCAGAACAAAAGCAAATCAAAACTCGTGCTTAATAATGTCAAATCTCTGGTAGATAGTCTACTGAGAAACTATAATACGCCTTATACTTTTATGACCACTTACAACATGTTTTATTTATGTTTCAAAAAGCAAGATATTCAACATCAGAAATGACCAGTAATCAGAAACAATGAAGTATAACTCGTAGCGGCTGACCAGGAAAAAAAGACAAACTTTACCTTATAATAAATTAATTACATTTCAGAATCTCAAATCTAATTTACCTGTGCTTGATGAATGCATGCTTTAGTTTTCTATTTAACTCTTTACAAAAATGTATGCCACTTGTTGTGTTTGTTTTTTCTTTGTTGTTGTTATTGGGTCCCTAAGTTCGCGATATCCACAATAAATAAGACTGATAAATAATCACCCCATTTTCTGTGCACATAAACTGTAAACTATAGTCCTCGATGAGGGAACAAAACGTAATGTGTCTTTTTGAAGAAGATGGCTCGAGTGGAACCAATAAAGTGCACGTGAGTCCTTGAAAGACTTTGAAAGCGAGCCATGAACATTTATGCTAAAGCCTTCTACTGGCAACCCTGGGAAAAATGTTCTCGTCTTCATGTGAAAAATCTGCATTTGTTTAATCCATTAGCCCCCAACTTAATCCAATAAGTGTCCTGAATATTCAATGACCGTCAGCAAATTACAGGAGTGCCCGTATCCCTGGTTCTGTGTTCCCGCGTCATTTTCTTTAGTTTCATCCGGCGGTTCTGAAACCAGATTTTAACTTGACGGTCAGTGAGATTGACGCTGCGGCTGATCTCTAGGCGGCGCTCTCGAGTCAGGTACATGTTGAAGAGGAATTCTTTTTCTAGTTCCAGGATTTGGTGTTTAGTGTATGGACATCGCTTCTTCCTCCCCGCTTTCGCTGACAACCAGCCGCTCGTAGCGTTCTCGAAGGTCACGTCTTCAGCTGAAATGAGAGAGTAGAGGCTTTTTGAGCAACTGCTGCGGTTCTAGCAGGCTGCTTTTATGACATGAAAGCAGACTTTTTATGACAAGAGGTAAATCAATTAGCATTCTGCTGTGGATTGTGTGCAACTGAGCCATTGACTGAAAGAGTTCGTGTGAAAGAAGCAGAAGATTGCAGTTAAAATAAATCCACAGAGCCTTGACGCTTCGCACATGAATTAGGAAGTCTGAAGTCATCTTTGTGAAACATATAACACTTGTGTTTTGTATTAAAGAGATGGTTTGAAATAACTTGTCTTCTGCATTCGAAAAAAATGAAAGCAGGAAGAAAATGAGCACCCCAGCGAGTTGTGTTCTTTACTTTATTATCTTTATTATTTTCTTTACTTTCTATTTATATACACAGTAGGGAACACACACACAAACTATATATATATATATA
This sequence comes from Semaprochilodus insignis, assembly GCA_034552555.1. NCBI lineage: Eukaryota > Metazoa > Chordata > Actinopteri > Characiformes > Prochilodontidae > Semaprochilodus > Semaprochilodus insignis. The sequence continues at coordinate 11,025,485 of CM067477.1, read as the reverse complement.
TATATATATATATATATAC
>CM067477.1:10911700-11025075 GCA_034552555.1 Semaprochilodus insignis | reverse complement strand
AGTGGCTTTAAATTTCTTTATAATTTTCTTTATAAGAAATTTAGAGCCACAGCTAAAAAAACAACCGGGAAATAAATTCAGTTCTGGCACGAAATTAGCCGTGTGTTCATTTGCTGTATTTAAACTAAGCGTTATAGTGTTGTAGTCGACAGCTTAAAGAATAACTAACACAAAATTAGACACGGCCTTTTTGTTTGATCTGTGACCTCAGTCTAGTCTCTTCGGTGTGTCCACATACCCTAAAGCAATAACACACCTGGCCCACTCGACTCCCAGTTGACAATGGAGCCTTCCGCTGTTTTGATCTTCTCTGAAGCGTTGTGTGAAGAAGCAATTCGCTCTGTCTGGGGTGGCTTCGTGCAATAAATTCATTTATTAATTTAGCAGTTAGCTAACTTCTTTTGTGTTCTCTCGAATGGCACTGTTTACGGCGTTCCTAAAAAGAAATAAAACGTGCTTTCTGGTGCTATTTCTCACACTGCTGTTTACCCACCTTGTGCCTCATCTCTGGGCGACTTGGCGTCCTCGGAAAAGTCTGGCTGTAAACAAGGCGACTCTGTGGTGTCTGCGTTGCTTTGACTTTTGTCTGAGGTGGTGAGTGTAATGTCCCGACTTCTGCAGCTTTCACTCCGCAGGTTTGGACATTCTGTGCAGTCGAATGTAACGTTGTTGCTAATAGGTTTGCGTTCAGAGTCCGGACAAGGTGGCCCGGGAAAGCTGATGTTGTACAGCTGATGGGAACGCGATAGGTGCGGCATGCTTACCGGGAGAGCTCCGGCAGTGCTGTGCGTTGTGAGGGTTTTGTGTCCTGGGTAACAAGACGGTTCTGGACGGAAAAAGACTGGGACGGGACCAGCAGTGTCCATCTCTGCCATAAGTCTACTGATCGCCGGGACATCAAGAGGCTGTTGCGTTGAATTTCTGTTCGAGTCCAGGGTGAGATAAGAGGCGCCTTTTCGGCCTAATTCGCTAAAAGGACACGCACTGACCTGTGGAACCCGCGAATCTTTCCAGTTCCTAGCTCCATAGTGGATTTGGTGTCGCGACAGAGCCATAGCTTCCTGGACCGGTGACAGATGATGCTGGTTTATTGTCTGAAGTGCTACCGACTCTGACACCATAGCCCAGTTAGTCTCCAACTGACAGTCCGTGTCAGGGCGGGCGTCTTGTTGTGCCATGCTCAAGAGCCTCGTTGTACTGTGGCTAAGGAAAGAATTAGCTTCTGTGGGCGCGAAAACGGCTCTTTCGGAGCATGACATTGCTACGGCATTTTTTTGCCAAGGGAAAGGATCGCTCACGGTCCGTTTTTCAGCCAGCTAGGCGCTCGCAAGCTTCCTCCTGCACAAAACCCAATAGCGACTGTGGTTCATGGGCAAGCTCCTCCCCTTGCAGGACAGCTTTATTCAAGTGCTTGATCCAACCGTTCAACAATCTGAATGACTTCTTCACAGTTATATATAGTTTAACTCTATATTAACCCTAAAAGAACTCCTTAAACCTGCATATTAAAAACAAACTACATCTACAATCATATATTAACACAATATTTCTTCTATTATTATTATTATTATTATTATTATTATTATTATTATTATTATTATGCCCTTTCTAAAAATTCAAAATGTCTATTTCTTGGCAACTCAGCATAGATCAAACATACTTTTACCCTGGATTAATGTTCTAATCCGTAGGTTATTATCTAAAAGCATTTGCAGTGTTATTGGTTATTATTTGCTGTGTTTTGGCTTTGGTTTTGGGAACTTTCCGACGTCTTAAACTCCGAGTAGCTGTTGCTGAAAAAATCGAGTAAGTACATTTGCATACGTATTGCACGTATTTGATTAAAGTTTGCTTAAACGATTCAAATAAATAACACGGAATACACGAAACAATCTCTACGGCTCTATATCAAAAGCATTGCCACCACTAGAGGTCGCCCTACCACTGAAATCACAGAAGCCAAGTCCACGTCAAATAAATCTATAAGTGAACTGTTATTTCGGTTTGATCAGTGAATCCGTTTCATTAAAGAGATATTCCGCATCCTAATAATTTGTTACGTACTGCATGTTTATGACATGTCCATTGGTTTAAATTGGAGCCAACAAAATTTAAACGCGAGGTGGTTTGGGTTTACCGCTCAAGGAAAACAGCTATGGAGACTAAGTTGTTGCATGCCAAGAGCAAACGTCCATACAGGACACATTTCACACACATTTAGTAAAGGCATATCAAACAACAGCTTTTACAATTTAACAAAAAGCCAGTGACGTTTAAATAAACTTCAAATCCAAACGGACAGATATTCCAAAACTAACAAAAATAAATTACAACTTACATTTGAATCCAGCAAATTCTAAAGTGGAACATCAGCAGGTGAATACCATCTGAATCCATCTTTCTTCACATGCTCATTCCGTTCAGTATAACCTCGCCAGACTCTTCTAGGCCTCGCTGTTCAGATCTTCCAACCCAAAGAGAGCTTTTGACGTTGACGACGCCTGGACGTTGAATGGCGGTTGTTTGGGTTTCGTCTGGCCGGCTGCTGTAAACCCTGAGACGGCAGACTAACGACGTGATGGGCGTCAAATCCTGGTCAACACATTCGTTCTGCTTATAGTGAAAGAAAGCGAGGAAGAAAGGATGAAATAAAGTTCAATTTGTGCACATAGCTTGCTTTCCAGTTTTTAATCACAAACAGAATCGTTAGTCCCACCCAAATGGAGAGACGATCTTTGGCCAAAACTCGTGTAGGTTAACTGTAGCTATGACAACTGAGCCCCCATTTGCTGTAAAGTTTTATTGCCAGACACTAAACAGCATGTGTCTGGTGAGGAAAGGAGATGAGATCAGTATTATTTAGGGGGGGTTGTCGCCCTGTGAACCAGTTCCTTTAGAGAGAAGGCACCATTTTCTATCAAAGCTTTCGACCAGACACCGGAAAACATCTGATTCTGTTTGAGCAGCAAACGCACGCGAGTGTATAAGACTAGAGAGTGGTATTAGATAATGAACTTCGAAATCATGCTTTTAGTTATGTATATATCCTCGTGCCGTGTGAACTGTACATGAACAAGGCTTATATGGTCCCGTCCAGTGCGAGCTACCAAGCGTTTATCAAGAAACGTGTCCCAAGAAACGCGCCTGATTAATCAGTAAATTAGTTTTAAAATATTCCAATGTCTCTAGATGACAAAGAATGAGTTATCATAGTCTGTATTAAGAAGTCCATAGGAGGTACACCACGTAACAGCGACGGGTCATGAGTTCTTGACATTAAATAATATTTTCCTATTTAAAATGACCCTAAACCGATTGTTTCACGAGATAATATTGCCACTAATGAAGTTATCTTTAGAGATAAATGCAATGTAGATCGTTCTGCGTAGATGGTTCAAGTAATGTGTGCGTAATGTGCGTCATCGCTATGGACCAATTTACCCGATTTAGAGGACAAATGTTCTTCAGCTGACTAAACATTCTGCAAAGTTCACACAGCCTACAGTTGATAAATTATGGATCGAAAGTGTCAATACAGGACCGTATATGATACTAAGTGTTTTTAATGTTAGAGTGAAGAGTAAAACAAACAGCAATAGTCTTCCATTGCAGATTCACAAAACATTAGATGTATTTTTATTCGATTTATCAACCAGAGTAACCTATCACAAATACAATAAAATAATCATTAAAAATTATGAAGTCAAATTTTGTATTTTCATGAAAACCTGGAGTCTTTAATATTTTACTGTGATTAAAATCAGAAAATATAAATGGAATTACATACATCAAAACAGCATTACACAGGCCTCAAAAGGAAATGTATTGGCTTTGGATTATGTGTCACATTCCCTATATAACCTAGATATGCCTGCAATAAATATAAAACTAATTGAAATTGAAATGAAATTTTTGACAAGATAATGTAATAAAATAATATACAGTCGCCTGAGACATCTAACTCATGTAAATTCAAAATAAGCTTTTATTTATTTCTTTGTTGGTTGTTTTTCAAAAAATATATTTGGGTTTATTTGTTTTTTAAAATATGACTTTTGTTACCCTTTAAAAAACTGTTGGATTTACTTAAAATGTTACGTCAAGTGCTTCTGTGCAACTTTAATAGCTTTTAAGATTGTCAGTTGAATAATATATGCTCAACTTAATATGGTTTTGTTTAATAATAATTGGAATGAAAAAGAACCATGTTAATAGGCTTAAAGTAGATCTACATAATATTGTAAAGTCACTACTGTGCTACTGAGCTGTCGTAGAATTACACAGTATGTTACAAGACAACTTGCTCTCACAGCCAAAAATAATATGGGTTGGCGGTTGACCAAGAAAAGTTGCATTAAAAAGTTAAACACACAATAGAAGGTAGGTCGGGAAAGAGACAATATGAAAGTAAAAATCAAGAAAAATAATATGCAAATACGCGATGCCCGGTGCCAAATACAATAATTACATTGAACAAACAAACATATATGAAGTAAATCTGGCAATTCACTTCATTTCATTGAAACAACACGACTGATTCAGTCATGCTACTTAACATGGATTTGTTAAGCAACCTCAACGAACGCAAATTTATTAAATCCAAAAACAGAGCGACAACAGCATGCGTGTAGATAACAGCTTAGATTGCGCAGTTATAATAGCACAGACAATTTAAAATTACTGGGTTTTATTTATACACTTCCTTACTGAAAGGTAACGTATTTATGTTTAACTACATGTTTAATTTTGGATAAGTTCATGTGCGCATATGTGTGCGTGCACATCTATGGTGAGAAGGAACCACAATAAGGCTGACTTTGACTGGAAAAGCCACGCTCTACTACAAAGCTCCATTAATAGTTAAATTATTTTCACGCTTTTTGACGGATTTGCTTGTTTCCAAAAATGTCTAACAAAAATAGGTTTAACAGATTATTCAAAAAGAGATGATTTAATATGTTGTGTTGGCATGTCCATAAGGTGTATGGAAATGTGGTGAGAACCATCTTTTGGTGAGAACAGGCCAGTTCATTCAGACTACTGGGAAAGTGCGTGAAATCTCCGCAGGATCTGCACATATATGATCTAAAACACTGCAGAGGACATCTATATGCCATATGCCAATGCATGGCTAAACATTTCTCCACATAAGCACCAGCTGTAACCAATGCAGGAAGCCCCAGGAAGCGCCCGTAACTCATCCTGATCTCCTGCAGAGGTGCCCCCCATCTCTTTTCATCTCAGAGTGAAGAATTAACTAATGATTTAGCAAGTAATTAAGCCAAGATTTCTTATCTTTTTACTCATTTAGAATAATTAAAGTATATAATTTACTGAAGGACAACGAAAGACTCTTAGAGGAATTGCCTTACATTCATATAGTGAAGTCAATGGTTTTATTTAGAACCATGAACACTCAAAGAAATGATTTTGCTATTGTTACGAGGTCAAGCTTGCAACAAGAACCCTTTTTGTTGCTATATAGAACGATGCAAATGATTCTTTGAGCGTTCATCATTCTATATAGAACCATTGTCTTTACTAAAGAACATTTGAACAACCATTTTAAGAGAATAGATCTAGAAACAAATGATATTTCTCAAGAGTGATCATGAAGCAATGACAACTCTAGCACAAAGCTTTGTAATAGATAGCTCAGTTTCCAGTTAACAGTTACAAATATGTTCCGTGTAAGAACCCATCATTACAGAGCCGTCACACACATAGTTTGTGCACAAATGTGTGTTTGCGTGCCTTGACTAAGTAAAACAAATAAATAAATGTGCTCCTATTGTGTTTCCAATTCATACCACACGTTTACTTTGGCTTAATTTGCTTTGGGATGAATGTTATGTTCTTATATGCCACATTTGTCCTTTCACTTACTTGCTAATATGACTATTATGTGCCTATATAAATAAAATAAACTGCTTTAACATTTCAGGAATTCTTCTTAACTTTCTGCTCGTTAGCACTGAAACATTAAAAGTGCCTCTTTTAAACTAATAAACTTTCAGGAATTATAAACATCAACAGCAAACAAAACCTGTCATACTGCTCAATGGCCACAAGATGCCGATATTGTACAACCTCTGAGGAAAAGTGAAGCACGTTATGAAAAGAAAGAAAGAAAGAAAGAAAGAAAGAATATTAGCATATTTGAATACTCCTCTCTCTTGATCATCTTGTTTTAGTATCTTAAACTGTCTAGAGCAATCACCACCCATACTACCAATCACACAACACAGAAACCCATATTTTGACCTGGAATATGGAAAATAATAATACATTAATCAAATCATTACAATAAAATAATTTAAAAAGACGTCCATATTCTATGTTCCGTTTTTATGCGAACCGGACAGCCAGCATTTATCACTGGACATGGATGAATTCTTTTATTGTTGTGTGTTTCAGTGACTTTTTACAGCCGCCAATAGACGATTAAGTCAAAGAACACACGCACAGTGTCCCGGGCGGCTATCAGAGCGAGAACAATTCAATAAAGAGACTTCCTGTAAAACCTCCAGTCGGTGTCGTCATTGAGAGGCTAACCGCTTTCTCCCCCCTTTTTTTTAGAATCGTAAAATTCCTTGTCGTGTTCGAATCAGAGCTTCACACAGACATCTGATGTGACCTTGTTTGGCCATGAAGGACGAACGCTAAAGAATTCGTCGCTCTGGCTGAGTGAAGCCTCTTATCGCGAAACAGCGCTATCTTCAAAACACATTCCAGCTCTCCAATCAAATGAACACTACCAAGGGCACTTCTTCTGTCGCCAAAGACTTGCGATTGCGGCGTTTGGCCAGAAGGTGTCAGAAAAGGAGTCAAGTAACCCAGTCCATGTGGTCGTGCAGCATTTGATATGAATTCATATTTAAAGGCCTGCTTTTAATCCACCGTAGCCATGTTTAGGTTGATAGAAAGTCAGTATTTACATCAGAAACACTCATTTTATATAACACACAAATTGTTATTTTTAATACTAAAGTTAATGTAAGTTGTGCTGTCATGCTGTCAAGTGATTTGTTTCTCTTTGGTCCTACAGAGTTCCTAACTTCTCCAGTATATTTCTTTTAGCTTAGTCATGAAATCACAGCACACGTAATAAGGTGAACCAGATGTGATTGAAAATACAGATATTTAATGGTACATGGAAGATGTCAAGTAAGACCATGCAGTCATTTTCTGCAGGGCCCTGAAAATACAAAATGAACATATACATTAAAACACAGAAAAAAACAAACTTGTAAAATACAGTACAAAAGTCAGAGGAGATAACCCTTTATTTGACTTCCAACTGCTCAACCATTACGTTTTTACCCCAGCAGTAACTTCTGAGGATGAGATATCAATTACATTAGATACCTATGTCAAGTTGGTAAAACAATACCAGAACCCATTTGTTTGCAATTTAAAACCATGTTTAAAAGTTTGATATATAAGTATAAACAACATATTCTCTATCAATGTGAACAACAATTTCACCAGTAAAGAAAATGTAGCGTTTTAGCATGGAATGGTTCTATATAGAACTAAATAGAGCCATTACCTTTATTAAAGAACCCTTAAAGAATCATCTTATATAAGATTCTGCACTTAAATATGGAAAGGGAAGTCAAAAACAAAGGTGAAAGAAAACACAGTTTCCAAATCTGTTAAAGATTCAAGATGAAAGATATAGGGAACATAAGCTCCTAACAACCTGCAAAACTGATACCACAGGATAAACAGCACTTAAATATCGAGAGATAAGAGAAAATTAAGATCCAAATTCTGCTTCAGATCTGAAGAAATGTGGTATAAAGGAAGTCTAGTAACAGATAAGAAAACAAAACAAAAGCAATAAGTCCTGAACTCATTATTGATGACTGTGTTTGGGTTTTCCTGGAATGTGAGAAGTGAGAAAAAAATCTTCTAAAAACTTCTAAGACTTCAGCTTCTTTGGAGGTGTGGAAACATATCCCTCCAGATTTCTGAGAAACTGAAAGCAAGTCTCTTGGAAAGAGTGCGAGCTGTAATAAAGGCAGACGGTGGACATTAAAATGTCATATTATTCTTAGTGTTTTTTTTCTGTATGCTTTTGTACATTTATGTTTTTTCCCCTGATGCTTAAAAATTAATTGTAATTACTGGCCACTTTGCCTGAAAGGGTAGTCTCAGACCTGTGTACAATACAGTAGATTAAACGGTGGCATACTAAATTATTACTAATTTAAAACTCTAAACAGCACAGAGTCCTGGTTGTCCGAAAGTCATTCCAAATCAGTGGAGTACTGAAAGAAATATTTTGTGTCAAGAAATATGGTAATAAGAACTATCCTGTAATCAGGTATGTTGGTGTTACTTCTAATGGTAAGAAGAGACATAATACAATCCAACAAAGTCTTATAAAACTCAAAAAATGAAATGAAATGATTAAATACGCTGGTATAAAACAGGGGTGTCCAATTCACAAAGGGACTGTGTGGCAGCAGGTTTCTTTTTTCAAGCAATGCAGGGCCATAAAGGTACAGGAATAATAGCATGGAAATCTGCAGCCACACTGGCTCCTTTGTGGACATCATCCAAATCCATATATTTCAGAGCTGACGTTCATGCATATTATGCCACTAATCAAGGACTGATAATAGTAGTCTGAACTTCCATTGTATATATTTCGTGAATGAAAGTCATATGTTTTACAAACTTGTGCCTTCTGTCTTCAGTTTAGATATCTAAATATTTGTAAAATGCAAATAATCTTTTATTAGTTCTTCCATAAACAAGTGTTACAGAGGAGGTCCAAGAATAAATAACAATATTGTCAGCTCAGAAATTCATTTTATAGCTTTCAGTCAAACTGATAATCTCATACAATGTGAAGAGTAAAGGCACCAGAATAGAATCTTGTTAAGGCATATTTGCATTTTTCATATATAACGCATAACATGCACACAGAAATATTCTCTCCTTCCAGCTAATTATTTATTTTTGATTTGAATATTTTAGATGGAAAGCTTACCAACTGTTTAATAATCTGGAATTTGGAATAATACTCCAAAAGCATCAGTCATCCTTATGAAATGCATATTTTTAAGTCTCTAAAGAAACTTTCAAAAAAAACTTTCAAATAGTTTGGTCATCAAGTCGGCCATTAAAAAAGTAAGGGCTACAACCAATAGTGTTAGTTGTATGCTACCTAATGTTAAGTGTGCTGCAAACATAAAGCAATGATTACGAGATTCATTAAAAGCTGTTGTCTTCATCATTTATTGGATCTCAATTAAAGGCAGTTTCAATGGAAGAGGCACTTTCACTCTTTCATATAGTTGCAGGATTACTGTATTAGTACTCTCTTTGCCTTTAGGGAAGGGATGTCTGGTGATTTCTAGCAGGTTATGATAAAGATTAAAAAATGTGCTTACATCTTCATTGTGTAAAAGGCAAAACTACTTTCAGCCACAGCACTGCAGTTTAACGATTCAATTTACAAAATGACCAACCATGGAAGTTGTTAATGTTCTATTTCATTTATAAACTGACAAAAACTGATATATACCATATGTTGGGAAAACTGCTTATAAAACTCATTACATCATTTCAATTATACCACATATTATATTATTATTGTTATATTCAAGCTAGTAAAGTGAAAGTGTCGACACCATTCAATGTATTTAAGTTTTATTAAAGCCACAAAGTGTCTTAAATGTGTTATATCTTACAACATTAAAAAAGATTTAAGCTGTAATTGTTAGGGCAGACTTTAGGAAAACAAGAAATCTCTCTAACACAAAGTAATTTTGTAAGCAATACTTCCTATAGATTATTACAGACAAACAGGTTGTTCACAGATGTAATTATATACCTTATACAAATTAAGAAATTCTAAAAGGTTTAAAACAAGTCAACTGCAGTTTAAGAGTCTTGCCTGCAAAATATGGCAATACTTTATTCAAAGCCTTCATAAAACAATACTTCATAAAACATTCATAAGCTTTGAATAACATTTTTAACATATAAACAAAGCAAAAAAAATGATATGCATAAATCGTTTATACCAGTAATTGCAATATGACAAATGAGGCTCTATTAAGTAAATGACATTGCATTAAAATTAGGGGCTAAAACTAAAATGATACATTCGAACCGCCATTTTAAAATAATAGAATAACTACAGTTATGTTGCATGATTTAAATAAACAATATCTGTAATAAAGACAGTCTACATTAACTGTCACTGTTTTTAATACTCAAACATGTAGAGCTTATATGGTGTTTTAAACAGGCCCCTGCCTTATAAGATTAATTAATAACAGTATTATTAATAGAACAAATACTCACAGCTTTATGTTGGAATTACTGGCATAAGCTGAAGTATTGCTTAAATACTTCGTTTAGCACCAATTCATATTACATTACATAAAGTGTTACCTAAAACACACTTTGTGATTGGTGAGATTACTGTATGTCTTAAACGTCCATAAAACGATTACACCTCATAGTCATTGTGACTAAATCACCCTTAAAATGTGTTCATGTTATTAATCTCACATGAAATACTAGTTAGCTACCGGATAATGGACTGCTTTATCCTGATTATTGACAGTGTATATTACATTAAATGTTTGTCTGATAAGTTTGTAATCAAATATTTTATGCATACCAACAACAGAGTGAAGTAAAGCTGATTTAAGAAATGTGTACACCATACAAAGCATGCACAAACTGGGATAATATGTGGGATTCATATGTCAGTTAAGATGGTTAATGCATTCAAGTCAAAGAACATGCATGAAAAATACGATAGAAAAATGCAGTGCAACATTACACAACACTGAACAGGATCAAATAGGTAAACTGCTGAATGTGTAATTCAGTGAATTCCGGTTAAAACATGCAATGGAAATACAATTCTCAGAATATGAGCCAGCAATCAGATTTTATTAGAGCTTAATCTTCTACACATTTCCCAAAATGTGCAGTGCAAGCTTAACCACAAGTTCATTCTGACATGTTTCTTGTTGCCAAAGGATCACAAAAGACACATTATAGCAAGCTAGTTTGTTGGCCTGCAGTTGCTAAACCTCTGTTGCTTTCGACCACAGGAACAAGCATCAAATTCCTGGATCTAACCGTGCACAGCTTCAAAGATCAAGCAATCCTACTGGCTTGTGCATGTCGTACATTTTTTTCTACTTTTGCATAATAATAATAAGAAGAATTGAGGAAAGATTAGTTCATTAAAACTTTACGAAATGTAAATGTAAGAATATTAAATGACGTCGACTGGTGTTAATAAATATGTTTGAACAGGTTTAGTGTTGAGATATGCTTTATATGTCTATATTGGATTTGTATGCTTTATATGCTTTATATTGGATGTTACATGTAATGTAGGAGAAAGGGTTAAACTATTCACAACTTTTGTTCCCACACCAAATGCAAGATTCCAGTTATTCGGCCCTCTGAAACAGAAGAAGAGGAAAACGCTGAATTTTGTTGACACTTCTAAGTGGTTTATGGTCTTGACTTGGGGTTACCGCTCTTATCATCATCACCACCACAATCATCATGATAATTCCCTATGAAGAAATGGTTTCGAGGTCAAGTGGACAAGTGCGTTTAACAGCGACAGAGTCGGGGAGGGCAGTTCTACACATTAACGTGCATCGAGCAAGCCACATCTGGACCACATCCACAGAGCGCCAGCGGGCTGGAACAGCTGTTGCCAAACATTTGCGGCGCTCATTTTGGTCCGTGCAGATGTTTCTGAAATGCACCAGCGTGCATGCTTTTACCGACGGCTCACAGGATATGAATTATCGATTATAACGTAAATCTCTCAGTTATGTTGTTTAAATAGAGTGCATATCAAACCCAAAGTTGCAGAAGGTTGGATAAAAATAATCAATATCCTCCTTTGCACTGAGTGTATGTCAATTAAAAACTTTAACACGTCCTTAAAATGCAGTTTTACGTTCCGTAATCATTGCGCACTTCGCCGCGTAAACGCCTTCAGTGACAAGGGAAATAAAGGAACAAATAAGAGTCTTCATATCACAGAACCCCCAATTCATTCCAAAAACAACTGGACTTTATAAGGTCAACATAATTGTAACGCCCTATAAAATTTCACACATGAGTTGCGTGCTGCATGCCAATGCATTTGGTTATTTTATTGCATTGCCCTAAAGTTATGTTGATGGCGTTTGAAGCAGGCTAGCATTTAGTTGCACGGAGCCGTCACGTGATCTTACCACTCACGGGTGGCCTAGAACTCATTAGTTCATTCTAAAGTTCTTTTTTTTTGTTTGTCAACACGAGCCACTGTCCCCGCCGTTATTCAGTCTTCTATGTAAGCCAGGCAATAAGTGTGTTGGACACGTTTAGTCCGACTCATTAGCCCATACCTGCCAAAGGTGCTGACCACAAGAATTAAACTAGACTTGAGACACTCGTTTGGCTTTTCATACTTGTCAGTGACTATAAAAGAGACTACGCAATGAAAAAGAGAGCGCGGCGTCAATAGTGTAAATACATAGTACATATTTAACGAACAGCAACTGACAGAATCTAACTCTTATAGAGCAGAGAGATAAAAAAAAAAAAGTAATGCGTAAAGCTTTAGTGTCTTTATTTTAGTAAGTATAATTGGTTGAAATATATTTTAAATACTTGTTTATGTCTTGTATACCTCATCCATGTTGGTTTTTCGTCGAAATATTTGACACAGGTAGGTTGAATGAACGTTTATTTCATGAAATCAGAAATGGTGGGTCCTAAGTTTGATGTTGTCATTTTGTATATATATATTCTATATTTTATATTTTCGCACTGAATGCGAAACAACAACTAGCTAACGGAAGGTCTGGCATTCCACTTTAAAGGAGTTACTGTCATGCTCCTGCCTTTTGTAAATCGACCACAAGTGAGAGTCTTAGCATTTCTACAACAGTGTATTATTATTATTATTATTATTATTTGTTGTTGTTGTTGTTGTTATTGTTGTATATTAACCAATACCACTAGAATAAATAATCCAAGAATAGAACTAGAATAGAATTAGAATAAATAATCCAAATTCACGTGCTTGCCACAAATACGATCCATTAGCATCCTATCTTTGGGGAAAGGCAGCATCTGATTAAATTGAAAGGTGGGCTATTCTGGGGCAATACATTTAAAATGCTCTTAACCTTAATTGACTGAACGTATATCGAGCTACATTCATGCAGAAGAAATATAAAGAGAGGCTTGTAAATAGCTCCCTGTTGACATCACTTGAAGGGAGAAAAAAATAAGACACATACCCTTAATGGAAAAGTTAGCGTTTACATCACCAGTATAAAAGCTGCAAAACACATTCTGCAGAGCTGTGAGTTTGAGGATTACTGAATAAAAAAACACTAAACTGAACGGAGAGAACTGAATTCAAGAATATAATCGCACATCATAGTTTCTCAATGCAACTTCAAATGGTCTTCCTATTACGTTACTTCGACATATTTGCAATGTTTTTACCTGGATACTTGTTTTCCATTAGGCTGATGAAAGTGCGCATAATTAAAGCAAATATCCCCGCTGTAACATCTACCGAATATCACTCGTCTTTAATATTGTCAAGTTTAGAATGTGACTGGACTATAATGGCTGCAAACCCCGCAAAACCCAACTGGTAATATCTTTAAAAAGTTGTAACTCTAATGGACAATTTAAGTAACTTTTTGAGCACTATGCACTCTACCCTCAAATTATAGACTAAGGACGCCCAAGGTTTCCGATGCGCGCCAGCACTGCCTGTGTTTCATATTATGCAGCTAAGAAACACGAATGCCTGCTCTTCTAGAGTCCGAATAAACCTGATATTTACCTCATTGCTGAGTTCAACATCAGTTCAACGTGCATTGTGACAAAAGGGTGCGCTATGCTGTCACCATTTTCTCATAAAATCTCTAACAGTTTCAGTAGGCTGCTATACACAGTGCATTATACACGTATAATCTATAATGCAGTTTTAATGATTTGAGTTTAGCTTCCTTTTAAAATGTCAGAGCGAACAAAAAAATCACCTAATCATAAAAATGCCTAACCTACGCCTGAATTCAAACGAGATATTCACTTCAATATTAAGTTCGATTCAGTTTTCAGCTTTCCGATATATAAATGACCCTTTTGGAGAAGCTTCATGTTTTCACTTCACATTGTCCTCATCATTACAGAAAGTAGGAAATCGTGGACTCATAAGTGTGTTTTTTTTTTGTTTAACCTTCAGGGTGCAGTGAAGGACATATGGTGGTTTACCAAGCCTAAAAACTCTCAGTTGAGATCAGCATTTTCAGCGGTACCATCAACACGACCCACAGTCCTAAACTCGTAACTGTCAAAGCAGCGCATTATTTTTCTCTAAGGTCAGTTTTGGCCATGGACAAACATTTCTCCACGCGTCGTCGGGGGCCTTTCGTGTGAAGTCATTTCTTCTCTTCCTGCGTGTTTGGACAGAGGTGGCCAGTGGGCCCGGGAAGCAGACAGGGGCCAGACTACTTATTGTTTACAAGATGTCTCAAGTTCAACTGCAAAGTCCGCTGCGTAACAAAAGTCTGTCCGAGACGCAGACAGGGCTGGAGGGGCGGGTGATCCTGGGGCGGTGTGTGTGTGTGTGTGTGAGGGGGGGTGTTGTTGTTAAGTGGGGGAGGGGAACTGGACGTGAACTTGAGAGAGATGTGTTCAACATTCCTAAAAAAGAACACTGCTCTTACAGCTGCCAACAACTGATTGACTGGCATCAATCATTATCATCACTGATGATACTCAAGTTTCTTTAAGTGACTCTCTCGTGAATGTGTTGTTGTTTATTTATAAAAACACTAGCTAAAATCATAGTAAATATAGTAAAGTAAATATTTGTTTTATTTAATATTAAACATTCATTTAACATAAAACATTAATTTAAACGTGCAACTGACGTGGTCGCTAAAACAATGCCTCCAGCACCATCCCAGACTTCATTTGCTACGTACCAGTGAAAACCTGACCTCTGCTTAAGCTTTGGTCAGTTGCACTCATAATACAACGTACATCCAATATATTAAGCTTCAATTACAGTCTTATTATTGGTACAGTCTTAAGTTTGGTTGATTATATATAATAATTGGATCAGAATTCTTCTAAAAGTCTGGAGTGCTTGCTTTACCCAACAGGAGGAATGTATTAAATAGCTCAGATAGTATTTTTCCATATGTGGAACATTTTAACCTAATAAGGTAAAAATGGAAAGCATAGCTCGCCAACTAAAATGTGTCAAATAAAATGTAGCCTGTTCTAAGGATTTCTTGATCGTTAAGTTCCAGATGAAGTCAGTTTGATTATAGTCTTCGAGGAACAAGGGCCAGAAATTAAGCAGCCTAAAGGTATGAGTAAAATAGAAGCCCTGTGTTATTAATGATTTTTACAGCAACTTATTTATAGGGAAGAAACCCAACAGTTTGTACAAGCGTTAAGCCAAGCCTGCTCAAATAAATGCCGCAGTGCTAGTGTTTCAAAAAGAATGCAGTAACACCCCAGTTAGACACACACGGCTGTAGAAGTCACGTTGTAGCATAAGTCAATCATTAGCTAAAAGAAGACTTTCAACGTCAACAAAAGCTCCTACTCTAGCTTTCTCTGTAAGTTAATCCACGTAACCAATTCCATCGACAGCAATGACCTGCGCAAATCTTAAGCATGTAGCACAAACAAGTCTACAGCGTTTTAGCAAAGACGACTTTACTGCTGATGTCCTCCTAGTTCCGTGGCTGGTTTGAGAATCGTGAATTTGCTAAAGGAGAGGAAGCACAGTTAAATCGCAGTGTAAACATCAAGCAGGCGCACCGTTTGTTAGAATGCTTTTGTCAAGTTCAATGTTAACTAGAAGTGGAAGGAAAGGCCTGAGCACTTTATTGCCCATTCTGTCGCCCGAGTGCGAGTGAAATCACGTCTACATTCGTGGCTTTGTGTAGGGAATACCCCCAACAGTTGCTAGGCCTGGATGTATGGAGGATAAAGGGAAAGTCTGCTAAACAAATATAAGTTTCAAAAATACATACATGATGGTAATGTCGACATTATCCATCTTCTTCTTGTTATTATTATTAGTAGTAGTAGCAGAATTGATTGTTGCTGATGATGTGTACATATAATGTTTTTGTTTTGTTTTGTGATTTCAGTGAACGAACGCCAAAGGGGTTCCACTAAAGATAAAAGATGTGCCAAACTAACTTGCAGTTTTTCCCTTTCACATGCACAAGTTTTTTCTGAACACTTTACCGTTGATTTGTCTGGAAGTCAAGGCAACGGAAAATGAGCTGAAACTGGTATAAAACGCCTTTTAGAAAGGCTAGAAACTATGGACGCTTTTATTGTGACCGCTTAGGTCTCATATTGCATTGGTCTCATTTATGGGAAGCATGGCGAAGAAATTCTGAATACTAAACCTACGTTGTTTATGGACCAGTTTCGTGGGTATGGACTGGGCTTGGTGAGTAAACTTCAATACCAATGGAGTTTAACTGTTAAATAAACCCATTCAGTCTGGCGTTAGCCTTAATTTTGGTCTGTAAACTTTTTAATTGGTTTGTAATATATATCTATATATCTTAATGACCTTAGGAGAAGCAAATAATTCAAAAGCACGCTAACGTGGCGCTAATCCTTTTTATCCGCTCCGGGAATTGGGACCAGGGTCGCAACATCTGCATGAACAGGTCCAGGACCCGCCAGCAAGTCCAGGATCCCAACCTTCACTCCTATAGAAGGCCTTAGCCAGTTTGCACTGTCTTCTACGCAGTTACAGACTAATTAGTTTAACATGCCGTGGATTAAAGTGCTTTGGTGCAAAGGGTGAAGAAAACCCGCAAAGATGTCAACAGATGTGAGAACACGCGTTCTGTGTAATCAAAGCGAGGATGCGTGCGTGAACTACGCGGATCGGGCTGACGAAGGTGATGATGAGTAATGATGGACCTTTTACATCCCCACTAATCCAGAGCGGCGTAAAGAGGAGAGTTGCAAAGGCAGCACGCCGCGACTCTGCTAACTGTCACACAGTTGAACAGTTCGAACTCAGACAGGAACGTAAATTACGCCTGGAGGGGAGATTATAAAGTAGACCAGGGTCCGTAAATCTGTTTACCTGAATGAGATACGCAAAAGGAAGATATTTATGTCTTTCAGCTCAAGGTTTAAGGCACCATAAAGCGCCCTCGGCGGACAGGAAGTACATGGTGCTTTTTAAACGACATGACCTGCTGCAACCACAGATAGAATTAACAGCGCTTCATTTGGACGAAAGAGAAATGAAGGATAATTGCATCGCAACAAGAACAGCCCCTCAGGCAAATAACGGACAGCGGAGATCGAGCACGCACCGTAACCCAGGCCTGTTCGAGCAATGCTTAAATATTCATGGGTTCCTGAAAGAGAAAAGCCACTGCTTATCTGAAGAGCACGTGACTCTCAAGGTCAAGGTTAAGGGCTGATTTAGTGGGTCTGTCTGCAAGTCGCGCGCTGCCCCCCTCCCAATTCAATAGGAAAATACCCCCAATGTCCCACCCCCAACAGTGCGACAGGGATGAGGAAGATTTCAGATTCTGCGATTTGAGCATTGGCGCTCATCTTTTTATTTTCGCATTGAAAAGCAGTCAACATACGTTTACACAGCTTTTACAGTATTGAATCGTGTGGTGGGCTGAGTATATAGTCAAAGGAAAATCATAATAAATGAGGCTTTGTAAAGATTGTCAGGAGAACATTTAAAAAAAAGAAAATAGAAATGACAATAAAACACAATTTAGGCAATAGTATGGGAAGCAAATTTGAAGGATTGTACAGGCACCAATAACAATCTAATCTGATTGAAAATAACATGCATATAAATGCTACATTTACGGGACAACACTATTCAGAAAATAGTTAAGGCAGTCAGTTATTTCAACAGATATCGTTACCAGACATACACCTCATTTCAATATATCATTGTATTGAGTAAAACCTTCCAGATCTACAGCAAAACACAAGCCTACCGATGGGAGGTCGGCGAAAAGGACAAACTAATTCTTTGCGTTAAACGTTAGTTGTATTAACTTTGCATGCGATCACGAAGGAGAAAATCAATATAAATTTACTAATGCCATTTACAAACCCCATAGGCCTGAAAGAGCTAAACATTTATTAAGCATTTCTTTCTATATATATATATATATATATATTCGTTTTCTTCCTGTCTTACAAGTGACATAACAGTTATAAGGAATATTGATAAGCATAGTGTAATAAGCTATACTGCAGTAACAACACTGGCATGCCTAACATTTAGTCTATATGTAAAATCCATATAAAACACAACTAAAAGGGCTTCAAGCAAACAACACGTTACATTTAGGCAGGCATATTTACATAAACATAGTCCTTTTTAATTCGTATTTTCGTTATTGTTGTTTAACCTTAGTCCATCCATTAATGCGTTCGCGATGCAAATACGCAAGCAAGAGAGCACAAAGAAGCCCAGTTTTGTCTTAAAAAAATCAAGTGGACATTTTCTTTTTCCTTCAATCTGAAGTCACAGAGGGAAACAAAAAAAGTCTGGTTGCTGAAATCCGCACTATGGTGCGCTGCTCTTAACTTTGGCGATGAACTTCTTTTCCTTTACCCTCCTGTTTTGAAACCAGATTGTAATCTGCCTTTCGGACAAGTTGGTTACCGCAGAAATCTTTCTCCTCTTATCTTTCGTGATGAATTTGTTGGCCGCGTACTCTTTCTCCAGTTCCTTTAGCTGTACTTTGGTGTACGGTATCCTTTTCTTTCTACCTCGGCGGAAAGAGCCTCCGTCATGTTGGTGGGCCACAACATCTGGAACGAATAACAAACAGGGTTATTAGTGATGGGCTTGCTAGTTGTCTATCAATTCCACAACCCAGGACACATCTTAACAGTCTACATTAATGGGTTACACATTCGTCCAAGGAACCATCTCAATGCAAGAGCCTATGAAACTGCTGTTTCCCTACTACATTGTTATTTCACAAAACGTATACCGAGTCTACTGCCTTATTGTTTTTAGAGACATCTAAGGGTGAATAAATCGTTCCCTGTGTTTTTTCACTAAATACAGAGCGCTGCGTAAAAGAGCTTGTATATACCTGCTAACGCAGATTTCCACAGATGGCCCGCTTGGCTCTGGTCCTTGGAGCAGTACATCTGACCTCCCCATCCGTTAGCCAAAGCCCAGGGTTGGTAACTGTCCATCGGCAGGAGACTGTCGTGCCGAGGCTCCCCCGTTCCTAGCGTCTGGACCACCGACACGTCCAAATAACTGGCCATAGACTGATACGGACTGGGATAGCCGTGGTAGAAGGCGAACTCTTTGGCTCTACTGGGGTATTCTTCAGCTGGGGTGTCCATATATTTCTCTGCAGAATAGCTAAGCGCGCTCGCCTGAGTGCAAGACTTAAGCGAACCCCGCCCCATTCTGCAGGGATAGTAGCTGTTGCCAAAGTAGCCGTAAGGAATTGGCCCGGTGGACGAAGCTTGGGGAACCGTCGGGCACGGAGTGCACTGCTTGCTGGCTTCGGACGAACTCGAAGTTGATACGTCCACGGTGGAGTAGCTGGAGCCATGCACGAGGCTGGAAGGGTGAGCACTCAACGCTGAGTGGGCCATCAGATTCCTGCACTGGTTGGCCGCGAAATTGCCGCTACCAACCAGACCTTCCATGTTCTTATTCAGCTCATCCAAGTTGTTTTCATACACAAACATTACCGTATCCGCCCAGCGAGGATTCAGCACCAGAGAGGTGGTCATAGCACGCTTACCATTCGGACGGGGAATTATCTTGCAAAGACCTGAGCACGGAGCAGTACACACGGTTACATCGTCACAGCTGCATTGACGCAATGGAGTAAAGTCTGGATCCGCGGGTATTCATTGGACGAAAGGCAGGTCACGTGATGCGCAAAACTGACCCTGACGAAGGAACTTCAGTTCATTTTTTTCGCCCGGCTGCTGTTCGGTCCCAGCGAAATGGAGGTGGAGGTGCGCATCAGCATCTTACCTCCTTTTTGCACATTAAAAGACATCTATACAACTTTTTTTCCTTCTGGCTTCAGTGTTTTCATTGGCGGAGCTGAGTAAAAGTACTTTTTTTCTTGTTTTAGGATGCATTATTCAGAAAAGACCTGAAATCTAATAATTTAACCATGGTATTGGCGACCATTATTGTTGCACCCACAGATAATAAAAAAGAAAAAAGGACAACATGAAGACATAAATAGTATTTGTTTAGACGTAAAGAGTCTTGCCCTTTTGAAAGGTTTCCAGTCTTGCAGAGATCAATTGTTATTCTACCAGAACATACATCGCATACATTTAAAAGAGATGGCAAAATAAGCAAGTCTATATAAAAGCAATATATATAAAACATATACTGTACAATTCTATATAGGGCGAATACATGTATAAATATATTTAATATGCTTACACTAACGAGCATATTATACATGCAGTAATGTATTTAATACATTCAGTATGCATTGGACAAAATCTATTCTGAACGCCTCACAATTGCTATGTATAATAGGAATAACTTGTATGTATAATTGGTAGAACCAAACGCGTAATTGATTTATCATCGCCATAAACATTTTCCCAAAAAAAAGATTTATAACTTGCTATTTCACATATACAAGTCACATTCACTTACATCAAACCACTCTTTACACAAACCCCTTTAAATAAAGTTTAAAATGAAGCTTTATGGAAATCCCCCACTTCACAATTTCTCCTGAATGATTTTCCGAGAGTCTCCACGGTGTAATATGCGCATGACGCTTAAAGAGCCTTCTTTACTAAACTCGTACAGGAGTCTGGAAGCCCTCGGGCTGGTGTAGCCCATAGCAGTGATCAACAACCCTGATGCTTAATCCCGATTGCTGCAGATATTTCATACCAGAATGCATCAAGAGATCAAGACATCTTGACCTGTTTAATGTTAGCCCAACATACCGAGTGTTCAAACGAATAAAACATTCCCATATAAGATAATAATTATTTTCATACGAATATTGAACGACTCGTATTTAGCAAAAGATGTAGCTGCAGTCTAATATACATGCATATATTTCTCCCTGTGCATTAATATAATTTCGCCTGCTGTACATTCTTTCTTAATACACAGATAAGTCGCGCGTTTTTTGAGACGCGACCTCTGCGACTGTACAGTACATACATTTTTTTTATCTGTTTGTCGCACTCATCACGCATGATGGTACTTCCGACGTTTATGTCAAATATTCGTAGCTCTGAAATCGACTACTGAAGAAAGCGACTATTTCCTATAATAGCACATTCTTATGAATAGAGGTGCCAAAGGGATGTTCGGAGTAATATCGGGGGTGATCAGAGGGAAATACACAATGGGGTCACCAAAGAATCTTGCTAATTGAAACCACAAAACTGAAAGGTTCTTTAGGGTATCAAAAGTGGATCTTTTGTGATATCGCGCCTTTATGTTTATGCATTAAAAGAAATAAAGGTACTAGATTGTCACTCATGTGCCCCCCTTACTTCACTGTATTGGTCACCTTTAGTTAGTTAACTTAAATGTACCTTATTCCATTGCAATTCTGTTTTTCCGTTGAATTGATTGTGTAGACCTTGTCTTGACTAGAAGTCTTTGTTTTAAAACATTAGGTCATGAAAAGGTACAGATATGCTTCTTTCCGCGAGAACATGGCTTTATGGAAATCTGAACCCTCATGATTAAAGAGATGTGACTTTCCTAAATTTAATGCCCAAGTAAAGTGAACCATACTGAACATGGTTAAAAAGTATTTGGACTTATGGAAAGAGGTGGACCTTAAGGCTACGGTTGATCCTTTGACGATAGGTATATTTACATAGTTTAAACCTCAAGGAACAAAAACGTACCTCTACAGTGCCTGTTTCTGGTGTATGCGCTTAATATAATCATAGCATCTACACTGCAAGGAACACCACCATTGCGCTATGCGCTCCTGGGTCCAATTAGTACCAATAATCAACGAGTTTAAAATGTCATTTCTCTTGGTTTGAGGCTTTTGTGCTTGTTTTCTTTACCAAAGCGACAGTTTTAGAACAAGCCTCTACCTTGTGTGAGACTGGCGCTAGAATTGTTTTTAAAAGGGATGAGCAGGAACCATCCCCCTCTAATTCTCATTCTTCATAGCACCAGTTTCTCTCTCTCTCTCCCTCACACATACACGCACAGATCCAGACGGTCGTCTTTTACAGGTCAGGCGGGGCCTTCAAGGTCAAGGCCAAGTTTAAAGTGACGAGCCTGGCCCTCCCTGAAGGGCTTGTTCAGGCGGCAGCGATAGACGCAGTCCCTCCTTAAACAAACCGTCCAAGTTCAAGGCCTCTGGTCAGCGCCTGTCATCACAGCCAAACATAATGAAAGCAGGAATACAGCCTGAGGGCAAAGCAGCCAGCCTGCGAAAGACATGACTAAGACCGCTGGATCTCGATTCAGTCACCAAACGATAAACGGAAGAAAAGCCATGCCGTTCACATTTCACAAAGTCCTGATTACAAGAGTTCCGAGAGCGCAGTCGTGCTCCAGCAGCCATTCCTACTTGAGCGAGCTGCTGCCTCGTGGCAGCTACTGTACCCAGGAAATGCCTTAATGGTCTTACTGTCAAACTTCCTGCCCACTTGTAAAGCTCCATAACGAGTCCACGTTGAGCTAAGCAGGTTACTTCTGACTAGCTTCCCGCCTTTCGAGAATGAAACCAATCACCACACCAACCTTGAATCTAAACGTAGGCTGCTTCAACACGTTGAGGTAAGTGTGCTATCTAGCATGAGAGAGAATAAGGCGCTCGTTTCTCGTTATGCGAGGTGTAAAGTTTATATGAACAGCCACCACTGGACCAACAGCCGCATGCTAGTTCTATACTGTCATTCTTGTTTGCAGCTGAGTTCTGCTAGTAATCTGTAAACAAACGCAAACCTGACCAACAAGTCAACATTTCTCATTTGTAAACAAACATTTTTTTCATTGTTAAAGAGCCAATGCTGCCACTTGTCGGTGAACGTTTTGCGCATGGTTTTGCACAAGGTTACATCTATACACGTCTATAAGATAACGTCTACGTCGACCTGCTAAAGCGTTACATGTAAAAGGTAAGAGCAAACACTATTAATTCTGCCGCTCTTCTGAGGATGACATAAGAATAATACTTTGAGGCACATTTGACATTTCTTCTCCGGCCTTAACGTGAACATGGCATTAAGCAGCCTGCACGCACAAGTTCAAGCTACTTTCGTCAAAGCCTAAAAGCCTAACGATGTGTCCCTGAATGTGACATTGTTTTGCATATAAAACTATTAGTGATGATGTTAATGATCAGAATAAATAACACCCCCAAATCCCCCAATTCTTTAAAAATGGTCGACTTTTTTACTCCGAAAAAAATGTCAACCCCAGTAATAAAAAAAAAATCAACTATATAATCAAATAATAACAGCTTTATGTGTAACTTTGGAACATTAAATGTTCAAAACTAAGACGGTTGGCAAGATGTGATGTAAAGCTTTTTAACAGAAAATGTGACCAGTGCACGTTCTTCCAAGAATTAAAAATTTACTTTAGGTTACTGTGGAGGATTATTATTATTATTATTATTATTATTATTATTATTATTATTATTACTACATACCTCGTCAGTTACATCTTGTAGGAAACAACCACATATTCCTCCAAAGTACCCTTAACTAATTTATTAATTCTTGGAAGAACGTGCACAGGCCAACCGTCTTAGTTTTGAACATGTAATGTTCCACAGTCATACATAAAGCTGTTACTATTTGATCATACAGCTGATTTTTTATTACTGGGGTTGTTGTGTTTAATTACTATTATTATTATTATTATTATTATTATTATAACATGTTGGCTATGCAAATAATATAGCGCATTGTTCCACAGCTTAAACTAATATAAGCTTTCATTTAGCAAGTCGACCAAATTAATTGGGAAGATTATAGTAAGTATTTCGCTGTGTATTATATGTATATACTGTGTGTATAGCGCCTGTGGCGCTGGTGGTGTTTTTGATTGATTAAGTTGGGTTATTAACGATCTTCTTAACGATTTAAGCGCCAAAACAACATTGCTATTAGTCTAATTTCTGCACTAGCCCGACAAATAGTTAAGATTAATTTTGGAGGCAGTTTAGTCTACCACTTAAACACAAAGCTCCAACATTATTATAACTTTTCTAAACATTTTACTGTAAAAACAGTAACAGAGAAGAAGGAGGTGCTGTAGGGTACATGCGATCTTAGCCATCTCTTTAAGACAAATGAATGAATAAAAATACTGTGCCTGAGTATCTGGGTATTTTCTCAAAACGTGAGTGTTTTGACTTCTGCTTCACCCTGAGATGAAGTCGTGTGTGCGAGTATTTTAGGAACAATGGTGTCATCAGTGTCAAGTTATTAACACAGTGGAGGCATATTGAACCTTATGTGGAGCAAGAAGGTAAAAAATAATCTGGTCCAAATCACCAAAATAACCTGCACCATGCAGTTCATGTGGCTCATATTTTTACAGTGGATTTTTCAACATTGTTGGAGCAATGAATAAGTGGTAATTTCAACTGAGAAATATTTTTTAATCAAAGACAACAAACAGCATTGGTAGATTTTCATCTACATCTTTCAGTATTTCTGGCCTTTTCTACCTTGGTTTCAAACACTAAAGCATGGTCCACAATACATCCCATCCATCACATTGGGCATTCAAGATGAGCATTGCAGCTAAACATACACCAGACAGTTTAGAATGTCCCCTTTAAATACAGTGAAAGGGGGAATGAAATAAACTGTCTTGTTTCAAATGTGCAAATAATTTCAACATTTATATTTCGCTTTACATATTGACTGTGTTGAAATTCTTGTGAAAATAATGCATATTTCAATAATGGAAATTCAAAACATAACTTTTGGGCTAGCTAAATACGATTGCTGACAAAATGTCATGCAGTTAAATGGAAAAAGATAGACAGAAACCAGAATTAGATCAATTAAGCAGTTACACATTTAAAAATGGGCTTTTTGGTAAAGGTAATGGTTCTATTTAGAACCATGAGTTCAATATAGAACCATTTTTATGCTTTCACAGTTTTGCATGGTGAAATGATTCTTTAGATCGATTGAAAATGTGTTGTATATGGTTCTAAATAGAACATTTATGAGCACATTTTTTACCATGTCAAGCTTGTAACAATGGAGGATCCCTTTGGTGCTATATAGAGCCATAACCAGTGTCTACATTCACTAGGAAAGTAAAGTCAGATTAGCTAACAAACATAATAACATATTGTCAAACCTGACTAGCTAACCAGCATGATATCAGTGTTGGTGTGCTAAGGTAGCAATAGAAATACAATCATTTGGTGGGTCTAGGTGTCATGGAGGGCAAAGGTGAGAAAATTATTTTGGGGAGGCTTAGTTGGAGGGAGCAATGAACTTTTAACTCATGGGGAGAACTTTGCAACCAGATACACATGGGGTTTTAACATAATGGTGAAAATGTGAAAAACTTAATAGCCTTTCTGTAAACCTCTTCCTCTGTCTCCGGCACTGGGTTCCCAAAAGTGTCTCTCTATAATAAGTCTCTTTACAATAATGTAAACATTATGTTGCAAAACCATACCTTACAAACTTCACACGGCAAAGTTAGCAGGTTGAAGTATAATGAAGAGGAAAACATTCAATCAACAACAGAAAACAGCTGGTTTGGACTGTGATCCAAACTCTGAATCTGAAACATACTGGAAAGGAACTTCTCTGGTTTGCAGCTCCATGTAGTCACTACAGGTGAGCAGCATAGCAATAATTACAATTTCGTTCAGGTAGTACAAACATTTACTCTCGGCTAAAAACAGGCAAAAGATGCTGTTCCAAAGCTTTACAACACATTTACCAAAACCAGAAACGGAAAAAATCTTAATGCAATGGCTAGTTTTTCAAATTGGATGCTGCATTTTACAGATGACATGCAAAAACTGATACTGACCAGGTCACTGCAAATACAATTTCACAAAGCACACTCCCGCATGAACACGTTTTGCTTACTGACAAAATGTGTTGTAAAATTATTGTAGAGGAAAAGATGAAATAGGGTGTTGATCTGCGGGACTAGAGAGGGGTAGTGAAAGAGAAAAGGATCAAAAGTCAAACTATGTCAACAAAGGGGGATTTCTTTTGTTGTGACAGCAAGAAAAAAAATATATTTATATTTAGTTGCTGAGTCTTCTTAATATTTTATTCATATATTTATTTTTCTTTGGACAATTAAATGTTTTGCATTGTTTCATACATAATAATAAATGTTTTTGTATTTAATGCCTGGGTTGATTAGGAATTAAATAAAGTGAAGGTTGCTCTCAGACCTTAGAATACTGGATTTTACACAGTTGGATGCATATCATATGCAACTCCATTTCCATCAAACTGCCAAATATAATGTTGAAATACAATCTATTTTTTTTTAGAAATCTTAATTCCTTTATTCCATTTCATTCTTTACTTCCATTTTTCCTTCTTACTCACAAAGCCAAGAGTAATGAACATGGATAAGACAAATTTGTATGCTGAACATTTTTTGGCTGAGGGTGGTTCCTTCATAAATACATGCTATGAGCAAGAAATAAAACAAAAACAGCTTTTCAAGTCTAATAAAAAAGGTAACTGCTAGATGTTCAAAAGAACTCCCCTTTCCCTACAAGAGGCTACACTGCAAACAGCTTTTCTAAAAAAAAAAAAAAAAAAAAACGAAAACAAAGCAAATCCTCAATTATTTACATGATAAATAATGGAAACAAGAGAACAACATCAGTAAGGCTCATTGATAATCTAATCAAAGAGCACCTAGTCAGTTCAAAAGGGGCAGCTTGAACCCTGATGCACGTTTAAGAAGTTCCGTGCTAAGTTGTCAATCTCAGTGCTCCGCACTCACGTGTCACTCACATCAAACTTGCAATGTCCTGTAATGGCCAAACAAAACAAAGGTAACTTATTTGTAATGGGTGAACATCAAAATAAAATACTAAGGTAGAAGGTGAGGTGATAGCATCAGGTATCCAAAGGTCCATTATAAGTATGCCAGGTTGCTCTTAGTAAAAGCATTTGAACTGCTCATATACATTTGAGACAGGAAGCCCAAGAAGACATTACTGTGAAAAACAATCATATTCATATAACTTTAAAGCAGAGGTCTTTTAACCGGTCCTCAGGCCCCCCAAAACAGTCCACATTGTAGCTATAACAACTTAACTTACAATGCATAAGGGTGGAGCAAAAAATGTGCACTGCTTTTTGAAGACCCTGCTTTAAAGTGAACTACTAATTGCACATTTGTCACATACAACACTGTGCAAAATCTGAGACCACTCTTTACATATTTATTTAAATAAAAACAACCATTAAAAAGTATTTCTGAGGAACTCCCCTCACATAATGAAAGGAAAGACCTGGAACATCAACTAAACATCAACGAAAGCTTTCATATTTAAGGATATATCGGATTCCACTCTTGCTTCCGATCTGTAAAAATCCTCAAGTACTGGGATCTTTCCACTGTGAGAAGACGACTACATTCAATGAGTCTGCAAGGACATGTAGCTGTCAAGAGGTCATTACTGGAAAAAAATAAACTAACAAACAAAAGAAGCTGCTGGTGCTCTAAGAAGAGTGGACTGGTCACCACACAGTCCGGACCACAACATCACTGAATGTGGTGGATTATTTGGATAGTGATAAGCACAAAATATATCAACATTTTAAGACTAAACCTTGTGGAAAAACATCTCTGTAGATGTCTTTGAAAAACAAGTCCACCAAAAAGAATGAAAGCTATTTGTGATAAAGCGTGTCCTACCTTACATCATCACAGTATTACAAAGGGTGGACACACTTACTAGTGAACTTTTTGCTAGTAAAGACTAGTACCAATACTAGTATATTGTTGATATTCTCTTTGAAAGTTGTGGCTTCTGAAAAATATATATGTTTTTTAAAAATGTTTCTTAAATATATGTTTTCTCCTAATGGAGAAGAATTAATTACTTACACTTAGAGGTCATTTTGACTGTAACTTAAATAAATTACGCATGATTTCTTACTTTTGCACTTTTTACTGTACACTCTTAACAAAATGTGCCAAAAAAGGGTTCTCTGGAGCAATGCCATAGAGGAGTCATGTTTGATTCCCTGAAGAACCATTAATTGATGGTTTGTTTAAAGAACTGTGAGATGTGTGAGTGTAGGGAGCCTATTCAAAGTTTAAAGAACCTCCAGGTAATGTAATGTTTATATGATAGGGGTGTCACAATATATTAAGCCCAGGATTCCTGACACTAGGTTCATAATTCAAAGTCCTCACTGTATGTTGCACACTGTATCCATGTGGTTGCTCATTAATGAACACAGCTCATTAATGAACATGCTGCTTCTGGTTTGTTGATTGGTGCTAGTTGTTTGCAAACTTTGGCACCCATTTTCCACATAAACACTGTCACATTTTCAATCAAAGTATCACAATGTCATGATGCATTGTTACATCCCTTTTCAACCCCAGCTAAGCCTTTATCCTTGAACCATATTTCCAGGCCAAGAAACATTCAGGAACCTTTATTTCTATGGGACTATTTGCATATACGGCCATGCTCACATAATATAAAGCGATCTTGAATTAATCTAATTTTCTGAATTAGTGTTTAGAAGAAGGACAGGGTCTTCTGAATTATCCATAGTATATATTACACATGTTGTACCTTATGAAAGTTATCCATGCACTAACCATTCTTTAGCATGAAATGAAATGGTTGATCTAATTTTCTCTATAATATATCGAATACAGTTTGGGACACTATTAGAGTCTGTGCTGGCCTTAGGGTCATGTGAAAGTCCAAAACAGATGAATGTTGGCATATTTCCAGCTATAATGGCTAAAGAAGCATCTTTACTGTCTTTCTTGCTCACTAAAGGCAACTAATGATTTATAATGATCTATATTAGTTTTCATTAGCTCCATTACAAAAGTTTACAAAATCACACAAGCATTTGGAAATGATTTCGTTTTATGACTGAACGAGATCTATGCTATACTCCAGCTTCTTCCCACAGCATCGTGAGCCAGAGAATCGCAATTTGCTCCCTTAAAAACAGGGAAATAAGAATATATATAATTCCTGTTCATGAGATCCATATTCAGAACTTTTCTAAAATGTTCCAATATTTATTGAAGAAACAATGAACAAAGACCAGAACAGAGTGGACGTTTTTGTTCCTCATCTGCAGCTGACCCACAGGGCTTATAAAGTGATTGCTGGAATGTACAGTAGGATGGATGGACGCCCGGGATGTTCAAACGGCGTTCATGTTCATTTGAGANATGAATCTATCTTCAGTTCAGATCTCCAACGTGGACTTCAGATATGGTCGTGGGTTCTCGTGAGAACCTGTTTCTGCTGTACTAGAAGCCATCATTACAACCATCAAGTTCCACTGTTCAAAAAAGCACCAGCACTTCAGCACGACTGACCAT
Source organism: Semaprochilodus insignis (assembly GCA_034552555.1). NCBI lineage: Eukaryota > Metazoa > Chordata > Actinopteri > Characiformes > Prochilodontidae > Semaprochilodus > Semaprochilodus insignis. The sequence goes on along the minus strand of CM067477.1, from coordinate 10,995,470 downwards.
GTAGGAGGAGTTTACTGTGATTGGCTGACACGGTGTAGGAGGAGTTTACAGTGATTGTATGTACAATATACAAATTACACACACACACATATATATATATATACACAAGATATACAAATTACAAATGCATATATATATATATACACAAATATACATATACAAGATATACAAATATACATATATAAGATATACAAATTACAAATGCATATATATATATATATATATATATATATATATATATATATATATAAACAGAAAAATGGTATATGATTGTATTGTACACAATTGCATATAAATAAACTACATCCACTTATTTGCTTAAAGTTGACCTGTTTCTGCAATTATTGTGTTATTTAAATACCGTACATTTTACTGTAAATATATGTACCTGAAATACAAAAGGCATACATTTTATTAATTTGCAACCACTAGACACGTTTTAATCATGTCTATTCAAAGTGCCTTCGCACTGAATAAATTGTGTAGAATGAAACGTATTTCAGTGCCTTGTTACTCGGAATAAAAGCAGTGCAATAAATTGATTCCGGTCACAATCTTCCACGAGCCGTTAGAAGAGAACTTTTCAGCTGGAAATGAAAACATATTGTGCAGAAAGACGGTGAGGAACACTCGCTGGACAAGTCTGAGGGACTTACAGAGGCTTTATTCGAACTGATTCATTCTACAGAATCCTTCCAGTCCATGCCCTGTGCACTCATTTGTCAGGAAATGAAGGACGCTCGATATTTTCCATTGGAGAGATACTAACAATATAACATGATAATCAGCAGTTACAAGTATTATTTATTTATTGTTTTACTTTTCTTAAACATTTTGGGAATCATTGTTTTGATTACTTTAGGACGCAACGCTTTAATTTGAGGATGTTTTCCTTGGTTTCATTTGCTTATTTCTGGAGTATGAGGAGTATGATGCTGTTCTGTAGACACAGTGCCACGCCTCTTTGCGTGTCACTAATAAGGCAGGTTCGGAACAAGAAGACAGACCTGCGCACTGCATACAACACATCTGGTTAAACTTGACCGCCGGGGCCATGGACGTTTGCCAGCTGTCATTAAATTAACAAACTTCATTTTCAGTCAAAGGAGACGGACTGGCACAGGTTGAAAAATTCACTTCTGCTGTGATGCCCACCCCCACAGACAGCAGGGAGCGCATTCTGAACTTTCCCCGGCTAAAAAAGAGGGATGATGGAGATGAGATGATGAGCGGGAAGGCGGACTGTTTTACCGAAACCCAGACACGCAGTGAAGCCCACCTGAAAATTAAAGATAACCGGAGCGCATGATTCACCTCTTTATACTGTATATAATCTGATTTTGAGCTCACAATGAACCAGAACACGATAGAATGTCAGTCCAGAGATCAAGAGAGAGAGCAGTGAGAGAGCAATGGTGAATGTTTACTTGCTGAGTAGAAACAAGAAGCTAAATGAAAAGGTGAAAAGTCGTTGGTTCATTCAGGTTTACATACATACATTTGTTTGTTTGTTTGTTTGATTGATTGATTGATTGATTGATTGATTAGGAATTGTGTCTTAGAAGAACCATACACTGAAAGGGTCTTTGGAGAACCAAAAGTGGTTCTTCTATTTCCTCAATCCATGCCACTGAAGAACCATACATTGAAAGGGTCTTTGGAGAACCAAAAGTGGTTCTTTTACGCCATCAATCCATGCCATAGAAGAACCATACATTAAAAGGGTCTTTGGAGAACCACAAATGGTTCTTCTATGTCATCAATCCATACCACATTGACATCATTAAAATTATTAAATCATTGTCAAAACAAGTAAACTTAAAGAAAGCAACTGTCTACATGCTAGTAATAAAACAACTGTGTACACTGTATACGAAGGCATAGTTAATATGTAATACTAGAACCAATTGTGTAAGATCTGGGCACGATAGGAACGATAGCTCTCTTTCTTTCTCTCGCTCCTTTCTCTCTGTCACGTGTTCAAGGTGCTCTAACTACGTCATCTTTCATATTGGCAACGCTGCCATCACGCCACACCCACAGAAGAGCCTGATCTAAGACAAGCTTCTGTTTGAAACCCCTTCATATCGAATAATCCATTTTTATAGTAGTAGTTTTACCAGCGAACATGTGTGTATTATATATGCTAGTGCGTATTCCATCATCGTGGACCGCACATTTCAGTTAGCACTGCTGTTGGCTTCATGCTAGCCTTGTGACCCGTTCAGCGATCTAGTCACGCCAGACACACTTAAATCAAAACATATATAAAGCAGCGAATATTTAGAAACGCACACCTGAATTGTCTGATCAATCGAGGCCAGGTGTGTGTAAGCCTATTGTTCGCCTATACAGAGCGCCATTCTGCCACCCAGGCGTGAGAACTGCTCCAGTCTTGACGGAGCCATAAGACCGACTGCAGAACAGAGCGGAAATACAACCGTCAGGCCATCTGATAGGCTCGATTCAGTTATTACGGGTTTAGTTCGCCTGTCTACAGTTGCATCTTTTGGTCATACAGAATGAATCTGTACGCATCAGCTGGGAGTGAAACAAACAACAGTTTCCTGATTTTCTATAATCACTAAATAAAACAAAAGAGTCCAACACAGAGCCCTAAAACCAGTGTGAAAAACCTTTTAAAGGCATAAAGAACCTTCAGTTCATGTAAACGCACTTTTCCAATTAATGGGTCATTCATAGGATCTTTAAAGTATGTTGAGGATCTTAAAACTTTGCACATCTTAATGACACAAATTGTACTCTTGTCATTGTAAAACCAAAAACTTTTCTTCTTTAGCATCGTTCAAAGAGCCTTTTCTGGCATCCACACTACAGAACCTTTGTATCATGTGGAGGTTCCTAAAATTTACTAAAAAAGTTATTTACGGTCGCACACACCAACAAAACATGATCTTAAAACAACCTTTCATTGAAAGATTCTTAAAGGAACCAAACGCATCGTTACAAAACATCCATTTTTGGTTCTATTTGGAGAACCAGAATAAGAACTGCGCAAGCTAACCAAAACACACAACGAATGGCCAGTCCACTTATTATCAAATAAGTACACGTTTGCCAGAAATAGACACATTTTAATGGTTCCAAAGTTTGTGTAAAACTGCAATTTGTGCACGACGTGCAAACATAACCCAACTGTAGTTAATACAATTGTCTATTCTATTCTATTCTATTCTATTCTATGCTATGCTATGCTATGATGTATATTAATGTGTTTAAATAGCCGTGAGTCGTTTTCGTTTTTCATGTTTATTTCACGGTTATAAATATAAGCTACACAGTCAAGATCTCGGTCAACTTAAAAGGCACACGATGAGTTTGGATAATATACCAAGGCAAGTGCACAACACGGAAAAGCAATTATACTGATTTACCAAGAATAGGTACATAATAATAAATGATCAGCACCGAATTAACACTTAATATTTGTGTGCATTTAGACAATTGAACGTTGTTAGATTGAATCCAACACTCTGTACAGCAGTTAGTCATTACAGAGCATTTTGCTGTGTAACTGCTTTGGCCTACGTGACGTTTCCCACTGATTCCAAACACAGAGACTCTAACTCACAGACACACAGAGATGGCAGATCAGATTTGAAGATTCGCATTTATTCCGCCTTATCCAGTGCTGGCTAAACTAAGAAGCGCAATGTCCTGATGAAACAGCTTGTATGACCATGAATTCAATTCAGTTCTTAGGTAGTCTAGCCTATTTTACAGCAGACATTGCTCTAAACCACTGGAACCCAAACGGCTGGGTCTTGATTCATCCCATGAGGGACCAATACTCATGCATACCCATCCTTCTCTGGGCCGAACTGGACAAAGGAAGTCTGAACATGGTCAGAGGGGACACATAACGTACCCAGGCGCTCTCTTCTCTTTTCTCACTCATCTTCCACTATCATTCTCATAAATCTACTATCCTTCAGCCTGCCAAAGGTGAACAGCAGATCGCACACGGACATACGCCATAGGGCGCAGTGTTTTTACGCCTTGGTAAGCGCAGCACACTGAAATAAAGGGGGTTTGAATATGCATCACTGAATTGTGTCGACTGGGTGCACATGCACCGTTCTTGAAAGACGGCAACTTTGTTTACGTCAATTAATTAATTTTATTAATGTGCAAACCGGCCTATCTGACCTGAATCATACTATATTCAAAGCACCGTTCTTATTCTGCAAGCGGCCCCAGTGACGGAGTTCCAAATATAAATGAACATCAAACGGCGCGAAGCCGCCATCTCTGGTCTCTCCCTCTCCCTCTGACAGTAAGCAAAAGGGAGGTCGATCTTAATTCTCCATAACAAAAAAGTACAAAGGCGGATCGGAGACCAAAGGCACTTTAACACCTCCCTGTGTCCGCGCGCCCAGGCGGCGCCGCGGCGGATAGCGCGCGCCTCTCATTAGTGGAAGACAGGACGAGTCGAGCGCATACAGGGTAGAGGGGGGTGGGTGGAGTGGGGGTGGGAAGAGGCTACAAAAACAACTCATCGTTTCCTCTATAAACGATCTTGGCTCAGTTCTTCAGGTGCCTTCAGCGGTGAGGAGAGAGCAGCGAGCACTGATCACTTATGTAGGAACTCTCCACTTTGGACATATCTGGACTGATATCATCCCTCGTACTAATCAGAGGTCAAAGTTCACTTGAGGAATTAGCCGAGGACGATGCGTGAGTACACTATACGGCCGTTTCACTGTGCTTGATCTGTGATGATGTGAAAGATCGTTGGCAACACTTTAGTAAGCTGCTAGCTGGGATAGATACGTTTGGCTAACTGGGATTGACACGTTTTAGTCATGTACCTGTCGGCATGTTCATCACAGTGCTGGGCATGCGACTACCCGAAACTGCCTACTATAGGCTAGTATACTAACTAGTCTACTACACTAAGTGGATTCACTAGTATGGTGTGTAGTATGCTAGTATGTACGTGTTTAAAACGAAGCTTTTAACACCCAGATTAACACTAGCAGCATTGCTCCCAAGGCCTGGCGGCACCTCAATCTTCAAACCCTCACCATTCTCGGACTGCTCTGTATTGTTGAAATAGAAGTCCAGAACTTTCAGAACTGAGTTTGTGTGTTGTTTGCTTTGCAGTGGCGGAGGGCAGGGAGGCTCCAGTCTCCTCCATTGCTCATGTCGACAGTGATAACGGGGAGGAGGATTCCTGCCCCCGTATGGCGCTACTGGCCGGAGTGGAGCAGAGCAGGAGGCACAGGACCGCGTTCACCCGCGAGCAGTTGTCCCGACTGGAGCAGGAGTATGGCAAGGAGAGCTACGTGTCCCGGGCAAGACGGTGTGAATTAGCGGCAGCACTCAACCTCCCCGAGACCACCATTAAGGTCCGTATACGACTTACCCTATTGTCCAAAATGTTTATCCTGCTAAACTGCAAGACTCCCTTATGTAGGCCCAATTCAACTCCTGAAAGATTACATTTACTGAACAAGCTTTAAAGGAGAATTCCACCAATTTCTCAGTTTCTCAGTAAATTAGTCAGTGAGATGTGAGTCATTCAGAGTGGTTTGATGTGAAATGTTCCGCTCTAGAGAAACTTGCGAAGTCAGAATTGTTCACAGTGGTGATGATAGGAACCAGACGTCTGAGGATTTTAATGCCCCTGAAATCTCCCTCACACAAAGTTGTTACATAAAATAGTAATAGATAATAGACATGCACTTTCTGGTGTCTGATATATTGTTTCATGGTAAGTTTTGTGATATTGCCTTATCCCATTTACTTAAATTGTTTCATGATGGAGAGGTACGTGCGAGATGCTGTGAGGCAAAATGGTCCCCAGACAAAAAATGTTCTTCACGTAGTATATTTATTATTATTATTTACAATTATTATGACATCACCAACATTACATATTAAATATAGTGTACATTCACTGCTGCTTTTGGATAGTAAATAAAATGACTGTGTATTAGAGTTGTGGGTATTGTGACCTCTGGTTCCATTCACCATCACATTTAAGGAGTCTGAGTCTCCATGTTTCTCTACGATAGATTAGTTCACATCATACCACTCTGAATGACTGTTTACAATTCAACCACTTAATAATGTACTTTTTTAAATTAGAGGAGTCTCTTTAGACTTGGTAACTGCATAAGCCTACAGTTTAGGTCCTTAAATAGCTTTAAAATGGACATTACATTTTTGTATTGGGCTAATTCTGAACTGAAGCTAAAGTTTATCTGATCTTATACAGGAAGCTTGTGCCAAAGTGTTCTGCCCTAAATTTAAGATTTTCAGTGTAAGAGATTATGTGGGTACCATAGACAGAACTATGCTGGCACTGTTGTACTTGTCTGACTGGGACCCTGCTTCCTCCACATAATTGCAGGTGTGGTTCCAGAACAGAAGGATGAAGGATAAACGACAGCGCCACAGTCTGAGCTGGCCTCACCCACTGGACCCCAACCTGTGTGCTTTAATGGTGAGCCAGGCAACTGCAGGGCTGCCATACCCCCTGCTGCCTAATATCCCCCTACATCTGTACTCTCATCTTGGTGTGGGAGGCATGCCACCACTCTCCAGTCTGTCCAGTCCGTATAGCATCGCCTCTGTGAGACCACTGGACACTCTGCGCCTTCCACATTCTGCTTATCCCAGGATTGGAGGGCTTCCATCTCCAGTAATATACCCCCAAGTGCATACAATGCAACACCCCCCAACCTGTCCCTGCCCCTATTGCCTCCACTGGGGACCAGACCATCTACTCAAGACCAGAGGAGGACCCAGCCTTGGGCTGAGTCTGACCAGCAGCCCAAAACCTGCAACTGCGCTATTAGAATGCAGAGAAGAAGTACCTTTGCCTTAGTGAAGGCTGGACCTTATTTAACACTAGACATTTACATTTTTGGATATCACTGTACATTTCTTTGAGTACGGAGTTTATTGGGGACCCAAATTTACCGAGTTATGTTACTAAAGGTTTTCATACGCACAAGCTGTGATAGATTAGCGCTAGGAGGAAAATTCTGCAGCATGGCAGATGTTCAGAAGGGCTGGTAGACACTCAGATTTATATTGCAATGGCACAATCAAAGCTTTAGAAAGCCACATTATGTTTATGTTGTATTGAATTTTTTGTTTTAAATGTGTGAAAATGTTTGAAAGATAAATATTTTTATGGCCTCTCCTAAACAGTCAATGTTTTATCTGCTTGTCATTTACAAAGAATGCTGCTGCTGAACACTGTGTAAAATTAACATGTGTATATATTTGCTTCTTAAAAAGTTCTATGACAAACAAGTCTATTAAAATATTTATGAAAAACCTTCTGATTACAGTATTTTTGTATGTTGAACTCTGCAAGTATTCTTTATAGAAATTTGCAACATATTTGATCATGATACTGAATATAATGATCAAAAAATCAAACAAAATGAAAAACAGCATACAAAAATTTACATGCAATATCCTTGTTAACCAACTCTTATAAATCTCTATAGTGACGTAAAACCCTCTGCACCTGTTAAGGTGTCTTTTATTCCAGCCCGTCAACCCAGACAGTGGCTAAACTAAGAGACACTTATCAAAATTACAGATACTACGCCACACTAATCCTGTCATTATAGCCCACGCTAGACATAACCCACTGTAGCATGGGTCCGACGTGCCTTAAAACGGAGTCCAGCCAGACAAAACAACAGGAGGTGGACAGGGCTGTCTGAGACCACTAATCACCAAAGACAGGTTCAGTGCTTTATCTAATGATGAGCTAAAATCATACACTGAGGGCATTGCTTATTGAAAAGTCTACCTCAGGTCTTATGGTCCTGCTCTCAGCCCCAGTAAAGAACAGCAGAAGCAATGCCAAAGTCATGCCAGGACTAACTGCAAGTTTATGTTCTGGTAGCACTGTTGTTAAAAAACAGGGCAGATGCAACGATTCAACCTGTATTTACGCATTAATACAAAACTACTGACGCGTCACAGCAAGGTTGTATGGATTAGGGCACCTGCTGTGATCCAGGTGCGGTAGCTTACTTGAGCCACACCTGTTACAGGTGATTTAAAATGCAGAGGGTCTGCTTCATCTGTTGCTAAGCTAAAATTAACCCCTTTCATTTTAGTTTGGTGGTGTGCATTGCTTATTCTCACCTTGAGATCATGGCCCTAAAGGGGCACAAATTTCAGCTTAGTGAGGTAAGCTGCCTCATTCAATTCAGGTTCATTGGGTTTCTATATTTACAACTTTCACGTGTAAATAACTTTCCATATGAAACATGCCTTTTGTGGCCAGCTAGGACAAGATCACCAGATGCATACAACAAGGAAAATGGACCATCAAATTTGAATAAAACATATAAATTAAACACGGGAAATTTTACAATCGGTTGATAACTGCAAGTCAGTGCAGGGAAAGACCAGCAATGCTCTAGACCAACTATTTCCAAACTGCACTTTTAAAAGAGAAGGGTTTCCAGCAGCTCTTTAACAAGGGCAATGGCTCTATATAGAACCATGAACCCTCAAAGAACCATTTGTATTCTTAAATGGTTCTTTGTATAGTAAAATGGTTCTATAAAATGACAGGTAATGTGTTGTATACGGTTCCATTTCTATTTCCTTTTTGAAAATGGCAGTTTTCTGGCAATATAATACCAAAAGGGTTCCTCTATTATGATGTCAAGCTTGCAACAATAGAAGAACTATTTTTGATGCTACACAAAATCACTTTCAAAAAGAACCATTTACAACACATTCTTCATCAATTTAAAGAAGAATTTCACCATAAAAAGAACAATTTATGGTCCTATATTGAACCACAGTCTTTACTAAGAAACCTAGAAGAATAATCTTTATTAGGAGTGTGGGTTATGTCCAGTGTTGCTGGAGTATGTCAAAGTTTTAAGTTTCTTTTTTTTTTTTTTTAGCTGGCTGTGTAATCCCACAGTTTCCCCCCCAGATGACATCTGAAAGAGCCAATCGTTTTTTTACTGAGTTTAACCAAAAGCCATTGCCAGGATTCTGGATAGCACTGAAAAGTATCTTATGTTCTTGCCTTTTGCAACTACAAGCTTCACAAATGATCTCTGATCTTTCTCCAAGTTATAAGTACAAACACAATCTAACTAAACTAGTAACACACAGTTGTCATTTTCATTCCCTTTATTGAGAACATTGAGAACATCCACAGTGCAGGCTAGAAAAACTAAGTGAACCTCTGAGTTAATGACTTCTAGAGCTTCCTAGAATTTCTACTTCGCTTACAGCTATAAGTTGCTTCAGTGCATGAGATGAGACTGGAATTGTGGATTTTTCAGGTGCTTTGCTCATTAAATAAAGGCAACACACAAGTTAAGTGTGAACCATGTCTAGATGCAAACAATGTTTAGAAAACCTCAGATGATGTGTTGAGATACATGAGCATCATAAAAGCATTGCTTCATGGTTCATGGTTAGACAAATTGTTTACAAATGAAGAAAATTCTGGACTGCTGCTACTTTCACTAGGAGTGGGCAAACTTTTAAGATCACTCCAAGTGGACAACAGTCAAGCCAGAAAGATGAGTTGAGAAAGGACCAAAGGATAACAGCAAAAAACGACTCTAAAAACTGCAAAAACCTTTGTTCATATGCCCACTATAAGAAAAACACGCATGATATTCATGCAAGAGCACCTCGAACGAAGCCGCTGCTGTCCAAAAAAACGAATCGTATCCCATCTCAGGTTTGCCCAAGACCACCTAAATATTCTACAATGCTTCTGGGAAAATCTACTATGGATGGATGATACAAAACTGCAACTTTTTAGCGCAACACTGTATTTGGCGAAAAAGGGACACTGCACACCAACACCAAAACCTTATCCTGATTGTGAAGCGTAGTGGAGGGAGCATCTTAGTTTGTCCATGTGTTGATGCCTCAGGGCCTGGACACCCTGTGACCACTGAGGGAACAATGAATTTAAAGATGAATCAAAAAATTTTACCGAAGAATATAAGGGCAGCAGTCCACAATCTCAAGCTGAAGAGACATTGGGTACAAAAAGACCCAAAGTATACAAGTATATCGGCAGGAAGGAATGGTCCAAAATTCATCCCCAGCATTGTGCAACTGTATTTGCAGCTACAGGAAATGTTTGGTGGAAGTGATGCTTCTAAAGGCAAGCTACAGGTTATTAAATTCAGAGGTTCACTTGTTCCAGGCTACACTACAATGTACTCAACAAAAAGACATGAAAAATAACAACTGTTTGTGTGCTATTAGTTTAGCTAGATTGTGTTTGTCTATAATTGTGACTTAGATAACAATAAGACCACATTTTAGTAGTAATAAATTCAGGCAATTCCAATGGGTCCCCTTACTTTTTATACAGACTGCATGTAGAAAACTATTCACTCTCAATCAGTGACATGTCATGATATACAAAACAACTGTTTGCTATTTTAAGAAAGATTGATTAAAAATTGTCTCATATCTCTGTTTACCTGGAGCAATATGTAGATGGAAACAGCTCTAATCAGTGCCATCCTGGTCCAAGATGGACAATAACTCTACAGGTAATGTCTGCAATAAAACAGCAAATAGGTGGGAACTGACAGTAAAATGGATGGTCTTCTCCATGTGAACTGTGAGAATTGTGGCTAATTGGAACTGACTGTAAAAAAGATCTTGTTTCTGGTTGTAGTGAGAAACTGAAAGAATACACAGTAAAAGCTTTCCTTTGTCTAGAGAGCACCACGGTGTGATATTTACAACATCCTGCTGCTAATGCAGCCTTGGCCCTGGGGGAGTCAAGAGATAGCTGGTCCTTATTGTGTCCAAAGTCCTTCAAGAGATCGCTTTGTATACCATATCAAATGGACTAGATCTGAGAAGAAAAACTTTATACCATTCTGCAATGAGGGGATCCAGAACTCCTCAACTTCTTTTTATAGAATCAAATTCAGAATGTTCTCTAATTGACAGGTATTAATCATCAAAACAAAATAACGGCACAACAAATCTGCTGGACATTAGTCTGTAGTTATAAACCTTACTGTATGGAAAGGAACTCGTGATACTTAATGTTTGGCTGGAAACAGTAAGTATGGTTCCAATGCCACTGTGTTCTGCAGCATTTTGCAACAGCTTTGTCTTTGACACAGTCATAAGAGACTGTGGTGAAGTACACTATGACTTTTATACAAGTGTGCCCTGATGTCATGCGGGTGTCTCAGCAGTGTCATCTGACAGTATGCTGTTTCAGTATTCACCATAGTAAAATTATCTGCAGTTTCTTTGCGTACTCTTGGATTTGTGGTGAACCATGTAAACACATAATCTGCAGCAGAATTATCACAGACAGTGAGCAGAGGATTCAAGGGCTACTAGTCTCATATCATCGCTCAAGCAGGTCATAGTCTGGATAACAGCTGCTCTACAGTCTTAACGCACAGGCAGAAACGAGTAGAGGGGGCGATGTTACACGAGTGCTACAGACTGAGTATAAGCTCTGCTATGATAATAGTAGTACACAGATGTCTGGAATGCTGTAATGCTAGTCTCAAACTGTGCAGGAGCTTTTACAAGGGATCACATACTGCAAAGCTGCCAATACAGCAAATCAAACTACCCAAGAGAATTATGAACACTTTTTATCACTTTCCAAATCAAATGTAAGATGAAAAAGAAAACAGACCCCCCAAAAAATGGGAAGCATATCTCAAGGGCTTAGAATCAAACAGGCGTAAGTGACATTTCACCAACCCTACAGGAGGATCAAAAAAAATGAACACAGTTTGATCTGACTTTGTATACTTATTATAATCTTTAATATAACATAGTTTACAAATGAAAAAAAAAGTCAGATGTGATGGCGCCAGCTGGTTCAGTATGTTTAGTGTTAAGTCACTTTCTTTGGTTTGGTTCTAAGCCCTCAACCTTTAAGCATGGAACTGGACTTGGAAATTCAAAACGTATAGAAATAAATGCAGCAATTGATCTTCAAGAAGTCATGTCACTTCACTGGAAAAAAAACAGGACTGCATAGGTCACTTTGCTAGCATTGCGAGTTTTTCCTGACAAAACAAAAATGGAGACAAGGTGAGTTCTAAGTGTGATGTTCAGTTTACTGCTAGACAGTTGAAAAGATTTGCAAGAATATGTTTTTATTCTCACTAATACATAAACATGAATGCAAACACATAAGGATTTTGCTGCCCACAGAGTATATATAGTGGTTGAGTATTTCTTCTCCAAAGACTTCCCCACGTAGACCCCTCTCATTTTTAGTGGGATTTACATCTGCTGTCTAGAGTTTTGTAAAAACACCCATTTAGCAAGCATTTGGGCATCCTGCATTGTCTTGTTGAATATCCAATCATATTTTACTGGTTCACTGGAGTCAGTGAACATAAGAGACAGATCTCTACAAACAAATTTAAATCAACATATACACATGAAAATGAAAGAGATCACACTTATTTCCAGATGATAACCAAATGACACAAGCAAGTAAATCCATTGCACTTGTGATTTTCAAAACCTCGTCATCAGTCCAACTTTGGTAAATCAAGGGCCATTATTCTAAATAATGCAATTAAGTTGTTTAAAAGCCAGAGACATCCATTCATTCATACAGCAGGTCTGGTTTGATTGCTTTTAATGTTTTCTGTATATCACACATACCGCATGTTTTTTAGTACACCACCATTTTCTCTGCCCAAACACCACCCAAAGCCAGGAACGATTCCCAGTTACTGCTAGTCTTCATCTATTTTGTTTTTATTTAAATATGTAATGCTTATATATAAGCATATAATAGAGCACCAACTCACCTAAACTCCTCTCTGTCAGTGCATGGAAATATGCCAGGCTTTACAAGTTGCCCTTGTGCAATGGGTGCAGGGCCTGAGATTACCTGAAGCTCAGGGTGTGATAGAGGTTTCTCAGGATAGAGAGGTCTAGAGAAAGGAGGGCGAAGGGAGCTGCAGAGATTGCCAAGCATGCTCACCTTTGCCAAAGCACACACAGTACTTTTGCCATGGAGGCCCAGCTGTCCCAATGAGGCAGTAACTGGAAAAGACAAATAGCAAAATAAAGTAGACAGAAATGTGATGCAGAAAAAGCACACTAGGGTCAAGCTGCAGTGTTCTGCAGCACAGAACTATTAGTTACAAAAGTCGTTTAGGAAGGTATTTAAGATCTCTGCTCAATTTGCAAGACCCACCTCTGCCAAAATATAATAGCACACACAGCTGCCTTGAATTGACCCTAAAGTAATTAATATATTCTAGCAATACAATAAGAGGCACCTGAATGAGATCACGAAACAAGCTTGTCTTTAAATAGGCATTTAATGTAAAAATTAATAACACCAGTTGATGATATTCTCCTGGTAAAGACAGAATAGAATATCAGTTAGCTGAATTTCACAATGGCTGCAAAACAATTTGGTAACACTCACTTGGAAACAGCGCTGGCCATTCACTCTTTGAGGCTGAAGCTGGTCTGCACTTCCCACCATGCAATGCACCCTGCTGTGTGCAGGCTTTCTGCCAGGCTGCCTCCTTGGACAGTGGTGGGTGTGGTACTGGCCACAGCTGCTGTTTGGCATCTGGCACTGGCTGTATTAATGCTGTTGCTTTCCTACCACGATTCACAGAATGGTGTCCCAATGACTCCAGCTGCATGGACGACATTTCACATTCTGGCCTGACAATTCAGTCAACCAAGTAGAGACACTATTATTTCAGTGTCAAATACCTTTATATTTCCAAGAAGATTACTTTGAAATAAACCTCTATATGGCTGTCGCTTACATAAATTATTTATTTTGCCAAAGTACAAATGTGAATGCAACTGTATAACACATATATGGCATATTTGAAATATGATATTTTAGTTTTAGAAAATCAACAAGCACTCCAGCTATACAGCTGTATTTTTATGATCCTAACAGAAATGAGACATTATGTAATCTGTCTAAATTTAAACACGGAATGCATAAAATGGACTGATCTTATTGACAAATGCACTGTATCTTCAGCTCATGAGCTGACCTTCGCTGGTAAGTGATTTACTGATCCTTTTTGGTCCTCCATGTCAGTGTGTGGTGCTGGTACCTTTCTTGATGATGGGATGCCATTCAGGAGCTGTTCTACTATACCCAAGTTCCAGAGTGAACTGCCTCTATGCGGAAGTTCATGGTGATTCTCACTGTCCTCCTCTTCCTCATCAAGCCCCTGCTGCTCCTTTATGGCTGCTTGGCTTTTGGCCATGCATAGAGTCAAACCTGGGAGGAAGTGCTAAGACAGCACCCACAACAAAATAACTGCAGATGATGAACAATTTTCAGATAAAGAACATTTTGTCACAAAAATGTAATAATCTAAGCAGTGTATTTGTGGCTGGGTAAGACTCACAGTGTGGTTGTTCATGTTGGAGTGCCTAGACCTTTGAAAACTGTGATGGGGTTTTCCTTTCTCTCCAGCAGACTCTCCCTGCATGCCTGGTATATGTCGCTTTCCCTGTCCCTGCTTTTCCTGCAGTTCCTGCAACTGCTGCCTGCACATACACATGCACATGCACGCACACACACACGCGTGCGCACGCACACACACACACACACACACACACACACACACACACACACACACACACAAACATATTAAAGCACCACAAATGCATCAAGTACAATCTAGGTTAAAAACTATGTAATGCCAAGCCATCAGTAAAGTCAGCATGTTTATTAGAGTGGAGGCATGCATATCTTTCTCTACCTTGTACATTTCTCTCGAGCTCGTGAGGCAGCAGTCTCCTGGAACAGTGAGGTGCAGTGTTTGAGGTACTTGTCATAGTCTGCAACATTTTGGCACGGGAGGATCCTTCTGAAGCCTCCCAGGTGCTCGTCTTCATACCTGAGGGCTTGCTCTATTCTGCATGTCTGTAACTCTTGCTGGTCTCTGCTCCTGAGGAATAAGGGTCTCTATTATATACTCTGAAACAAAGCTTTCAAATACCCATCTTGATAATCCACCCAGATTTTCAGTATGGGTATTCACATATTTTCATATTCTAACCTGTCTATTTAGAATATCTGAACTTCATATATTCTTATTGGCAAGTAATGACAATCTTGTTAAGCACACATCACAAACCTCACCCAAAAGCTTTCTGTAGCTGCTCATCAGTCCTACACAGGAGTTAGGGTGTATCAAACCATTATATACACTATATTCACTTTACAGTACTCTTTTATCTTAGAGTTCTCTTCAAGTTTACCAAAGCATTTCAAAGGGACTGTGGCCATTCTGAAATACAGAGTTTTGTAGGACAGAGTTTTTGTACAACTTTGTTACTCCCCCTAATTGTTTTTCTAGTTATGTAAGTGGTAGGTTTTTTTTCTTCTGTCTTCTACACTTATAGTTGGAATGATCCTTGTCTGCTAAGATTCTACATGTGCAGGCTACACTTACAGTATGCAAATGTGCAATTTAAAACAACTGCTTTTTTCTGTGTACCAGTCCTGTTTGGAGGCCTGATGAAGTCTCCTTTTAATGCGACGTCTCTCCTCTTCCCTGGCCTTTTGCCTGTCACAGGCTCCCAGATTAATCAGAACCATAGTGTCATATAGTAGGTCATCCTTCACTTCCCTGTCGAGTTGTGAGTCTGTGGTGAAGCTGGGTGAGTGGTTCACCTACAAACACATACAAAACAGCTACAAATATAACCATAGATACCATTGTTCTCACTACAAAACCTCATTTTTTCATATCTGTTGAAAAACACCATTACAAATTAAGAAAGATTTTTCCTACTTCTGTAAACCATTTTGGAGATACAAGGTTTTGTTTAGATGGCACAAGGCATAATTGCACCAAAATAATGAAACACAATCTTACAAATAAAAAGATACTTTGAACTGACCATAAATTTCTAATAAGTCCAACTTCTCTGTAATAACGTAACTGTTGCAACGATTGTCAAACACTCATCTCACGATACCTGGGAACATCTGTACACATGGTAAAAGACTAAAACGTTCAGAAGTACAAAGGAATTTTAAGAATCACACAGGGGAGTATTTAGCTTGACAAGATCTTCACTGGAGTCATACATGTTTGAGAACTAACAATATAAATGTTGTCAATTTTAAATTGAAACTGGATTCTAGAAGCCATAACACATATCTTATATCTATATATATTAACATATCTTGTATCTAACTCTAGGGCCAGTGTAGGTCTGCCTGTTTTTGTTTTTGACACTGAGCTAAAAGAGTGAGTTTTTCAGCTTCAGCATTTCCTAGAATTTCCTCTATTTCTGCATAAAATTAACCGAATTCATAATCAAATAGATATAAAGTAGATAAAAAAAATCCAATTAAACAAATGAGATAAAAATATTATACTTGGTTATTTATTTATTAAGACAATGATCCAATATTTCATATATGTGAGTGGCAAAAGTATGTCTAGAATCTCTAGGGTAACATATGCTTGTGTAAGCATAAATGTGCTCATCATGCTGGAAAGGGTTACAAAACCAGCTCTAAAAGAATCTGCGCTATGCCAATCCACTCAGACAGACTGTGTACAAACAGAGGAAATTCAATGCTATTGTTACCTTCCACAGTAGTGGTGAATGATCAAAGAAGACTCCAAGAGCAAGACGTATAATAGTCTATTAGGTCACAAAGGAATCCTGGGTAACTTCTAAGCAATTAAAGGCTAATGCTGATGTTCGTGACTCCATCAGGAAAACACTGATGAACAGGAGAAAGCCACTGTAAGTTAATGTTCTGGAATGGTCAAGTTAAAGTCCTAACCATAATCATACATAAATGCTGTAGAAGGACTTGAAGGGAGCCCTTGTGAAAAAAAACCCCATCAAAACCCCATTGTTGAAACTGTTCTATATGAAGGAAAGGTTCAAGATTCCTCCAAGCTGATGTGCAAGACTCATCAACAGTTAGCAGAAATACTGAAAGCAAATATGTAATATTGGATCACTTTTCTCAATGAATAAATAACCAAGTAAAACATTTTTGTCCCATTTGTTTAATTGGGTTCACTTTATCTACTGAGCAGTGTTATTGTGGGTTCAGAGGGTTACACCACTAATACACCCAAAGAGGAAATACCACCCACAGACACACCCTCAGCCCACCTCCAAAAGCCATGGTTTGAGGCGATGGTCGAGCATTATGTCGAAGCCCAGTAGCTCAAAGCAGGCCCCAGCTGGGTTAGCTGCATGCCGAGGAAAGCAGGTGTGGTAGTTGTGACGGAGTAGGGACTGCGCTGAGATCAGTGCTTTAATCACCACGTCTTCAATATCTGCCCATAGCTTCACTGTGTCACAGTTCATTTCTTCCAGCAGGCGCCTCAATGTAGACAATTTCCTGTAGAGAAAACAGACATCAGACTGCAAGAAGTCATCTGCTACTGCTGATCAGGAACCATCAGCTTTATATAAGGGGTATGGGTGTGTGGCCTTGCTTTGGGTAAACAACATTTTACCATGACTATGCTAATTAATGACTGCAAGAAAACATAACAGCTGATCCTATAGCTCAGCAGATCTCAATAGAATAGCAGTTACACTATAGGCATATAGTTTGAACATGGACATTAAAACACTTTTGTTTCAAATCCTGAGTAGTCTACACAGGAAACTTTCTAGGCTAAAACCATAAGCTTATACCTGGTTGGCATAAAGGGCTATAATATTTTGTCACCTAATCACAATAAGATCAACAAAGCTGACCTCACCTTTTGCTCCCTGCCTTGTCATCTCGCACAAAATTCTTACTGTTTTTGTTGATTGCATAGTTAGTCAAGTGCATGCAGACATCATGCTGAAAGAGGGAAAAAAACAGGGAGAGAGAAAGAGTTAAAAGAGAGATAAATACTTCAGAAATGTACATTGCACATTTTTGAAAAGTGCTTAAACATATACTGCAAATATGGTTGTAAATGGATGGGCATGTGTATGGTTTTGTAAGTTTTTATTCACAAACTCTATCTGTCTTTAAATAGCTTCATGACCAACAACACCCACAAACCCACAACATTCTCTAGAGGAATTATAAAAAGACAAACATTACAGTAATTATGAAGTGAAATAAATAACTTGCAAGTGTTACACCTTTATTTGAGAAGAAACAAATAGTTACACCCTTTTTTAAAATTCCCACTTAAAAATCACGTTTTAAAAATATCATGCTTTTAAGTTCTACTCAACATTTTACACAAAACAACATAGTCGTAATCATCCATTATTATGTCAGTTGCCTATTACTTTCTATTGATGTTTAATATGCTGTTCTTTGACATCACCTAAAAACGATCTTGAACAAAATAAGGAACACTGTCATTCATCTTTACAGTTGCCTCTTTCGTCAAAACCCTGTGTATATTTTATGTCTCACTATGTTGCTGCGGTTGGGGTAGCAGTACTGGTTGGTGCAGAAGCGGGCCAGGCCTTCCTCATAAAGAAATACCCGTAGAGGGTCAAATGATGTCACCAGGACGTAGATGCGCAGGTCAAACTTGAAGCCATCAATGAGAAAGGGCTGTAAGGAACAAAAACATACTAAACTAGCATGGCAAAATCTTTAAATCAGAAGGTGTTCAAGCTATCAAGTTTTCAAGCTATAATTGCATACTGCATGTTTTGTTATCGCAATTAACAGCTAAACTTGACTCTGAAGAACCAGATAAGCTTTTTATTAGGTGTATACAGGGCTAGTTTGATCACAAGCCAGAAAGGTAGAATCTGTTTACATTTTTATTAAAAACAATTAGTAGTTTATTTGAAATTACTAACCTGCAATTTATTCTCCATTCTCGCTTTATTAGCATTACTAACATTAATGAAAATGCTCTTTTCTAAAAAAGTGCACAGAAGAAATGAAGAACATAGGTCAAACACTAGGTCTTGTTACCATCAGGACGTAACAATTTTTCTGAGTACGAGTTCCTATTTTGTTTTTGATTTCTTAATGTAGGCTACGCGCTTTAGAAAAAACATGAAAAATACTCTGGTATTAATCACAGACAGAGTTTGAATTTCAGTTTTTATTCAATTTTTAATAAAACTTTATTAAAACTGTCCTTAAGTCTTTTACGCCAGTTATGGCTACATGAAGGTGTACGTGAATGTTGTGCAAAATGTAAATACATATATATTGTTCAGTCTTAATTAGTCTGTGCAAGTAACCCATGACATGTGTATTAATGACTAATGCACACCTTGTCCCCTGCACACAAAGATATCTCTGAATTCTCAGAATCTTTTAACGATATGCACCAGAAATAATGAACTCCCTAAGTTCTTGGCAATTTTATGCATGGCGTCTCTCAGTATGGCATTTGGCCGTCACATTTCCTAATACAACATGCCAGATGTCTCGGCATGAAGTTGTAGAGGTTGTAAGGATGGAGGTGGAGTAACACCAAGCCTTCTGGATGTGTAAAGCATGATAGCAAACTGTTGATCTTGGTGCTGACCAGGGTGCCTCCACACACAGATTTGTTGATCGTCTCCACCAAGCAAGACCTGTCACTTAAGTTGACTCACTGCCATTCTCAGTCACTCCATGACAGTCTGGCATGACACCATTGCAGTCTTAGGCGACACTGAGGTGGTATTAATGGCTGTTGGGTCAGTGAGGTACAGTGATAAGTCCTGTCCTTGCTTACATCACATGCAACGCCGAGCATGAAACCTGAATTATTTGCATGTCTTACAATGTCAAACCTTCGCACCAAGTTTCATTCCTGTTGGATGATTCCTTCTGAGTACAACTATATGTGTAACTATATTTTGACGATGAGTGGAAAAATATCAAATAAAGAACAAAGTATATGGAAAGCTCAGTTTCTACAGACTGAACATGAGGATTACCTTACCCTGGAAATGTAAACCTGGCAGATCATGTGCTGTCCAGGAACAAAATCCCTGCGGGATTTGGTGAGAAAGATCCCACGGCCCTGGCAGCCTGTGTCAGGTTTACAGATGTATGTCTTGTGCTTTTTGGCCCTGCTGTAGGCTTGCAAGTCACTGTAACTGCAGAGAAAGAAGAGGCTTCCTCATTTGCCCCCGAAAACATAAAATGCAGATTATTCCGTACTCACTAGTGAAATACAGTTTCAATGTGCAGAAACAGCCACACACACAGAGCACATAAACCAGCTCACATACTCACTCTGCTGGTAAACACCAGGTCTTTGGAAAGATGTTGTACTCTTTGGGAAAAAGTTTCAACATTCGATTCAAATTGCGTGCCAACATGTCTTTCCTACAGATCTCACTCATGCCAGGAAAGTGGTTGACCTTCTGTTGGGAGGAACCAGCATCAAAACAACAGACTATTGAACGCGTTTGATGTGAAAGTGTCGCTATGCATTAGCGGAGAGGATTCTGTAACACATTGCTTTTTGTATATTACATCTGAAGTTTAAATAAGCTTCAGCATCACACTTCAAAAAGATCTTAAAACAATAGATGCCGTGACAAGTTTTAATGCACTATTGTCTTCTGCAAGTAAATCTATTAGATCATCCAAATGTGACTCCTGTTGGTGGTGCTCTGCATACAACTGGCTATGATGACTGGAGCTGGAGCTGAAACGTTCACTTGTGAACATTTCAATGAAGAACACATAGATAACATACCTGATACATTTTCATGTCCATGAGGCGCTCCAGAGAGACTGATAGGTCTGTCCAATACAGAGTCCAGTCCTCGCCATCTAGCACTTCTTTCAAACCATACCTGCAGGCTGCACGTCGAACTGATAAAAACAGTGAAATTACCAATACATTGATGAGTGGTCTTCCCTAAAAAGTTCTGAATAATCTCTATTAGTCAGGTTTGAGTAGTGCAACTGCAATACACACACAAACAACTAAATACAAACAAACACTGCTGTGTTTTATGTGTCAGTGTGTGTTTTTTGCCCTCTGTACGTGTGTAGGTTCACGTGCATATGGACTTGTGGTTGCTTGTGTTCAGGAGAATTTGTTTGTGCTAGTACCTCAGTTACAGTCAAGTAGTAAAACTACCAAAGCCTAGGCCTTTTGACTTTATTAAATACCTATTTTACCTCCACATCTATCAATATATCTTTTACTCTATTATTATAATAATCCTGCTCTAAATAAAAATACAAATTATAGCTTTAAATGCCAACACGTGGGTACCATGTTACTCAGAATGCACAGCGTGTTCTTCTGTGGCTGTGTACTGTGGTTGCCCGTGTGTGTTAAAATGCAAGGGTTTCCATGTTATCGGCATATGCTGTGAAATGGCAGGGTAGCTGAAACATGTAGGAGACACAGTAAGTTAAACACACCACTGGCCCTGAATACAGAACAGTCAGTCTGCGCACACAGCCTGCCAATGAAACATGCCACACTTTTACTGGCCTTCACAAGAGTCTGCACAGGGTCCTAAAGGCCATAGATTTACTGTTTGCTTACGTTCTCTTCACTTTTGGACAGTAAAAATGTTAATGTAAGTATGTTAGGTTTGATTGAATATAATCAGCTTAATGTCATAACAACGGAATCAACAATTCACTGTAACCAAACCTATTCAAAATATATATTAATATTCAGAATCTGACAAAATCTTAATTTCTCAATTTTGACCAAAACATAGTACGCAGAATTATGTAACTGTGCTAAATTTGATTAAGGAATTTTCAATGATTTTTGTTTTGGAATTTAAAGTATCAGTTTGACGCACAAACAAGCAAATAATATTATTTATTTTGCAAAGTAGATAGATAGATAGATAGATAGATAGATAGATAGATAGATAGATAGAAAAATCATCCTTCTGCAAACCACCTGTAAAGAAATCAGAATCCGCCATAACAATTCATGATGAGTGCACGTCTATTTCAAACCAATTAAAGTACAATGGCTAGCCACTGAACACATCAACTCTATTTACAGACTGTAAAAAGCACTGTGGGAAAGATGATGCCAATGACACTGTAACAGGGGTGGGAGGTATACCAGTATAAATGTGAATAACAATATGACACTACTTCATGATATGCATTTTCCCCATACTGTGGATACTGTTACATCACTACGCTGTGTATCTAAATGAGGAAATATTACTAACTTTACCAACCTGAAAAGTTCACGTACAGCTTTTTATTCTATGTACTCTAAAAAAGCCGAAGTTGAAAAATGTCTCTCATTGTGTTAAGACTAAACAGATAATGTATTTATCTGGACATGCTTTTAACTTCTATTTATCCATGTCTTTATTTACACTGACTGATTATTTTATTTATTTGGAAATGCATGTCTTGATAACCTACTGTCATTGTTAATGTCAATATAAGCAGTTCAGATGAATTTCAGGTCACAATTTTTCCCTTTTTTGAAATTTTGTAAATCTGTGTCATAATTAGAGCTATATTTGGTGTTTCGTGCACTGTTTGTATCACCTATATTGTAAAGACAAAGCTCTGCATTAATTCAGGACAACTATATGCCTGAGGAGGTCAGAGGAGTTTACTTACTTCACTATATCCCAAACTATGATGACTTTGATTCCACTCTGTGCAAACCACCAAGAATAACCATGCATCTTCTATGAATATGTTTGATGTGAAAAACTACTCCCTCAGCTGTAAAACAAATCAGTACAACAGGTTCTGAAATTATAGTGTCTTTAAAAAATGCTGGCATACTGAATGAAAACCCAAGTTAACTCCATTGATCTCGGTGAGTCATAGGAGAAACCTACTATTATAGGAGTATAGTTACCACATAATAAACGTAGCCAAATAAATGTATGCATTGCTTGTAGATAAAACAACAACAAAAAAGATTCTGACCCCAAGATGCATACAACATAAACCTTTTCAACATTCATTTGACAGATAATTTTCTTACATATCATTGTTAATTACAGGACACTCACCGCTGTCATACTTGCATTTCATGAGGTTGATTGACAGTCATCTGAAAGACAGACAAGACATGGACAGATGCATGCCCTCAAATACATAAAACAGTAGGCTATGTGCCTGAATAACATCCTAAACAAAATAAAATGACCAGAATCACAGTGTTAGTACAGATACACAATGTAAAATCAGTGCATCTACAATCATATAAGTGTGCTAATAATCAAATGCATGCTATGGCCTTATTCAAGCCAAATTCTACCATGGCTTCTATACTGCTTCCACTCTTGCAAGCTCAGACAGTAATAATTAGTGGCCAAAAATTAGATTGGACAAAAGCATGATGAAAATAATAAAATGCAGTGAGCACTAATCAGTGTCAGACATTCAGTGACACATTATACAGAATTACCATTCTCCCTAAATAATTTTACATTCAAATGCCATTTTTGTCTTGGTCTGCAGACACTAAGATTGGAGCAGGGGAAAGTTTTATGCCTTACTGTCTGGTGCACATTCATACTGTCTCTCATGCCACCTACTGGCCAACATAATACACTTTCACAAGCTTGGCTGCCACAGAACATTTTTCCAAAGCTGGTTTCAAGACCAGATTTCAGAGAATAGAACTATATCTGTTTCTGGGTCAACTGATAAGGGCTCCATAAATGCCCAAACACACATTTTTCTGTAGCTTTAAAAGACAAACCACCAACTCTTGACAACCAGTTGCAAATTACGTTTTTGGAGGAAATTGACTGAACAAACAAACAAACCAAATGAAGAAAAAACGTAAAGAGAAACTGAACGTGTCAAAGATATATTTGTTAAAACTGAGTGAGGAAAAGTGAAAAACGCCAACTCAGTAAAAGAACAAAGAAATCAATCTGCATAGAATAAAGACATTCTATACTAAAAAAAAAAAAAAAAAAAAAAACATTCCAACATAAAATTGTTGAGCATATCACATTGTGATCAGGCCTCTGTAAAAATCATACACCCTGACAATAATTAAGCAGAGGGCAATTTGACTTTCCGCGGTTGGGGAAGAGACTCTTAAAAAGGGCCGGCTCTTGTAAACAGCATCAGAGGGAGCTCATTCAGACGGACCTGCATCGTTCACATGGCGCTTATTACTCATTCCCCAACTGTTAAGCCCTTTCTCTGCGCAGTAAAAAAAGGTGTGCGCCACACAGCGCAGTAAAGAAATCTGCAATAAACAGCCTTTGTCGGAGCTACATAAGAGACTGGGCTTTAACTCTGCTTCCTCGAAGTCCTTCAGCAGGCCCTGAATGTCATGCGGAATGTCAGATATTTTAATAGGGAGATGCTATTCAGTGAGTGCCAAAAGATGCTTGCAACCCTTATAAGACAGGCGCAACTGATTAGAAAGCTCTAACTACCATATAACTTGCATAGTTGCAATAGATGCACGGACAATACACTCATGTTTGGCTGGGAGTATATATATTCCTATCAACAACCTAAGCATTACACCACAGCATTTGGGTAACTAAGGTACTGTACTCTTAATACACACAGTACACACTAATAAAATATGTCTATCAAACTGATCGCTGCACATGTTTTTTGTCTTTACTCAAGTTGATGCCTCCCAAGGCGAAAAACCATATGCCACCCTGTAGCTGTCTAGTCTTATTTAGGCAAGCGAGGCCTTAACTAGGTGCAGACATCAAAAGTGGACTAATAAACAAGGTAGGTTTGTGGAACTGCTACCCCAGATGTAGCTTTCATCATTCATGCAGTCCCAGGGACCCCAGCGGGGTCAGGAGAGAGAGGGATGCTTGACGCGGGAGCGGTTTTTATAGACAGGTACTGTAACCGGAGAGGCACGTTCCAGCCTGCCACATCGTCGCCCACTGTCTTTACACACATGCAGCTGCCCATAACCCATGTCTGCCTCCAGGCTTAAGACCCCAACCACCCTCTGCTCACGACCTCCCTCACTCTCCAGTCTACAGAATGGAGGAGTCAGCAACTGACTTGACAGATTTGATATAATACTATATCCATAGCTGGGTGTCAGACAAGGACAGTTGCGATTATTTAGTAACAGATTAATCATATAGTCCATTTGGAGTATTGTTTGAATCAGATGCCAAAACCCCACTCACTGGTGCTTATGGGTCACATAAATTAATTGTGACCCATACTCAGACTTGTAATGGACTCAAGGCAGCTCTTCCCAGTACCTCTTTTTCTTCTTCTTTCTCTTGGAGCTCCCCTGCTCCAGTGGTTTGGCTGGACAAACAACATCCTGCCCTGTGTCATGCTCTCCCTTTGCTGTGGCCCCAGAGTCAGACACCTTTAGCAAGGCTGACTTCTCACCTAGACATTCCTCAGTAGAATTCATCCTTAAGTACCCAAAAAAATGAAGAAAATTAAACAATGGATATATATATATATACTTAAGTCTTTGATAGTGTAGTGGGAAAGATGCACTGCACATCATTAATACTTTATCAGACAAACAAGAGAGAGAAGCATAGTTTACCCAGCCCAGACCTGATACTGACTCACTACCAGAGCTTATTTAATGACAAGAATTCAGTGATACTGGATGTAGCGATCCGTGTGTAGGAGGTTAACAAAGAAGACAAGCAGGATATACCATCTAACT
Source organism: Semaprochilodus insignis (assembly GCA_034552555.1). NCBI lineage: Eukaryota > Metazoa > Chordata > Actinopteri > Characiformes > Prochilodontidae > Semaprochilodus > Semaprochilodus insignis. The sequence goes on along the minus strand of CM067477.1, from coordinate 10,969,923 downwards.
GTCTTTTAAATGATCATGTCTACTTGCATACTTCCATAAACACATGAGATTTGTGTATAGAAATAATGTCATTTAAAACAACCTTTTTTTTTTTTTTCATTTGTTTCTTTCCAATTTATGCCATTTTCTGTTTTAGTTTCCAAAAAAATATGTTGGCAAAAACAGATGCCTTTATTAAAGCAGGTCAGCCTGTCAGCACAACCTGAAATCCAACAAGCCTTTAAAATCTGTTTGTTGTTCTTTGTCATGCATGGCTGACGATGCTGAAAATATTATGAACATTATCAACACAGTTATCTCAAGACCTTATCTATTATATCAAACAGAGAGCTGTCAGAAAAGATGTCAGCCACATTTTATGACATGACTGGTGCCACATCGGTTTATCCTTTAACTCACACACCTCACAAAGCCTGTGATGAATTACGTCACATTATTGTGAAGAATATTTAAGCCATGGCAAAGGAAAGGGTTTACAAAGTACCAGCTAAATGTTTAGACTTATCTAGTCATAGAAAATTAACAAATATATAGTTTTTAGAATAATGAAGAACACATAAAAACTATAATACATACAGTGTCTAAAAACAGGATCCTTTTTCAGCAGGACTGAGGAAGATATGCACAAGCATTTCTTGTGTTTGTTTCAACAAACTGTTTGTTTACACAACTGTTGTTGTTGAAAACCACTTTTTGAAGGGTATCAGCATAGGCATCCACTTCTCTAGTTGTATTTTTCCCAGAAACAAATTTTATGTGTTCTTACTTAGGCTTTTTTGAGGGATTTATCATCACATTACAGTAATTCATTTTATACCCTACAGCCTACGGATGAATTCTAATAGAGTTTTTATAAAACACACTCAACATACATGAACATATACATGCAGTTCTAACCTATTTACTTTCACATAGCTATACTGACAGGCTAGTTCAGCTTAGGCTAGTTACCTGCTAATCTAAAAAACAGCATATAACTGCTGAAAAAACTGCACACACCAGCATGCAGTCCATGTTAGTTTAAACTAGTCTATGTTGATGTAAGCCAGTAGAGTGTTGGTCTAGTTTAGCTGGTCACCCAGCTTGGTCATGCTAGTTTAATACCAACCAGCACACCAGCATCAAAACACAACATATGCTGGTTTTGATGGTGATAAGAAGGTTAACTGCCATTGCCTCATGACTAGTTTACCAGCATCCAGAACACAGCATTAACTGGTTAATGGTAAACATTAACTGGTAACCAGCATATTAACTTTCATTGCTGCTGACCACCATACCAGCATCCAAAACACAACATATGCTGGCTTTGCTGGTCTATGCTGGTTTTTCTATCAAAGACGAAATTCTAGTTTTCACTTAAGCACTTTACAGGGGAAAATGACTAAAAAATACCTTACAGAGTCTTACCTTTACCACTTTACTTACTTTTACCTGAACAACTTCCATAGCTCTACATGTTCTTAAATTACTCTATGTTCCTATCAAGAAATATATACGATTGAGGACCATATACAACCTGGCCCAGGCCTACAATCCGACTCCATAACAAATCTGTGAAGAGTTAGATGGTATGCTAGCACGTTAGCTCTGTTCATGGTTCACATGATAACTGAACGTTTGTAAAAGCATAACAGAGCACATACTCTAAAAACTAGCTCAGAAAAAAAAATCTAAAATATGTGTCACAATCTTTAAACTTACCCTCTAAAACCAGTCAGACAGTCTTTTTCTCTTCTCTCTACGACCTTAATGTACGTTTACTTCAGACTCTTGGCGCTAATTAGGCTATCAGTGTTTGCTACACTGGCTGCAACCGGTGTGCTGACACGCGTTTCGGTGCCATTAATTTGAGTGCTCGGCTAGTTGTCGATGATTCAGAATCCTCAAGAGACGAAAGACAATCAAGCCTAGGCATGAAAAGGAGAATGTCTTCCGTTACATCACTTCTCCCGTTACCCCACATTGGAGACTGCACCGTATCAAATGTGCATATCATTAGATTTAGGAGGGAATGCCGTCCCACTCGTTGTCTTGGCGACTGTTAGGCCTAATAGTTCCAGCCGGTGGGAGTGCTGGCCAGGGTTTCAGGGATGGTAGGCACCATAAATCTCACCAGGGCTCAAATCCAACCCTGTCATTTCTTCTCAACTAAAAAAAAAATATATATATATATATATATATGTGTGTGTGTGTGTGTGTGTGTGTGTGTGTGTGTGCTTTTACAAACATTCAGTTATCATGTGAACCATAAACAGAGCTAACGTGCTAGCATACCATCTCTTCACAGGAGTCAGACTCTTCACCATGTCAGTGTGACTGCAGTGCTGAAAATGATTCATCACCGGCTCTGTGGTGATTCTGTGTGGGCCTTGACCATTAACCACAAAGTGTTTAGAGAAATAGATGGACTACAGAGTTCATCTATACGGTAAATAGAACTGATAAAATGGACTGTGAGTGTAGATACAAGGAGATGTACCCAATAAAGTGGCTGGTCGGTGTATATTATCACAAAATTATATCCATGTATATATTATTATTATTATGTACATAATAATTTCATATTTTTAAGGCCTACTAAAAATTAGTCGTTTAACCCATTTATGTTCATCAGTTTCTTTGATAAGGAAAGTGCTACAGAACTTGCTCTGAATGGTCTGAAGCGATGCCATGTTGTGTAGCGATGCCATGTTTTGCCATGTTGTTGTATGCCAGGTCATGACTTCAATATGGTAAATTGTTTTTTTTACCCATATGTCTTGGTTGTTTAAAGGTTTCTCAGATATCCTTAAGCAAGCCAGAAGCATATATGCACCAAAGGAAATTTGAGATGCAGACGGGTGTTATGCACAATGGACAGTACTTATAGTATACCTTATCTCCACTTCCTTCCATCGCACAAATGCAAGTCAGTTTTTCCCCTCATACATGCCCTGACATCGGATATCCAGTCAGCTGACGGAGAGAGACGGTATCTACCAGAAGACATTGTAGACAATAGTGAAACAAAAGCTCTCCAACAATTGATCCTTTTTCGATATACATGAACACCATAGGAGGCATTGTTGAGTAAATCTTTTTTCCTTGTGATTTTGGAAATTGGAAACACATCACAATCTTTGGACTCTGTGATTAAAAGGTGGAAATAGGTGCCATTTGTGAGCATGCCCGGCTGAATGCTCAGGTTGCTCCTCTAATTGTCAGAGAATGTTATCTATGAAAGATCACCCTCAGTTATACATTAATACATTTGTTGCTGGAAAGGCTACAAAAGACTACAACAGATTAAAACTGCATTGCAAACTAATCAGATATATCTCCTCCAGCCTCACAATACACTGAGCACTTCTCTTATTCTTACTAATGGATCATCACTGTAAGCTTCTAGCAGCAGTTACTGACTTTCAAAGTGTTTTCACTGTGATAAACTACTTTCTTCCTCTTGCTCTTAGGGAGTTTTTCCTTCCGCTGCCTCCCTTAGCTTGCTCACTGGAGGCTTGGATCCAGATCTTCTGTAAAGCTGCTTTGTGACAACATCTGTTGTAATAGGCGGTATATAAATAAACCTTGACTTTCAAACAACTGAAAAACATTGCCATGTTATTTTGTGTTTAATGTAAGACATAATATTCTCTATAGAGTTTTAATCTGGTCTTTGACCAGTCTAAAATAAGCAGTTGTACTTTGGGCTTGGCCTGTTTTTTTGCCCGGAAGTATACATTTGATTCAGAGCAGAATTTGGTACTGATAAATGTACCTAGTCACTGTAACTGTCTGTTCTCACAACTGCTGAGCGGGAGGAGGTTCAGAGGTTCACAAGCATAAAGTCCAGAAGCAGCCAGTTCGCGAGCCATCAGGCTGCTAAACCACCAGTAGTGCTGGTTTATCGGGCTGTCACTATATATCTCACCTGAATCATCATCACAATGTTCTCCATGGAAAATCCACGCCACTTCCACATCTATACTCTCACCATCTCTCTGCACCTTACATCTAGCATATCTATACCTGCACATATAGATTGACATCTTGTTCATATTCTATCCTTATATTGTATAACCTGGAACATATATATACAGTATATATATATATATATATAAATACTTTCTAAAGTCAACAACCATGTCCTTTGTTTTCATAACACACAGATAAGGAAATGACTGGTCACGCCATGACACAAAGTCAGGAACTACGACTCCATGATGGTTCCTGGACCTCTAAAAAACAATATAACTAAATTTCCATGGCTGCTCTGGTACTCATTTTTATACATAATATGAAGAAGAGGAGACAGACAGCAATCCTGAGGGGAAATCTCAGATGGCACCCCTGACTAGAAAAAAACATGTGATTATTGTGAATAAAAAGAGGTTTTGAGCCATTTTTTGTCTTCTCGCATAAATCTCTTTAGCACATAGCTTCGCCTTTACGCAGTCTTACTAGATTGTATTGGCTCTTGTATCACCCTCTGATTCAGTGACACTTATTTGACAGGTTGGTTTAATCAGTTATCAGAAACAAACAATAAAGCTCAAAAGCTTATTTTGATTGTGGTGCTTAAATTGTCCCTTCCATAACAATCATTATTTGGGTGACTTATTTTTGTCAGATGCCCTCTTTTCCCCTATGACCATGAATATGTCTGTCTGTCAATACTAACCGTAAGGGCAATATGTATGGGTGAATGACATTCAGGGTGAGGCCCGCCTCCTCATGTCTCCAGCTGTAAGGCAGCCATTTTCTCTTCCTCTCTGAGAGGGGCCTATAAATCACAATGCTCCCCGTTTCCCTCCTCCCTCCCCCTTCTCTCTCTCCTCCCCATGCTTTCAATTAATCCAAATGATTTCCACGGGAAATCCGATGGGCCAATCAATTCACCTGCACATTTCAATACAACGCCTGATCCGTCGACCACTTCTGTGTGCCTCCATTGCTCTTGTAAAAACATTATTAATTGCAGCTCCAGCGAGCCATCCATCTCTGCCGGCCTCGGCGCCGGGCCGAGCAGGCGGTGTGTAACCCAGGAGTGTAATAACACTGTGACTGACTGACTGCTCGCACTCTGCACATCTTTTCCAGCCTATTAAAAAGCAGCAGCTTCTCGAGTAGACACTAGCTCACAAAACTGACACTGGAGTGGGGCGGAGGGCGTGAGTTGGAGTGGGGGGTGCTGATGAGTTTGGAGAGGATTTGTGGGAGGTAGGTGACAAAGGGGGTGGGCAGCATTGTATCCATTCATTGATTGCTCTTGTTGGAGCTGCTGGAAATCTGTTGAATGCTGAAGAGGCTGGAGGCCAGTGCGTAAACACTGGCATATGCTTCCACAGAACAACAATTATGTACAAAACGTGTGAATAAATGCATGCAGAAGAAACTGCGTGGAACAGTAATACAATTACTAATCCTGCATTCTCAGCTAAAGTGATGTAAATGCTTGTCTTGACACTGCAGGCCTAACACCATCTAATGAGCCATCCTTGTGTCTCATCAACTTTAGTGGAATGAGCCTTATTTATAGAGAGCTGTAACTAAAAACGACCCCCCACCCACCACCATCACCGTCTCCCTCTCTTTCATTTAGAGTCGAGAAATGAGCAGCTGGTCTGCATACTCATTTTGTGAACCCAGCTACCCACACATATCTTATAGCATAATGAGCCGAAACATTTATCACCTCTGGCCTTTAATTAGTAGCACCTAAACATCGATAACTTAGGTTAATGACAGGTGAGGAGAAGGGTTATTGTTTATGCTGGAGGATCCGCCTGAAAACTGAAAATAATTATGACTAGCACTAAATATCCACATTTGAGCTTCTCATGAACACCACTGAAATTCACCTCTTACATAGAAGGTTCTATCCTTGATCCTTGTTTAACAAAAAACAAACCACATGTGAATCATGTAAATGCCATTATTTAACTTTCAATCTTGTTTCATTCCCCTGAAATCCAGACATTGTTTTTTGAGGTTTATGCACCAAAGCCAGTCATAGGTCATTTTCAACTGACCATTTTCCAAGCACTTTTCGAATTAAACCGACTATGTACTAGGACTGTGGCTTTAAGGCTATATGGAGGTGTGACTGAAATACTCCTTCTAATATGAATGGGAGGAGCTAAGCTGTTGTACTGAATAGGTAGTAATGTATGTATATCCCCATTTATAAAGAAGTTGGGACACTGTGCAAAACGTACATAAAAACATAATGACTCGTGCAAATCACTTGAACCCTGTATTTAATTGTAAACAGTACAAAGAAACAAACCAAATGTTGAAACTGAGAAATTGTGTTGGGTTTTGATATTCTATGCCCTTCAGGACAGGCTGTATTTGTAGGTTAGTTTCTATGGACTGTATGTACTGGGATATAAACTTTAATAATGTGTACATTGAACAGCAAACTCTTTCATTTGAATGTATAGAAAGCTATGATTTACATGTTTGATTGATTTGATAATTGGCTTTATGCAGCAGATCTAAAGGCCTGTGTTACAGAACAGCTGGCTCATGAGCTTCACCCAGAGGAGGTAAGATGCTTGGCTATTTCACTTGCCGTAATATATATAAAAAGAGTTACACTGTGTACTGGCTAAAAACAAACCACTTACTGGCTTCATCATTAGTTTTTTAAAAGAAGAGTCAGTGCATTGACCTTTTCTCACAGATTAACCTCCCAGGTATACAGGAGCTACGAGTGAGTCTTGGTGGCCTATTTGAAATATTTAATTGGACCTAAATTAACATAAAAAGGCTGCTTCTGTGAGAAGCCTGTACAGTTGTCAGAAAGCAAGTATGTGACTCTGTAACTGACACCTGCTCCCTGCCCCCCACGCACACACATACAACACCATCACCCCACCAACCTCCTTGTCTTTTGAGTCCCCATTATACAATTTATTGGCGACTTCGTCCCATTCGCAAAGACCCTTTGACACAGGCAACTGTAGGCAATTTACAAGGTCCTGTCTGGTTCCCCTTTTGCCGCTGGCCCTCGTGAGCGAGCTGGAGAACTGTTTAATGTATCATACGTTAAGACTGCACCATCACATTTCAAACTGACCAAATGCAAACGTACTGTATTATGCGTTTGACCATTGGTCAAGGAATATGGAGAAAACAACATAAACATGAAATCTTTACAAATCTTTACAATCTTTACAAATCTGAAATTTGTAAAGGCCTGTATGTAGGCCTATAATTCCTTACTTGCAAAAATATCTACAAACATTTTCATTTCAGTTCCATGGCAAGTCTACAGACAATCTTTTTTTGTTTTTTGGAATATTATTGGGTATAAAAAGATGTTAAACGTCTCTGCTATTTCTATTATTATTGTTGTTGCTATTGTAATTGATTTATTTGTTTATAGACCAGTTGTACCCACACAAGCAACAAGATCAAAATAGGAACTGGAACCTAGGATAAACATACATTGTATAATACTTTGGCAAAACCTGGCAAAGAACAGAAATAGCTACTGATTAGTCTATAAATGGAGGAGAAGTGTGTGGTCCTAACCAGGAAGTGACAGGGTGGAGCTGATCTGGCATGAGCCAATCAGGTATAGAGGGGCTGGTGTGGTGCTTAAGTATATGTAAGTGAATAATAGAATCCAAATCTAAGTATTAGACATTACTCTCAGGAGAAATCAATTAATATTCAAAACATCATACATATTTAAATGGCTAAGAGAAAAATATAACATATTTGTGTTGTACACATCGTGACTGCAGAATATGTCAGTAATATTTCCTACAATTACTTATTTCACATCAAACCCCTCTGAAGACTTTATTCTTATCTCAGCTGCTAAACTATGCACACATTTTTAAAAATCAGATCAAATATTAATTATTTTATGCAATGGCTTAACCAGATACGTGCTAGCATGGGGCCTGTCCAGGATGTTTCCTGCCTTCTGCCCAATGCATGCTGGGATAGGCTCCAGCACCCCCCACAACCCAGATGAATAAGCGACTCAGGAAATGAAGGAATAAATGAATGGCTGCTAATATGCTTCAAATGTATCTACAGCTTTCAATTCCAACTGATTTTTTTATTTTATTTTAGGGTGTTAGCAAGCTGCATTCCCTTTGTCACCCTTTGTGCACCAGCAGAAAATCTGTATGCTGTTTGATCTCTATCTCTGTATGATGAGGCCCTTTGTGTACAAAAGATTATACGTGAACATGGTAGGACGAGACTGTATGTATATCTGCACATGTGAAGGCCATATTAAATGGAACACCATTCGAACATAATCATTACATCACCGAAAAGCTCCCTTGAGGGAAGAGAGCGAGGGAAGAGGATATACTTCAGTCTGAATGAGATGCAGCCCATCTGTGCATTCCACACGCCAGGTGTGATTTATGAAAAAACTGCCCTTTGACCTCCTGGCACGACTGTCTCACTCCCCAAATGTCCTGGTGAGGCAACAAAGATCTGGCCTACACGGCACATACAGCTCATTAATGAACAGTAGAATGATCACACAGTGTTGAGACTCTGAAACATGTGATTTGTTTGCTTGTTTGTTTATACAGTTGACTTAAAAAGCGGAACTTTTATTGTCTAATAGGAACCATTTTTAGTTTTCCAAAGAACCCTTCAACAGATAGGGAATAGAGGGCCCTTGTTTAAGCTTAAAAAACCTGTGACGATTGTAAAGGTTCTTTACCAATTAAAGGTTTTTGTCAGATTTGCACGATCAAACCATCAAAACAAGCACTATTGGACAATAAGGAAATAAGGTATAGGCCTGGGTTAGTGGTTAAGGCGGAACAGGGGTATATCTGCATGTTGATGAATATATTAGAATAAATAACTGATGCTGACTGTACATTTCAGATTCCATTAAGCCAAAAGGAGGTCCAGACTAATCCAAATATATCAGGTTTCTTACTAGCCCACCACAGTGGTGACTCGTTTAACTGCCTGGCTAAAGAGACAGGCTTCAGACTGAAGTAAACAGTTTTTCTTTGACAGCTGCCTTAATGTGCCCGCTCACGTTCCATCACTGACAAACCGCCATTTACTGTCTGGATTCAAATGGCCTAAGGAGGCTATGCAACCAAAGCATGACAAATCTTTCTCAACAGCTGCAGCCAATTCTATTATCACTTCTATTATTTACAGGATTTATTGTTGTAGTTCCACTGATGTTACTAAATTTCTGCAGAATTGCATGGTTGAGACATGAACAAATTTCAAGTGGTTTTGGTGTGCCGAAATAATCCTGCAGATTTCTTTGCAAAACTGAAAAACTAAAGCTCTATTAAAAGCAAGGGGTGGGTATGTTATACTTTAAACAGTTTAAAATTATATTTAGTTGTTGGGACACTTGTGCAATCTTCTGTTAAATATATTGTTGCTGTATCTCACTTTTATTCCGTTTCTAGTTTTCTGTATAATCTGAACTCAGTAGATTGTGTGAAAATTCTGTCATGATTGGGCAAATAGAAATGCTCCAAAATTGCTTCAAATATTTTTTTTTTTTGTGATCACTTATTTATTGGGTTTTGTATACTTATACAAACAACCAACTAGTGAAAAAAGCTAGTAAAGGAAAGAAAAAAAGACTGGAAAAAAGGAAAGAAAAAAAATAGAACATTAAGTTACATTAAAATAAAGAAAGTTTTTGTCCTCTCCTGTAAACATACCAGTTTGGACCATTTTGGATATATGTTTTTGTTTGGACAGTGACGATATGTTTTCTATTGTTCTTCTGAAGCTGAAAAATGTACAACCTGTTAACAGCCACTGGAAACTAACTAAATGAAGAGTGGTCTCTGACTTGTGCACAGAACTGAAAGTCTAAGCTAGGAAATATTTAGGAAGGATTTGTTTTAAGAAAAAGGATAAGAACAGCTGCATAGACTGTGCCATTGCTCAAGCTTCCTTTGTGTTGGAAAAAACCTGAGATGTGATTCTTAAAATCATTAAAGTTATGATATTTATCAAGCACTGACAGGCTTGTTAATATTGAAGAACTTTGGGTTATGTATGGACAAGTCAAATTTGGTGCATTAGCCTACTGGCCTCTATTCCAGCTGAGAGAGAATCTTGCCTGTTTCAGCCCTTTAAAGCATGGTAATTTATTGCCCCTGTCAACTATAAAACTTATCAAATCTACCTCCTGCTGACTGAGAGCAGTTGCACACTGCATAACTCTTAAGAGCTTCAATTTAGCATTATAATCAAAACTGAAATTTTGGACTTAAAACGTAGGCCAACACATGCTGAGCTTTTCTCCCTTTTCTTCTAATTGTGTTTATTCTTTATTAGTTATAGTGTGTGTGCTGTGGTGGTGTCTGCTATGGATGTTATAAATTGCATGGCTGTGGACATTCTGTGCATATTGGATTGTATTGTACTGTAGATTATTTTAAAGCATGGAAATATAGTGCAGAATTATTCAGTGACCTTCCAAGTTTAATGTGCTCCATTGTAATAACTGTATCATCATTAAATAAACATAGCCTCCAAGCCCACAGGAAATCATTCCACATTTGTTCATATAGGAAAGCAGTTCTCTGCAGCAGAAGGTTCTCTGCAGTTCCTTTTCTCCTCTGCTTTAGTCCACATGGGACCTAAAGCATTTCGCTGTTGGCTGGACACCTTTGATGAATGGTTAACTGTATCTAATGACTTCAAAGCATAACCTGGCCCAGTAAGGATAAATCATGTTTATTTGTCCAGCTTGTGTGAGTAAAAAGACATTTACTTGAGTGATGTGTTCTAACTCGGTTTGTATCAAAGCCCATGACAGGTAGTCTACATTATGTTTAGTTCATTATGTTCTCATGGCATTTTCGCTGTGAAACACATTGCCTTCTTTACATGTTAAAGAGGCTTTTAAAAGCATAGGCAGATGGATATGGAGCACACCACACATCATAATCATGTGATTACGCTGAAGATCCAAATTACACCAAATGTAATTGATCAGTAAAGATGTTTCATGTTTGCTGTTGTTGCTAACATGTCAGCTTCATAGATGCTGTATTGTAGTTAATATTGCTCAAACTGCACATCTTAGTCAATGTACTCTTGCCCCAAACTACACTGAGCTGTTAAGTAACCTAACCTAGACTTACATATGTGTTTTATGACACATACTGTTATGTATACTGTACATATGTGTATAAATATATGTATAAATATATGCTACAATTTTTTTTAGCATATACAACATATAACATGCTTTTTGTCCATGTTATGGATGTCATCACTGCTGTGGAAACAAAACCTCCAAAATAATAAGTTTACAGGAAAAGAAAAAAATACATATGTTACTTTTAATTAAGTAAAGTAATTTTTATATTTTGCCCCATTCATCAAGAAATTTACACAACATGTAAAGGGCAAGGTACTTTTACAATTTGTCAGAAACTGGAAAATAGAGATATGAGGTTTTGTTCTTACAGCAGCATCATGCAATGCAAGAAATCACATATGTAAGTCTAATTAAGACTACATAACACGTTTATGCTGTTTTAGGTAAGTATGTGATGCTTTGGGCAAGTATGCAATTGTTTAGGCACGTAGTTTGTCCAGTGCTAATTATTGCTGTTATATCCTCACTGTCCCAAAAGGAAAAAAACAAGTATCTCCATTTTTCAATTCTCATTTGAGCTCTGCAGCTGCCCTTTATGTTGTGTGATAATTTCACAAAGAACTGTCAAATAAAAATAGAAATTGCTTGGAATGCTTTTGAACCACATTAACAGGTCTTTGTTAGATTATCTAACAACTCGTTTTGGCTTGAGGCAAGTGTATGATGATTTAGTCCTGCAAGCGTCTTTAAGTCAGCTTATACAATAAAAGTTAAGAATAGTTTTGTTGTCTCTTGTACAGCTGCCGTTTTGGAGATAATTGTTTTTCTTTGCACTGCAGTGATATGCTGGCTGTCTTAGCTTTGCAGTTTTGGTAACAAATATGTCTTTGCAAGTCGAAGGGAAAATTGTGAATTTAGTGGTGTTGTTTCTTTCTTTCTTTCTTTTTTTTTTTTTTAATATCCAACTACAGTTATACAAGAAGTCAACACATTCTACTGTGGAAAAAATAAACATCTTAATTTCTGCCAAATTTTAAAGCACATTTTATTTGCTCAATATTGAGAAAAAAAATAAATGAACTATAGAATGTGCCATAACTTTTGCACAGGACACATTCCTTTTTGTTTGTTTGTTTAATTGAAAATATAAACAATAACTGTGCATTAAAATGTAAAGCAGTGTAATCTTTGTAAAGGGCGTGTAGACTTATTTTTATGTATTTAGAAAATCAGCAAAAATGTATTTTGACTTCCAAGCTATCCAAGCTATTGCACATGACTGTACTCTTGAATGTAAGCAAGCTGGCAACAATTCCATTAACCACTAAGCTTTACTGTGCAAGTCAGATTACTGAAATGTTCTTACAGTATTTGTGATGCATGTAGCTCATTAAAATATGCAATAGAATAAGTTTATTTCACAGCGTATTATTTGGACATTTGTGCCATACCTAAAAATGTATTAAATTCATCCGATTAGGAAACAGAATGGCATTTATTTTAAACAGATAATTCCGAGTTCTTTTAAAAGTATCTTAGTTGGGGGCAATAAGGCAAAAATACAGTATCATGAAACTTCAAAATGTTTTCACAATGCACAATACTTGCAATGTTATGTTGCTGACAGTTGGAACACAAGCTTGATAAATTAGCAGTTAGCAGTACCACCTTAGCAGTGCCACTTTTGCAGTGCCACCTTTGCAGAATTACTGTGAAAATGTTATGTTGATTATACAAGGATATTCAGTCAACTTTTCATGCACTGCCTCTGGACTAAATCCAATTAAATAACAAGACTATTTATGCACTCTTTGTAATGACACATGCAGTTGGTCAGTGTTCTGTATGTTTTGATAACATCCACAATTATACTCAGAAATGCATTTTGTACCATGACTTATCCCAATAAAGAAGAAATATTGTCATATTGCCCACCCCTAACAATGCGGCTCCTGTGCTTCACATCAAGATCTTGTTGATCCACCTCCACTTCTGCTGGTCGAACTGTGTTTCTGCAGACCTTTGCAGGTTTGCATCCAAAATGCCTTCATGCACTTCTGAGTTTATCATCCCATCAATAAACACAAGCTCACTGACTTTATTGTAACAAAAACAGCCTCAGACTTTGATGCTTCTACCTCAATGTAGTTGGAATGTTTCAAAAAAACAAATATTCATTTTTATACCCCGTATGCAAAGGACATGCATTTACATTTCATTACTGTCCAATGAAGATGTGTATTCATCTTTATCCATTTGTATTTTTTTACACTATTTAAACACAACAGTTGTTGAGTATTAAGTGGAAATTTCATGATAAATGAAGAAAAAGAAATGCACCAAATCTCTTGGAATAAAACCTTTTTACATTAGCTTACATTGAAAGTATAGAATGTTTTTGCCCTCTCCTGTAAAACTAATATTTTGGAGATACTTGACTTCCAAAATATATATAAATAACTTTTCAAAATGGATGTTTGACATGTATTACTCAATATGTTACTATACAAAGTGTATTTCTTGCACATATGTGTATATACTTCGATATATTGAATGCGCATATATTTAAATAGTCATAGTACATTTAGCAAATATACTTTAAAGTGTCACATATATTGTGTGTACATAGTTTAATACATTTTTTCCCAATGAGACATTTCTGAAGTAAGTTGAAAAACTTCACTTCCCATGGTTAAAAGTGTCCACATGATTTTGGGGCGACTGCACATTGTGTTTATTTTATTTATTGCCCTTATGTTGAAACAGCAGCCAATATATTGTTGTTGTCCAAAATATTTTTTCTCCATTTTTAATTTTATTTTTCTACATCATTTTAACAGAGAAGCAGCTATCTAACTTTAAAAGTACAGTTTTTGCCTTCTCCTGTAAAGTTACTATTTTGGAGATGTTTGTGTGCCACCTCACCTCCACCCAGGAGACATTACACACAGAAAAACTGTTTCTGTTTTCCTTTTTGCCCTTTTAAACTGGAACAGGAGCTGAAAGAGGAAAGATTTTGAGATGATTTATTTGGGCTTAGAAAGGCCTGTGTTTGGACAGGCAGTTAAAATGATATACAGAATGACGTAATCAGAGAGTGGCAGGGAAATCCTGGCAGCAACGGACACTTATAAAGAGTGGGAGAGTTCAGAGCAGCCAAAGGCATGCAGGTATATAATATGAAAAGTGTGTTATGGGTGTGCTGCTCGACACAGATATAGGGACACATACAACACTGAAAAACAGGCTGTCTCTGTGTGATATAGGAATGATATAAATGAAAGACGATGTAAGGAAATTCTCCCCCAGACTATGTTGAACATTTGATTTATATCTAACAGATGATGAATATTTCAACCATTTTGTGGTTGTGGTTGAATATAGCTAGTATTAATTAATCTGGTTGGTTACCAACAAGGAAAATGATACTCTATGTGGGCTTACCATACTCAATCTTTGTCCTTTGAAAATATTTGAAAACTATGAAGCTAGTAAGTAAATGATATTTTTTATGTTTACATTTTCAGTTGATACATTAAAATACAGAACTTATGCAAAACCCCAAGGGTGTGATACTGTTGTACTGTGCATCCTAACAGTTTGGACTTCAACTGAGATGCATTTCTACATTCTAAACATTTGTGAGGTGCATGAGATGCAGTTCTACATTTTAAACTGTTTGAAACTGTTGAATTAACCCTGAAAAAGGCCTCACTTTTGCTTCCTTTCTTCAACTTTAAACTGATTCAATGTAAGACTGATTCAAGCTTAAGTCAACTGTAAATAGCTTGAGTAAACTTATAACAGTTTAAGTTCAGGATTAAAAGCCATGAACTATTTCTAAGTAATGTTTGCCAGAAATCAACACAAACCACCAGGATCACTTTACAAATCTGGAGAAATGGAAAAAATGTGTTTTGGAAAAAATATCATACTATTCATTAAAGGCCCTATGCAACTCTTACTCATTCAAATGTTGGCATTTTTAGAGAACAAGGACATGTGGTCACCATTTTATAAAAGCAGTACTAGATTACTATGTATTACATATTATAAAGATTATAAAGCTCTACCTATTGCGTGAGGGGTCTATACACTGGTTTAAAGGGAACCCTGACTGTTAAGACATTTAGGCCCCAGTAACTGTGCATGTTCAGTACCATTCAGATACACTGCAGCAACGACTTTACTTAGTATTTTAATAAATACTTTATTTATTATTAAAAATAGACAAAATCCTTTTAAAGGTGAGCTGCCGTTTTTGTTGCCGCGTCAAATGGTTGCTCTCTCTCTCCTCCACTGAACAAGGAACAGTGAGCTAAATATCTTATTTAACTTTAATATATCATGTAGACCTTCCAACTATAGCTAGAGTGTGACATTACTGAAGAGATAAACTTTTTGATTGTCTCATTTTCCATAAAACTGACTCCGCTGCAAACATATGACATCATCACAATGCGACAACGGTGGTCTACTAGAAGAGGCCTATGTGTCATAGTTAATGTTCACTGTTTTAAGACATACAGGTCTCAGTGTTCCCTTTAAGGACGCAGTAATGGATTCGCATGTATTAAATTAAATAGGTTCGAATTAATTTACTTCAGTTACTCTCTGGTTTAAAATCACCAAACTGATCTCAGTTGAATGTCGCCATCTACAGCAACAAACCGTATATTGCACGCAATCCCTCTTTTTTCCAAAGGGCAGAACTTCCGCCGGCATATCCAATGGAGATAGGGGACACGGGATGCGCTTCTAAACTCTCCCGGCAAAACCATCCAATTAGACTCGGCTATTGGATAAATCCCGCCTCATTGAATGTTTTAAACCAATCAGCATGCGCATAGGACGCTGTCAGCGGCCTCATAGGTTACAGTTCCGGGTTTGACACCGCGCACAGCCAATCACAGAATGCGTTCGGCTGCTTCCGGCCAATGACTGTTGAGGACGTAGTTCATAAGCTTATAAATGACAAGGTGACAGTTTTACACGGTACTCATTGACTGTAACGCCAAGCCTGTCCTAAGTTCCCCGGGCCCTTCTCTATCAAATAGGTGAGTGAAGCGTGTGTCTGCTAGTTGCATGTTTCAGAGTTTTGCCTCTGGCGTTTTAACAGCCCCCCCGAGTGAGTGCGGCTTTCTGCCTCTGCAGTTAGCAAAGACTTCAGCTTGCATGTGAGGTGAAGGACTGACTGCGTTAGACGGCCATTCACTGAGGCTAGCAGGCTAGCCGGTCATCTGCGAAAGTAAATGGCTAAATCAGCGGATAAGTTTCACAGCTTGCGTCTCAACATGTTTACACACAAAGTCATTACTTCTCAAGTCAGATTATGTTCTCCAGCGGCTTGGTTA
This sequence comes from Semaprochilodus insignis, assembly GCA_034552555.1. Lineage (NCBI taxonomy): Eukaryota > Metazoa > Chordata > Actinopteri > Characiformes > Prochilodontidae > Semaprochilodus > Semaprochilodus insignis. Next base: position 10,953,504 of record CM067477.1, on the reverse strand, counting down.
GTAATGATCGGCTAGCTACATGCTCATTTGACACTTGCAAAATGTCTGACATTAAGGCTAAGTTTTCGGGGCCTACTAGACAGGCTAGGCGCTACAGGAGTTATAGGATAATATGTGCTGTGATGGTCAAGGACACGGGAGTACCTCATGCTTTCTGACATCAGTGGTAATTTATAAAGCCTTTTATATCTGGTTTGGGACTCTTAATGAAAAAACAATAAGAGTCGTTTCGTGACCTTCACTCGTGGCCAGCGGTGTCTTTGGTGCCTTTATAGCTGGGCAATCTTGCAAGACCAACCTCCTTCTTAAATATGGTACCGCTATAGACAACCAGCCGTGCTGTTGTGTAATGTGCTTTGATACTTTCATCTTGATTATTTTTTTAAATATTATTAATTAATTGCAGCTCCCTCTTCATTTGTTGCGTGTCAGCTGCTCGCAAGGTTGGTGGAAATGACCACTAACATTGATGGCGTTTGTCAGTGCATTTGCTGGGCTTTTTAAAATCATTTCCAGCATTTTTGCAGTAGTAAGTTGCCTCTTGTTTTATGGTCTCCCAGGACGCATCGAGTTCACGAACTGTCAGTCACCGCTGAATTGGATCAGGTTAACCAGGCATCGAGGATAACGCTACTTTGTACTGGCTCATGTAGCAGTATTGGTAACACTGCTAATCATTTTTCAGTGAATGTGTTGATACAACTTCACTCATGCCAGCCGTTAAGCACATGCTGAAAGCTTCACTTCACCTCTAATCGGTTTGGCTGCAGCCTTTAGGCCCAGTTCATTGGGCATAACACTGTTAACTGTCCCGTTTATTTGGCATTTAAGCCTTTTGGACATGCCAGGTGGCTGGCATCGTTTTATCCACCTGCACTGAAAAAAGCTGCTCAAAGGTTGCCTAAATCCATACATGTTTTAAATATGTACCTCGGCTCAACATGAATTAAGTGGTCCGTTAACATAATTACTATGTGTAAGTAATTAACTTAAAGGAGCGATATGTAAAATGTCAATCTGTCAAAATTCTCCCTCTGTCCCCCTCTTCACCAATTTCAGTTGATGTGTGTTTTCAACTGAAAATCTTACGTTGTCATCTTGCATATCGCTCCTTCAATTGTGTGGAACTGATGTAAACATTAGAAAGGTATCACTTCAACAACTTTTTCTTACATCAGAATCAGAATCTCTTTATTCACCAAGTATGTTACACATACAAGGAAGTTTGCTGTACTGTGTAAACTTAGATTTTATTGTGTAATATGTTCAGTCATCTCTCCATTTTTCAGACAACTAAGCTGGATCTATCGTTTCAGCATACATCAGTTTTGCTCTACTCATTTGTCAGTGCCAGTCCAGGCTCATGATACCACTTTGTACTTCAGGACGATAGTGAATCGTTATAGTCAAATCGCTCCAACTGCTGCTCCAGTGGTGTTTTTTAATCCATTGTAAAGGCTCCCGGTTAGATCTTTAAGGACCAATGAAAGAAAAATAAATGCAATGATGGTTGAAGCTCTTGGTGAGCGTCTCCCTCCACTTGCTTTTGTCAATAATCCATGTGGTATAAAGGTGGTATAATTAGATGCAGAGTAACAGTTAACATTTGTGTTGCTTTCCATCACTGGAGGTGCTCTTTGTGAGAGAGATTATGTTTGATGCTGAACTCGGAACGTTTCTTATAGACTGGTAAGAATAGAAAAGAGAGATGGAGGGGCTGTGTTTTCTGTTGATATATTGTCCCCTATCGTTTGGAGTAAGAATCCCATAGGTTGTAATCCTTGCAGATTACACCTCTAAATTCAAAGAGACAGAGAGCGATTGGAAAGTAAAGTGTAAAAAAGAATGGCTGCTTATTTTTGAACACCTCACAAATGTTATGTCCTGCTGGGTGAGGAGAGAAACTACAGGAAACATGTAGGATATGATTCCTTTAAAAGGACATTTGCATGCATATCTGTCAGGTGTGAGTGGTCACGCTGGTTTGGTGCACCACTTTGGGTTCAAACAGCAAACATGCCTGATGGCTAAATCTATGTTTAGCGTAATCGCCGGATGTATAATCGCATCCGTTTGATTCAAAATTACTCCCGATTTTTTATTTTTTATTTCCAGAAATATTACATAGGCCAAGAAATGTTATTGACCCTGAGGCCGCTGATGAGCACTAACTATGCTCTGCAGTTGTCTTGCATTATACTTGGGTATAGGCAAGTTTGTGATGGCAAGTATAAAAATGTATGGTTGACATTCTTTGGCCCCTTTAACCATTTTTTATTTTTTTTTTTTCCCCCTGCCCTTTCTTCCTTTCTTTCTCTCCTCCCCCCCCTCTTCTTTCCTCTGCAGGCTTCAGACATGTATGCCTGTGCTAAGTTTGTCACCTCTCCCTCTGTGGTATGTATTGCTATATGATGCTAAGTCTTAAAAGAGAAAGGGTCTTCTAAATAATAATTACAAAATAAAATAAAATTCTAAGTAACAAGTAGAGTTGGGTGAGGATATGAGAAATAAAGCTAATGTCTCCTAAAGCCTAGTACTAATCTCCGGTTTTATTTTGGTTTTCAGCTGCGTGTTGGCTCCAGGGTCTTGGCCCGGCCTGTGTCTGCATGCATCTTCAACAGACCTGAATCCAGAACTGAGCAGGTATGTTTTTGTAGTCCTGTTTGACAATTTGATGTCCAGGCTTTAACATGCTTGGTTCATGTCCCTGATTATACTAGCATAATTAGTGACTGCATATTGGGATTGAATAGATCAGTCCTGTAACACATCTAGCTTGACATGACTACACACTGACAGTGTGGAATCTGATGTTGGTTTTATTTTTCATCTTGTGGGTTAGTAGAGTGTTTGAGAAGTTTAATGGCATACTTTTAGATGCTCGTCATAAAGCTTGGAAGGTTTTAATAAAGAATGCAAGGTTTTGATGTGGTTGTAAGAAATAGATATAAATATTGTTATTTTTGGTTAGAACATCATTAATCATAGTTTTACCATCCACCCATCTTCACCTCCTGTTACAGTTTAACTGAAATACACTTGTAATTAACCGGTTCGCACTAACTTTAATTAGTTGCATGTCTTGTGAGTTCGGCTGACCAAGACTTGCATTAAAGAATATGCAGTAAGTCTACACACTCTATTGTCACTTGGATTATGGGGAATGCAGAGTTAGGTGGCTTAATGTTAACTGTTAACTGTTGTTCAGTCTCTTTCTTTTCATTCAGTATTTATGTAAGAATTAGGTTTTATATTATTTGATGTAGTTTAAATGGGACTTGGGCTGTAGTCAAAACAGTTTGACACTGTAAAGTGAAAAAGTGACTGAACATGACTAGCCAAGTTTGAGTTGCTCGTAACTGCATTAGTTTTGAACTCCCTTTTTGTCCCTTAGGCAGCCCTGTTGCCTGTGAGTGAAGCATCCATCCAGAATGTGAGCCGAAGCTTCCAGACCAGCGCTGTGTCCAGAGATATCGACACTGCTGCAAAGTTCATTGGTGCTGGTGCTGCCACCGTCGGTGTGGCTGGATCAGGAGCTGGAATTGGAACAGTATTCGGCAGTCTTATCATTGGCTATGCTAGGTATGTTCTTCAGGAATGGAAAGTGGAAAGTAAAATAACAGCAAGTGCCTTGTTTACTCTATTTTTTGAACATTAAACATTACTCTATAGTATTTAAACAACCATTTTTATTCTTCAAGCTTGACAATGAACAAAAAGGGGGCTAAAGTTAAATGTAGAAGGAATATTAAAGATTTCTGTAATTGGAGTGGATCTGTGTTATCCTTTCATTGGCAAAAACATGTTCAAATGACTATCTGATGGATTTGAATTGCTCACCAGGGCTCAGTTGCAGACATTTGGAAATCAGTGTATGTGTGACAATCACATCTCTACCAACAAACTGACCATCTGCTTCCTTTTGCTGTTCCTGCCCCCAACCCCCTCTTTCTGACAGGAATCCCTCCTTGAAGCAACAGCTTTTCTCTTATGCCATTTTGGGTTTTGCCCTGTCTGAGGCCATGGGGCTCTTCTGTCTGATGGTGGCGTTCCTGATCCTGTTCGCCATGTAATCTAGACACCTTACCTTTTCTGTCATCTCCCTCTATGCAGGGAGCAAAATCTGACGTGCAGCTCACGAGGCCGTGGCATTGCCATTCCAACAAACTACAAAAAGATCTACCTTTTTATGTTCCTGTGTAACTACTTTTTTTTTTTTTTTTTTTTTCCTCTCCCCTCCCCCATTAAGTTTTATGTAAGATCTCACTGCAGTTTGGACAGTCTGTCTGAATAAATGGTTGGGATAACTTTATGTGCCTCTTAGCTTCTCTTTTCACATACACGATGGATGTTCTGCCTTTTAAAAGAGGGGGCGGGGGAGAATCTTCAGTGCAGCAAATCCAACTGACGTCACTGCTTTTGCACACATCTCCTGTGTGTGTGTGTGTGTTGGGCCACTTCATAATTTATCACTCAGCATTTTGCCTAGTTTCTATTCCTAAACTTGAATAATTATGGCCAGTAATGAAGGAATGTAAATAATTCTTGTGATAAAGCAGAGGTTATCATATCCCTACTAGTCATAATTTAAACCACAAAATCAGTTGATTGAATTGTCCAATATTTTTATAGGGTATGACTGCAAAACTACTCAAACTGCACAGAAGCTTCCCTAAACCTGAACACTAAGAATGTGCTATGTGTTAATGGCCACTTGCTGCCCTGTTTTGAAACCCTGCCCTTTCACCTTACTACTCGGCTTGCCTTCTCAATTAGGTCTGCACAAAATATGGTTTCAGTATTGTCAGTACAGTGTGCATATCTATAATGGTCCCATGGACATGCAATGTCGAGTAAGGCAAATTAAATCAAATACATCATGCTATAACACTTTTTTTTGGAGCTTGATACAAGGGTAAAACCTGCATGATTCCATGACTAATCTGCATGCAAGAAGTCTGTCTGATTTAATTTACTGATGTCATTTAAGAGTTCTTGGATGCACAGAAAAGACTAGAGTACTCACTACTTTTGTGTTTGGTGTGTTGTATCCAATTGCTCAGCGTTAACATTCAGTTTGCACTAAAGTCTTTAGAGAAAAGTCTTTGATCAAAATGATTTTATTTGCTATGCTGATGCAATCACCTGAATCATTCAAGAATAATTGATTCTTTCCAAATATAGCTATTCAAGTAAACGTCTCCAAACTCATACACCACAAGTTTCCTGCCAGGTTTTAGCTTCAAAACATGCATCTGTGAAGCTTTGGTGAGTCAGAATGTACCTGTGCTGGGGTAAAACTGTGGCTACCTTCTACTAAAACAGTGAAATCTAAATTAAACACTGAGATACTTTTAAAACAGCTGCTGCACAGTCAAAACATCTCATGCGTATACAAGCTCTAAAATTTTCTAATAATATATCTTTAGTATATTGGAATGTAATGGATTGAAGTTCATTCATGGTGCACAAAACTAACCTGTTACATGGAGCCCTACAAATTGAATTGTTCACAGTGGTGGTGATGGCAAGCATAGAAGTGAATCAAAGATACCTCACAGGAGGCACTTGCATGAAAGGGTTACAATTCTGTAAATCTGTAATAGCCTGATGCCTGAGACATTGTTTTATAGTCACTCTGGACTGAAATATTAGTTTGTTTGTTTGGGTCTTGGGTTACAATTACCATAACCATTGCTACAAAGTTTTTATGAGTTTCATGTACATCGCCATTATGTGATTATTTGCTATCTATCCTTCAAACCATCCATTTCTTGACCGTTGGCTTTTCAGACAATCCACCAAAATAGCTGTTGTTTCTTTTATTTAATTTTTTATTTATACACACAGGCTTATGTAAGCTTCAGCTCAGATAAGCCTGTATGTTGATCCTCCCATGCTTGCAACTATTTCTCATGGAAAAACTAGTAATCCTTAAAATCTGGCTGAGTAAAAAACACTGTTCTTAGCAAAAAAGGGTTCATGATTTTGTGTGGTGTTTTTTTTTTAATAATACTCTTTTTAGTGCTATATGGAATTATAGAACAGATTTTCCATCGTAGATAAGAACCATTTTAACCATGCAAAAAATTGTGTTTATGGTTTAATATCAAACCATTGCCTTTACTGAAGATCCCTTGAATAATACTGTAATTATAACCACGCTCAGGAATGAGGGCATATTATATGTATCATTTGCAAACTCTACAATCTGTATCTACACATATGGTTAAGACAGTGGTAAATCAAGCTGGGAAAAAAACATAGAACCCTTTCTAGAACCCATGGTATAGTCACTGATAGTATTGGTTTTTTTTCCCTGATGGGTGGATATCACATAGACTAGAGGTTTAGAGGTTAACAGGTGTTGTGGGACTCATACCCATTAGAAAGTGAAACCAGCCATTTTTAATTGTAATAGTGGTAATGTGTTCAGACATTTTGCTCACCACACACTGTGCCTTTTAACCTAAAGTTTTTCCAGTCCTATTAATATAATTACGTGCAGAACTAGGTTTAGAGTGGCTGATTTCCCTTTACCCCAAATATAGTTAATTAGCCAACACATTTTTGGTGTTTGAAGCTGACTTCTTTAATTTTGTTTGGGAGCTACAAGGCTAGTGTAGCTAACAAGCATTTGAAGCCTACGTTATCAAAAATCCATAAACAGCTTTCATTACTTTTAACTTGATTAGCCTTGTAGCTACACTGCGAACTAAAGATTCTCAAACATCCCAGCTGAAAAATCTGATGGGTTTGTTTTCTAATGGGAATTGACTTAATAGTTACCATTAGAAACCACTAGTTTCCTCTAGAACATCTTTAGATCCCTTTGGGAACCCATCAGATGCATCTGGAATCAGTCCCAGAAACCATTAGCCTCCATTACTCTGTGATATCAACCGAACACAAAATACCATCAGTACCTAACAGACACCAACAGGAGCCAGCAAAAACTTTTTTTTATCTTTATATGGTTTATATCAGCAGGGATGTCTTGGCTTGTTAGCTACTTTCATGGTAATGAGTAAATTATTTATATTAGTTTTTAATCCATTCCCTCAAAAAAAAAATAAATACATTCATTAGGATTGAAACCTGGCAGGTTTGCTTTGTATTGGGACTTAGCGGTTACCATGAATGGTTCCCTGGAGGACAGATTTGGAACCCATTCCATTAGGAACCCATGAGATGCATCTGGAATCAGTCCCAGAACAACTGTTAAACCATTAAGGAAAAGACACAGAAACTTTTAATGGTTTCTATGTTTTTCAGCAGGGTCCTTAAATGTGTGTCAGCACCTAACATTTCTAAATATTAACATTTCTAAAAACAATAATAAACATGCACCCTGCTGGAAAAGCCCAAACTAGAATGTATTCCATGCTGGTTTAAGCTGGTATAGTACAGGTTTGGTGCTGGTTTGGCTGGTCCAAACTCATGACATTTTGGTTTTGATGGTGACCTGAAGGGATGGGCGGATCAATATCTAAATATTGATACTTCCGATCCTGGCGTTTACTTTTAAGAATCGAGTCTAGTTCAAATATGTGTCATTTGTTAATTTATTTATTAGGACAGATGTGTATCCTATTTCTTGATGAAAAAAAATGCCGCTGTAAATGATGGTGTAGAAGTATGAACTACTTTTGCTTCCACCTTCTTCCTGTGCTCCCAAATAAAGCTAGCGAATAAAAAAACTACTTTAAACATAATGTACAAAAATGACCCTGAAATTACTTTTGTAATTCAGACATTTTTTAATTGGTAGACTTGAAATAATTATCAAAAGACTTATGAGGAAAAGTTAGAGATGTAACATGGATCTTGTAAATAATGTGGTACGTGTGGCCTACACTACTACTACACACCCAGCAGAGTGTTAAATATACATATAGTTATTCTTTTTATCTGCCATATTTTTGATAAGGTTTCATTTCCCTTAGATATACAGTATAATGCACTTTTAAATGAATTTGCTTGTATGATAATGTAATCAATATACATTTAGTTACTGAACTGTCAGTTAATATGTAAAGTACTAATATTACTGAACATTACTGAACACTGAATTGAATGTTGTAAAAGAATAATATTAATGTCAGATTTTCTCTCATAATTCTGTTCAGATTTAACATTTGTCATTGTTGAAAATCACATACTTTAAAGCAGGGGTTCTCAACCATTTCAGCTTCAAGGCCTCCCTGATAATAACTACAAAGCATTGCGGCCCACCAGAAAACCAAAATCAACTTTTATAAATACAGTGTCTTCAAGAAATTTGGTTACATGTCCAAATTCAAACAGGGGAGCTGTGAAAGTGTTTTGTTTGTACATGTGTATATTAATATACAAAAATATTAATGTAACGCTAAAATGGTTATATATAACGTTTCCGGCCTACTACAGATCACAGCCTCCACCTGAGTACAGGCGCACAGACTACTAGAGAGAGCTTCATGGCACAGTGGTGGACTGCAGCCCACAGGTTGAGAAACCCTGCTTTAAAGTATCAGTATTAGTATCGGGATATTAGCTTTGGTTTCGGATCGAATAGAAAATCAGTGGTATCGGCCATCTCTGGTGACCGGTCATGCTGGTCTATGCTGTTTTGTCTGGCAGGGCAGTATGTGTAATATATAACAAGGGGCACCAAGGAGTCCAAATTGCATTGAGATTTGATAGGGAAAAGAGAGGCACGTGACCTGACTATGTTTTTGTTTGTTAGGTCGAGGGAGAAATTCAGTACTTAGGAATACCCTGTTCATCTTACAACGTGGAATTTTTTTTATTAAACAGAGTGGAAATGACTGCAACGTGTTTTGTATATTTGGGTGTTTACTGGAGTGAACAGGAACACTGTCTACATAGCAGACTGCACATTGTTCCATCATGACTCCCACTTTCCGTCCCCCGGAGAGCTTACTGGACATTGAGGGTTCGCATGTCGGTTTCGTTTTAGGAGTGCACCGCTAGATGGCGTCCTGGTTTTTCTCCGGTACACTAGAAGGAAGTGGCTGAAAGAAATAACACGGTAATGAAAAGACTGACCAAAGCGGAGGTGAGAACGACGCTAGAGTGTGTGGTTGGAGAGGTGTGGTTTTTCATTCGTAGATTGTGTCTATGTTTTTACGGTAAAGTGGTTGCTTGGTCGGTTACCGTCAAGTAATTCACTGGAGGAGAATCGCCGACACGGTATGTTTCAGCGTAGAGCAGAAACTAAGGGCGATGGAGTCGTCTCTCTTCGACCCGCTGCGCTGTAACGTTTAGTATATCAGGTTCCTGAGCGAAGAGAAATAGAAACTGCAGGGAGAAACTGGTCGAAGTGACAACTCAAAATTGTAGTCAGCTCATTGGGGCAATTATCAAAGTGAGCGGCGATGGCGGACAGCGTTGGAGAGGGATCCAACGGCGCCGTTGGAACGAGTCAGGGCAACGGAGCCCAGTTGTCCGCGAGTTTAGGTCATTCTTTACCGGGGCACTCGACCAGCGGAGCTAACCCGGCCTCGCCGCCGCCTGCCGCGGCCGCAGAGACTGGCCTGGCTGCGGTGTCTCCTGCCATAGCGCACAACATCACGTCGGTCATGGAGAGCGTTGGCGTGCTCAGCCATGCCGTGAGCTCTAACATCTCGGCACCGGCGGCCGTGCCCCCCTCGCTGCCACCCAGCATCGGATTGGGGGTCACCGGGGCTCCTCCGAGTCTAGCCGGAGCGGGCCTCCTGTCCCAGATTCACGCCACGTCCTGGGACCCCACGCTGAGCACCGACTGGGATAACGAGAAGGCGTCGCAGCAGTGCATTCTCCGGATAAAAAGGTAACCTGAAGGCAGCTGCCTAGTCTGGTGTGTTTTGAGGTTTGTTGTAACTTGGTTTAGTGTTGTAGTTTGACTCAGGTGAACTGAACTTTTGCTGTCTCGCTAAGTTAGCCACACAGCTTGCTTGTTTGCTAGCCAGCTAGCTCGCTGGGAAGTTGTTTAGCTAGCCGTGTTTGTCCAACCCGATGTTGACAGTTTATTTTGTCCTGACTAGTTAGCTGGTTAGCTAACTAACTAATCTTAACAAACTCTCCGTTAGCTCATATGACGTCTATTATCGACTAACTCACACAACCGTGCTAAAAAGACTTCTTTATTAGCCAGAAGCTAACTAACAAACAGCGATAAAGTAAACATGCTATTATCGCAGCTAGTGCTAACTTTGTTTGTCTGTTCAAGTCATTAGCGGTTATGGCGCACAAGTTCTGGGAAGATTTCGCAACCCTCACAAGTGGGGCATCTAAACGGGCATCATCCAGCCCGCTTTTATTCGCTAGTCCTTTTCATCTACATGGAATTTGTCTTGACACATTTGCTACAGCCTGCCAAGGACCACAGCACACACAATAAACCTGGCAGAATTAAACGGCCCAAACAACTGCTGCAGAACTGGAGTCCAGTCTGGCCAGGGTGGTCTCAAATAAAGACTGCAGGGATGAATGAAACGCTTTACTGTCTAGTGGAATACATGCGAATGCAGTGCCGCCCTAGGACTACTCTCTAGTGCAGCTTACAGAACATGCAACACACTGTCAGTGGTGTGACATACAACCTAAAAGGAAAATTCCACCAAATTCATTGTCAGATTGCAAACAAAATCATTCTGAGTGTTTTGAAGAAATGCACCCTTCTAGAGGAAGTCAGAGCTGTTCACAACAACGATGGGAACCAAGCGTCTGAAGTGTTCGAAGTCAGTAGGGGAGAAATCTGTACAGCGTATTATGTTGAATATGATTCACAGATGCCAAATATCGAGGTTATTATATGAGTAGAAAATACAAATTAAACCTTTGGTCCTGTAATAAAACCAGTTGCTTTAACTTGTCAGGGCAATGGATTCATATGTGACTATAACAGTGCAAACTTTCCTTTGGGAACAGAATTTGCAGCTAAAAAAGGTAATGAATCCCGACTGAGAGGTATATCTACCACTGTTTTACCAGTATCAACATATACAAACTTACATGTGGGTTCACTGGTCATTTTTGATAGTAAATAAAATGGCTATATTTACGTTGTGACCCCTGGCTCCTTCTCCCACCATTTTGTCTGAATGACTTGGTTTACATCTCAATGATCAAGTTGTGCAGAAAGTTTTCCTATTATTCCCATTTAAATGCAGGCATTAAGAAGTGTAGAAAATCATGTTTATGGTTTTTGGTTAAGTTGGGGATTGAGTGAGCAAGCAGTGATGTGAAAAAGTATTTGGCACTTTTTGTTATTGTCGTTTTTTTTTCTGTGTCCTTTTAGATCTCTAAAGCAAATGTAATATTAGAGTAGTGTAGCTTCTCAAACACAAAACACATTTACTTTATTTATTTTAGAAGCCAAGTTATCAAATGTGAGCGTATGAAAATGTTACTAAGCCTTCAGATAGTCAAGCAACAAAGTGAACCAAATTTAAGATACAGAAATGAACTGAAGATACAGAACCTTAGGTGACTGAAAAAAATCCAAATGTCTTTCAACAACAAGGTTATAGAGGTAGCAGGGATCAGGGTTTATAGAGTGTTGAAGCACTTCTGGATGGAGCATTGACTCACATACCCTATTTGGCAAGCTCACAGGTCCTTGGTATTGTAACAGGGCTAGCTGAATGATGTACAGGTTTGGCACAGAACAATACACTACATATTTGTATATTTGTCTTAATGATGCAGCCCATTTCCCAGTTTTGTGTCTGAACTGTGCAAAGCCTTTGTTTAAAAAGTGTAAATATCACTTTATGACAAGGTGAAGCTGTTTTGTGTATACATGAGAATGTTGGGTCTAGAAAACGCAGTGACAGAGCTATGAAGCTTAGTCTAAAAATGTCCCAAAGATTCTTGACAGGATTTCAGTATTGATTTCAGTGCTGTAGGGTTTGTAGTTTAGTAATGGGTTTCTAGTGGTTTTGTAATGTTCCTAACTTCACTGTTGGAAGGTTAAAGTCATCAAATCTTGGACTGATACAGCAGAGTGTTCAGTATTTCTAAGATGTGTAAAATGTGGGTTCCACTGCATAGTTGGGCAAAAGATCCTTTTTGTAAAGCAGATGGCACATCAAAGCAATGAGGGTAAAAAAATGCAACAATGCTATTTCAGACCTTTTTATACAGTTTGGCATTCTTATTCACTTTAAACACTTCGTGCTACAGTTATTGAAACCAGCATGCTCACAGTATCAGCAATAGGGAGAGGAAGGCAAACAGCTACCTCCTCCAATACACCTGAAGCCAGTCACATAATCTTTCAGAGCAGCTAACACATTGTTGGCCTCTTCAAAAGGCACATGGCACAAACCTGCTTCCCTGCTATAAGACTGAGCTTGGACCGGGTGCTCCTGAGGAGTGATCTTGTGATGCAATTAATTAAGCCTTTTATTTTTATACTTTGGCACAGAAGACAGTAAGGAGAGATCATTCCTCTCTTTATCCGCATTGTATTTAATCTTTATCTGTTTTTCTTCCCACAGAGACATTATGTCCATCTATAAGGAACCTCCCCCTGGAATGTTTGTGGTTCCTGATCCTCATGATATGACCAAGGTAAGCTTTGAGTAAAGGTTCCTGTAGTTAAAAACCTCCAGTCACGTTAAAATGTTAAAATGTTTTAAGCCAGTTGTTGTAACAACATGTGTTACAGACTATGATGCATTTTGCTTTTCCCATTGTGTGATAAACTGGGTACAATAAGAATTGTTCATGAATACTTTACACTTGCAATACAAATAACTGAAAACATGTTTGCCTGTCAGTGTTGTGATGAAGTTAAACCTTGTGGAGAAAACATTTGCTTGCATTTGTTCTCTTTAAAGACTGCCAGCCTAAGCAATATGCCTTGTACCCGTGGAGCGCTATGTAAATTCATTCTGTAGGTATAATATTTCAGGAGCTTCAGCTGACAGGCTGATATTGACCAGAAATCAGGTTTCTTCATAAAGACCCCAAATAAGCCATACAGTCTATGTAAACACATTAAGATGCTGCTACCTTTTGAAATATATGGATATAACCTCTTTTTCTTATTATATGGTATAGTCTGGCGAGTTTACAGCCTCAATTAATTTTTAAACCTTAACAAATGAACGGTGTGGCAAGGGGAGGCCTCATTGTCGCATTCGTTAAAATATCATTTGGAAACACAGAGAGGGTTTATTTCAAGCTACCCTAAAGTCAGGACCTCACAAATGCTTGCACTCTGTGGAGAGCTAAGTAATGGTGGCATGGTAGGTTGAGAACGAGCCTAAAATGGTTTTAATCTGGGCATCATGAATTTCCATTATAATCTACTTAATATTAGCTTATCTGAGCTTGGAAAACACACGGCTTTGTTAATGCCTTTGTTCTCCACCACCCATTAAATCCGTCATTCCTGAAATGAGCATTTGTGGAATAGCAATGGGAGGGTATAAGAATTTCCTGTCATTACGTCAGTGATCTAAAATATGCTTTTCAGTTTTATTTAAGCATTCATTTGTAATATACACTGAATTCTTGGTTTTATAATGACTGTTCTTTTATGGAACATGCCTACTCTTTCAAATAAATCAGATTTTTGTAACTACTGTGGTGTGACAGCTCTGAATATAGAGTGTGCAGGATACTGACAACATTGCCAACGGCCTCTGGTTGCGTTCAAGAAGTTACAAAGGCAATAAGCTGAGTCATTAAAGTAATAATATTATAATAATAATGTTATGTTTGTATAGGATTTTTGAAGATGTCAGTTTCACAGTCTTTCAGCTTTATGTACACTCAACAAACTCTTTATTAGGAACACTTCCTTGTATCTACACTCTTTGTCCATTTTATCAGCTCCGTTGGCCATACAGGTGCACTTTTCTACAAGACTATAGTGCATGTGTTTCTTTGCATACTTTGTAAGCCTGTTCTTCAGTGGTCAGCACCCGCACAGGACCACCACAGAGCAGGTATTATTTGGGTGGTGGATCATTCTCAGCACTGCAGAGACACTGACGTGGTGGTGGAGTGAGTGCATAAGAGACAGCAGTGCTGCTGGAGTTTTTAAACACCTCAGTGTCACTGATGGAGTGAAAATGATCAACACAGTCCAGCTGACAGCGTCCTGTGGGCAACGTCCTGTTACCACTGATGAATGACTAGAGAATGACCAAGGAAAACACAACAGACAAACTATCATCTTTGCTACGAGGTAGGAGTGTCTAATAGAGTGGACAGGGAGTGGACTCAGTGTTTAGACACTCTAGCAGCACTGCTATGTCTGATCCTCTCGTACTAGTGCAACTCACGCTAATACACCATCACCACATCAGTGTCACTACAGTGCTAAGAATGATCCACCACCCAGATAACACCTGGGGATGCTCTGGTCTTGTGTCTGCTGATCATGGAAGAATAGTGGCCATTTCGAATTGTAAAGAATGAGCGATTCCATTCACTGTTAAATGTGCACACGTGGTACTGAAGATGCATGAACAAGCAAATGCAGAACTTAGTGAGGAATTGGACATAATTCATTGTGATTACAACAGTTAGCTGGACATCTGGACAATAGTTTTATCAGCTATTCTGTTAGGTGATGGTTTTCATGGATTTATTTTGCTTGATGTTTACGTTTAATTTGCTTTCTTTGTACATTTTTTTTCCATATGCAGTGTATGGTACAATTGTTCTAACTCTCGATTACATTTTCATATGATGTTTTAATATCTCAATATGTTTTACACAAATTCAACTATGGCCCAGAAACCATCTTTATGATTTACTGTTGGCAGCTATGTTCTGTCTTCTACCACAGATTCACGCCCTCATCACAGGTCCCTTTGACACACCATATGAGGGAGGATTCTTCCTCTTCTTGTTTCGTTGCCCCCCGGACTACCCTATCCACCCACCACGTGTCAAGCTCATCACCACCGGGCACAACACAGTGCGCTTTAATCCCAACTTCTACCGCAATGGCAAAGTCTGCCTTAGCATTCTAGGGTGAGTGTCTATTCCCCACCCCTGGCTTCATTAACATTAGCATAGTTAGATTTGATTTCATGTTTTGATGATGTTTCAACAATCATTTGCTTTTTGCCTTTAGTGTATGTTTTGATATGGTTTAAATTATATGTTTATTTTCAGAAAACAAAACATTCATGATGGTGTTGACATTTCGTATTGTTTACAATGTCTTAGAACTGCCTGTTGGGCTATTTGTTTGGTATGTCAGGGTAATTGTAAGTAACTATCCAAGAATATACAAGAGTAGATTCTGTATCATTTACAAACGTGGAAAAATATCTAGAGGATTTGAGGATTTAGAGATATCTCTTCTAGAACCAGATGGCAACAATGTGCGGGAGAACATGAGATGAGTCTGACATTGATAGAGTATTCAAAGAGAACTCACTCAAAACTAGGAAAAGGATGTATTTTCTGAGGATGTAAGTAAATTATACTGTTGTCTTTTTGAGCCTGTGAGTGTGTGATGTTGGCATGTAAAAATTCATGACATAGTCCAAAAAACCTCCAGACAAATTTGTCCCAATACTTCTGACTTTGAAATTATTATTTCAAGCATGATGTGACTTGCAGCGGCACATGCGCACCATCTTTTTGTGTGTTCTGTTTTTCCTCGGTAGTCAGTACTGCTACTACTTTTGGTTTCTGCTTTAGTTGCGTATTAATTATTCGAGGCAGTGTACGCGATATTGTACTTTTTGTGAAAAGATAGTTGAATGCTTGAAACATTAATATGCTCAAGTAGCTAAAAATAAAAATCTATCCTCACTATAAACAGTCCACCATTTGTAAATTTTACACAACCAGTTTCCGCACAAAGCTTTTATTTCGAGCCAGACCGGTGGTTCAGGTTCTGCAACAAGATACAGTAAAGCACTGCTCATAAACTGATGATACATTCTTTAATTTCTTTGCTTATTTATTAGTACAGATGTTTATTTGTTTGTGTATATGAAACCAAATATCTTGGCATACCTTATCACTAATAAAGGTTATCTATTTATGGATTTGGAACATGTGAAGGAGTATGATTTAACTGCGGCATAATTGCTTGGGTGTGTTAATAAATATTTGTGAAATTAGTTAGTGTGTCATGGAAAGGGACAACACCTCACCCTGTGGTTTACCAGGGTTAGGTGTTTAAACAGTTGCAATCAAGTTAGATGAATAAATGCACATGGCTTTTTTGGGCTAGTAGGTTATGATTTAATGAAAGGTTTTATTTGCAACTTGACTCAGGAACTACACTGACTGAGGAAATGAAATGTGCAAAAAATCTTTTGTTGTATTTGTGAAGAACGTGGCTCATGTTCAGCTGGGATGGGCTTGTTTTCTAACTCAGAAAATGTGATCTCACTGTGACTCATCCATGCCCTGTTTTTGGTTTTCAGCACATGGACAGGTCCAGCATGGAGCCCTGCTCAGAGCATCTCTTCAGTCCTTATTTCCATCCAGTCCCTGATGACGGAGAACCCTTACCACAATGAGCCAGGCTTTGAGCAGGTATTCATGTCTGACCTACAGTACATAGATTGCAGAGTGATTAATTCTCTTTGGTTAACACCCCCTGCTCTCAGATTAAAATGTTTTTGACATTTTTCTAATTTCGTGCATCATATGTCCAAGGTTTGTAGACAGCTGCTCATTTAACGTTTCTTCTGAAATGAAAGGTATTAATAGGGAGTTTGTCCTACTTAAGCAGGCTCTACTCTTCTGGGGAAGCTTTGCGCTAGATGTTACAACATTGCTGTGAGGATTTGATTGCATTCTGCCACAAGAGCACTAGTGAGATCCGGTACTGATGTTGGATGATTAGATCTGGATCACAAACACCACTGGATTGAGCTTCATTGCTCCAGAAAACGCAGTTACACTAGGTCACAACTCAATCCTGGGGGGCTTCATACCTCTCTGGCACGTTCTTGGCTTTGGGCATGGTGAACTAACTTAGGCTCATGTATGGAAGCTCCAGAGTGTTCTGCTCTTTCGCAGTGCTGTTCTGTGGAGATTACACAGCTGTGTGTGCACAACTAATTGAATTTTTCAGCAATGGTAAAGTATACTGCACTAATATATGCAGTAGCATATACTACTACTGCACAATGGGTGTGACTAGATTGTTAACATCCGGGACCATTTCTCTCAGCACTCCAATCACTGCTTAGCAACTGCTTCTAGCCTCTTTTCAGGTCAACACATGTGGATGTTTTTTGGTAGGTACCTACTGAGTTTCGAGAGGTTCCATGACAGTGGAGGATTTAGTTTTCTGCCCATTTCCAAAGCCACAAATAGACTCCATGACTGTCAGCTTCTGTGTGGTAAATCTCTGGTTTCCATACACATGCTTTCCTCCATTTGCAAGCCATTTCATTTTTATTACATTCATAGTTGCCAATATTAGCTAGTTTGTCTGAATAATAAGTAGCTCTTGAGACTCCACAAGTAAGCCTGAAAAGCCAATGCTGAGCAGATTGTTTGTGCAGTCAGTTAACTTTATTAAATAGACAAAGTAAGCGAACTCGCCTCAAGACCAGCAGATAAGAAACAGAGGGACAAATTAATCCTTTTATTTCATTCGTCTATCCATGTAGTGGACTATTAAACTGTTTGGAGCAAACCAGACGGTTACGTCAGTGGTTATGTCTTCCCAGAACAGCTGTGTTGCATTTTGGGATGTGGTAAATTACAAAGACAGCTCTACCCGCATACTGGAATATTTTGCCAGATTAGTACATCATCATTAGTACGGGAATCTTTGGTATTCTGGGGGAATTCATGTTGGTCATATACTGCATAGTGCTTAGTATTTTTGTGCACAGTCAGTGTACAAGCACGTACACTGTATGTAGTAGGCTATTTTGAACACAGAGAGTATATTTGGACCTCATCACAGTTTACCATGGCGTACTGTAATCCCACCCATTAGATTGAGTTTCATTATGCCCAGAAGCAACCTGAAAGGAACAGTTTCAGGCCAGCAGGCACAGCATTAGATGGTGCAATGATATAGTCTGACACTCAGGTAAATACTTGGTGGCTTTGATATGTGTTATTCTCCTCTCTATCTCTCCCAGTACAATTTTGTTTATTAAATATTCAGAGGTTGGATTTAAGTGCTCCTTTGTTCAGATTTGAAGGTTAAAATTGACAGACTTGTTGTTTTTCTGTGTATTAGGAGAGGCACCCAGGCGATAGCAAGAACTATAATGAGTGCATTCGCCATGAGACCATGCGTGTGGCTGTCTGTGACATGCTGGAAGGGAAGGTGCCATGCCCAGAGGCCTTGTGGTGAGTAACACGACATGCCCAAGTTCAGGCAAAGAAGATCATTTTTACTGTTGTTATTTTTAATATGTCCATAGATTTATATTATTAAATATTTATATTTTTATATTTGAAATAAACTTTATTCACTTTTCTGTGTGGAAAGTAACATTTCTATTGCAGTGAATCTTGTGATTGCATTTGTGCCTTCTTTCCCCTTCAAATTGAAAAATGTGGCAAAAATATATCCTGAAACTTTAGGGCATTTTTACAGTGATGGGCATCACTATATATATAGTTTTTCTGAGGTTTGATAAATTGCAGACAAAAAGCCCCAGCAGTACCACATTTAATAAAAAAAAAAAAATCATCTACACCCACCAGCCACTTCAAATGGACCGTGACTGTAGACACAAGGAGGTGTACCTAATGATCATCTCCACTTACCATATAGGTGTACTGTGTAGTTCTACAATTACAGACCTTCAGTGGTCAGGACCACCACAGAGCAGGTATTATTTGGGTGGTGGATCATTCTCAGCACTGCAGAGACACATTGTGCTGGTATGTGTGGATCAGAAACGGCAGTACTGAGTTTTTAAACACTGTCTACTCTTTTGGATACTCCTATCTTTCTGGTCCACCTTCATCAGAGGTCACAGGACACTGCCCACGTGATGCTGTTGGCTGGATAGTTTTGTTTGGTGGAGTATTTTTAGAGCAGTAGTGACACTGAAATGTTTAAAAAAAAAAAAAACAACCCAGCAGCGCTGCTATGTCTTCTAATCCACTCAGAACCAGTGCAACACACCACCACCATGTCACACCACGTGTGTCACTGCAGTGCTGAGAATGACCCACCACCCAAATACTACCTGCTCAGTGGTGATCCTTATATAAGCATGCATCCTGTTGGCAAATCTAATTTCGATATGGTGCGATAATGTGTAAGCATTAAGGCCAGGTATCAGTAATTAATGAATTAAAGAAGATTAAGCAAGAGTGACTTTCCTGTTCTGTATCAAATGGCTGTTTTCACAAGACCAATAAGACACTCTTTGTTTTACTGTATTTTAGGAGTGTGATGGAAAAGTCCTTCTTGGAATACTATGACTTTTACGAAGGAGTATGCAAAGAACGGCTGCATCTACAAGGACAAAACATGCAGGTATTCTATTCTCGCACCAATGACACCATGAACCAATCAATTTGGAGTAATTTACAATAAAGAAGCTAACTGATACTGCGTCTGTTGTCAGAGATCTAAACACAATCATACTGAAAGTATGTCTTTAGTAACACACCGTTCTGTTATGGTTGAACCGCCTAGCAGGCTGGCCTAGAAGGGGCATTTTCGCTTACCGGCTGACTGGCTAACTTTGTTGAAACGCGCATGCATAAACGGCACAAAACGGGAGGTAACCTTAGGATAGCTAAAGCCGTGCATTTTTATGTGGATTTATGAAATGTGTTTGTAAAGGGAAGTAGTGAGAAGAAATACAGTGGTATCTGCTAAAAACAGCCAACATTAGCTTGAAGCTAGCATAAGTATTATTCTGGTTTGTAGGCTGGTCAGACTCTGCTAACAGCAATCTCTGTTACCTTGTTTTACACTTAACCTTGTTTTCACACTAAAACAATCACACAAAACCTTTATAACTACAACTTAACTATACTATACACCTTAACTTTGATCCTTTTTTTCATTTCTATGTTAATTAGCTCTGCCCTACATTTTCCTGTACCACAATTTCACATACTAAGAACCACATTTAAATAAAGAAACTGATATGAAGCACCAAAACTTATTCAATGTTAACAGCACCCCTAACAATGTCACGCCAAACGTGAGTGAATAAATGAGTGATTTATATCTCAGGGACTTCTAATAAGAATCCATTGTATTGCCTCTCAATACTTTCTGACATTTGTAGGACAAACGCTATGCATGCGGTGGGGGTCTGGCAAAGCCAGGCTTGCCTATTTTTGTTAGTGATAAGTTCCACTTACCATATAGATGCACTTTGTTGCTCTGCAACTGTTTTGTTGGTCCTCTTTTACCCTGTTCTTCAATTATCAAATTACCCCACAGGACCACCACAGAGCAGGTATTATTTGGGTGGTGGATCATTCTCAGCAGTGCAGTGACACTGACGTGGTGGTGCTGTTGTGTTGCACTGGTGCTTGTGGATCAGACACAGCAGTGCTGCTGGAATGTTTAAAAACTTCCACTCACTGTTCACGCTGTTAGACACTCCTGCCTCGCTGGTCCATCTTGTAGATGTAAAGTCAGAGGCAATAGCTCCTCTGTTGATGCACAGTTTGTTGTGGTCATCCTCTAGTCCAGTGTTTCTCAATCCCGGTCCTGGAGGCACCCTGCCCTACACATTGTAGTGGGTTCCCTGCTTTAACACGCCCCCGGCTACTCTGGAATGGCTTGTTAATGAGCTGAAAAGTTGAATCGGGTGTGCTGGGAGTAGGGCAAGCACTAAAATGTGCAGGGCAGGGTGCCTCCAGGACTAGGGTTCAGAAACACTGCTCTAGTCGTTCATCAGTGGTCTCAGGACACTGTTGGCTGCATAGTTTTGGTTGGTGGGCTATTCTCAGTCTAGCAGTGACACTGCTGGGTTTGATGCACTCGTACCAGCACAACACTCACTAACGCACCACCACTCAAATAATACCTGCTCTGTGGTGGTCCTGTGGGTGTCCTGATCATTGAAGAACAGGGTGAAAGGGGATTAACAAGTATGCAGGTAAACAGATGGACTACAATTTGTAATTGTAGGCCTACAAAGTGCACCTATATGGTAAGTGGAGATGATGAAATGGACAAAAAGTGTAGCTACAAGGAGACTTAATAAAGTGGCCAGAGTGTTTGCCTAACACCACTACCCGCCAGGAAGCCACCACCACATGTGGGAGACTGGGGTTCGAATCCCGGTATGGGTGACTATGCTGTGCTACACCAATAAGAGTCCACACTACATTGGCCTACCTGTAATACAGTTAACCTTGTAAGTCGCTCTGGACAAGAGCGTCAGCTAAATGCCATAAATGTAAATGTAAATGAGATGAGCAAGACTCACCTTGACGTTCTTCTATGCAGTTTGTGAACCGGTACTCTGACACATTGTTCTGCATGAAGTAAATATTTTGCTTGGGATTTACCTTCACTGTATTGTGCTCTCTACAGGATCCTTTTGGGGAAAAGAGAGGCCGCTTTGACTACCAGGGGCTTCTTGCACGTCTCGGCGCCACGCAGAAGCGTTTGCGAGAGAAGTGTCCACCGGAGGACAATGACGGAGACTCAGACTCTGACACAAGTTCATCTGGAACAGACCCAGACAGCCAGGGCAGCTCCCAGCCTTAGATTGTCCTCTAGGGGCACACAGCAGGATTCAGAGAACACATTTCTCTTTACTTGTTGCTCTGGACACTTTTAAGTAAGCAACATTCACAGAGCATTGAGAGAAGTTGTAGATCTGGTTGTAAAAGCACAGGGGTTAGTCTAACCCCTGTTTCTTTTGATTGGTCTTTGGTCTTTTTTTTTTTTTTTTTCCCTCTTTTCCCCTCTTCTCTGCTAGCCAGTGGCTGCCTTTCGTTATGTTTCGGTTTTCTTCTCTGAGAGAGACAGTCCAGTCAGTAGTGGGAACGGGACTAGAAGTTTGGCGTATGAGTGTTTGTGTGTATGTGTGTTGATGTACATGCAAGCTCCTCAGCAGGTCACCACACACTCTGCCTTTTTGGAGCACATGTTTCTGTGCCCTTCCCTTCACTCTTCACTTCTTTGTTCCTCTGGTGGTCAGCCACACGATGCAGAGGTAGGTTAAGAGTTACTGACACCTCACCCCAGACCAGGTCATCATACGCTTAGTAGTGCACCCATGCTACTCCTGCAAACGGTTTGTTAGTCTCTCCTGTTTCACTTATGTCTTGATAGTACTCCCACCGTTTATATCACCTCGTTAATTGAATCATTAAAAAAAATATTTTGAATATTATGAACGGAGTCATAATTTCAACATGAATTCATAATGAATTGCTTTACATGATCAAAAAAAGAGAAAAACTGATGCAACTATACAACAAATGTGTATATACTTAAATATTGTGCATAGAAAAGTTTTATTTTAATGTTTTGTGTGCATTAAATGCTTTTGAATGGGTCTGGTGTGATCGATATCTTCGGCCAGTAAACTGATAAGTCAGTTTGAGCTTATAGGAACAGTTGTTCTATGAGTGTTTTTTGTTTGTACAGTCAAAGGACGTTGTCCATGATGTTTCAGCCTGATTAAATATGCTGGTTGAATAAGAACATAAGGGCTGTCCTTTCTTTTGAGATGGATATGAGGAGACAGAAAAAAAAAGTTGGAACTGACCTCTTTTTATGAGACAAACTCGTCCATCTGTTCCATCATTGATGCCCTAAAATGTGTGCTTTAATGAGAAATGTCTGGCACTGTTCTTTCCTTTTTTAGTTAAGGAGGCAACAGTGGTCTCTTGTCTTGCGCTACACAACATGATCTCCTGCAGATCTCCCTCAGGATATGTCACTAATATTTATAATCAGACTGTAAACTACACATCCACTCAGTACCACTGAAAAGACTGTCCATTATTTAAAATATAGGGGTTTGTTAGAAATGCTATAGGAGATCCACTTTATTGTCCCTAGAGAACCTTTCAGTGGATGTTTTTTTTTAAGCAGAACATAACACATGATGTAAACACATGATGTAAAATTTTACCAAGCCAAGAAACATTTAAGAACATTTTATGTGGGAATGTAGTGTTTTCCTTCAAAGCAAAAATGCTGTTACAAAAGTAAGGAAACCATCTGGGGACTGCCCCATGTGGCACATTAAACATGATGACGAGCTGGAAGGTTTACTTGCTTCTTTCCTGATGGTAGAAGTACTACTGTAGATTTAACAAAATTTAAAAGCAAACTTGCAGTAGATTAAGTGAGATGGTCCAGATATAGTGTATCAACAAGAAGTTCCTGGCTCTCTCAATCGGAGGAGAGGTTCACTTAATACAAGCATTTAAATGCAGGTTTGTAAGCTGTCCCAGCAGATGGTGCTATTGAGCAACTGTAGCCCAGAGCTTGGGAGTGGATAGGAAGAAAGAAAAAAAATCCAGGCAGCCTTTTGAAAACCAGAAAACTGCCACAGGACAGAAAGATCAGTCTCTCACTTCTGAAATGCAGGCAAACTTGGTCTCATACATAAAGAACATGAACAAGTAACATCTGAGATCCGAACCATGGTACTGGCAGCCTTGTGGTTTTGCATGTGTTGTAGTTTTAATGCGGTTGTTGACTTATTAAAATGGCATCCAGTTATAACTAGGCAATACTTTTTCTCTCCTAAAAGGAAATCTTTTGCCTTTTTCCTCAATGTAAAAAAAGTACATACTTGAAAGCCATGTGTCTCTTAAACACTCCCTGTAACAGGAGAGGGTTGTCTAATTGTGAGTTTGACCTTGTGTATGTACTAATAATGTTTCCCTTTGTTTGCAGAATGTGAACAGATTGTGCAAATAGTCCAATGTATAAATCCATTGCAAAATATAAATATAATATAAATTCTAACTACTCTAATCTTTTTCTTCCATTGGCTAAAAGCAGGGTTTGTTTATGGATGTTTTTCCTCCTTAAATGTGTTTTAATTCCACAACTTTTTAGTTTGTTTGACCAGTTTCATATAATGTAGACATTGTACAAAGTAGAAACTTGGGGGAAGTTAAGATGCTTTTAGAGGATTTTTTTTGTTTCATTTCTGATTAAATAAAAACAGACTGAAAAAACAGCCATTTGTTTTTATATGACAAACTTTATTGAACACATTAGTTTGGAAGTATTTAGAAATATGAAATGTAAGCACTTTTCATAAGCTTGGCTTTTATTTAAATTAAAGATTTCCATTCTTGAAGATCCACAACATGTTTTATGTTTGGCAAGACAATTTAAATATATTTATTAAGATTTTTAGTTTTGAAATGAAATATTCAGAATTGATTGCATGTGCTATAAAAATATATAAAGGCATATAAAGCCTAGGTAGATTGAGTTCAATCAGGATTCTATCAATCTGCAAATAAACACCAGTATGAGAAATGTTTGTGCATGTGTGTGCGCGTGTGTGTTAATTTCACTGGATAAGTATTAATTGTATTCATACATTAGTAACCCATAGGTTTAGCTGTGTTATGTAAAATTGTTTGGCTTTTTTTTTTAGTCCACATTTTTCATCCACGCTGCAGTTATACACACTCCAGAATAAAGCATACAAGTTCTCAATGTGTTTCTAAAATATTTGGCTGATATTTGACTTATTATGGTGTTCTGAAATATTTATTTGAATACTAAAATTAAAAGTAATACAATTTTATAATGATTAGTTATATCAGAAACTCACCCTGACAAGTTAATCTGTCTGCTTGAGAAATCCAACTGAAATATTACTATACAGTCTTCAGTAGCTTCAGTAAAAGATTTAAACTGTAAAAATAACATATAATTAATAAGAATATCTAACATACGATATCTAGCTTGCTCAGGACTTCATATGTTTATGCAATATATGCAATAGAATATATATTTAGAAATGCAACAACTAGTAAGACAGGAAACAAGTATTTGCAGGCTTTAGCTTTAAATGTAATACAAACACAGTGAAAGAACAAAGCTTAACAATGTGTACAAAACTAATTAGTTTGCAGCCATTATGCAGAGAGACTTCTGATTGCTGTTTGTTGTTTAACATTGTAAAAGCAGTTATTCCTACTGTTGAGCTTGCCAGACTGTTAACATGCTTTTCCATCTATATAAAACAAAGCTCTTCATTAGGCTCAAACAGCCCTTTAGAATGTAAAACTTTCATAAAACTAAAAAACAATCAATAAAGTCAATGTTAAATATACTTATTACATTTCAGTGTAACTTAAGATCACTGTATAGTGAAATGAAGAGTTGTCTAGGTAACCTGTTCAAGTCCAGCAAACAAAAAATGGGAAGTCACTAGATGGCAGTAGAACATGTGCACCCAGAAACAAATATCAGTTTGGTCATTCACAAAAATGTTGTTCCCGCTTCATGTAAGTTTATGCTAATGTATAGAGCAGGGCTGTCCAAAGTCTGGTCCAAAGTTGAACTGTGGCCATGTTTGTTTTGGCCGTCCAGAAAGTTACCCTAAGCCAACCCCTTTACCCACAAGGATATATATGTGTGTGTGTGTGTGTGTTTGTGGGAAAAAAAAACCTCTGAAAAATTGAAATTGTATATAGCCAGTTTTTGAAAATAACAAATGCATGGTGTTTAATGAGAATAATTTTCATTCATCTAATAAAGGTGGTATTTATCATAATATTTTTGTGTATTTTTTGCTCCCAACAACTTATTGTCCTATGAAAAATATTATTCTTGAAAGTTGTCTATGTGTTTTGAAACAAAATCCTGGAACACTGGTCACCAAGCTTTTACTGGAAACCTATCTGTACATGAGTTCTAACACACGTTCACTTCCAAATCAGTCTGACACACCAAATCCAGCAAATAGATTCAAAAGGAAGTGGTCCAGGTATGAGGCATCAAGATTAGAACTAAACTCTGAGGAGGGTCTTTGTTGTGTCTCAGAAGGGTGATCACTGTTGAGGTTTCCCAGTATAGCCTATTAATGAAAATAACAAATTGGTTTTACTTTATAACAAATTCTGTAAAACAAAACTTTACCCTTCTCTGCAAAACCCTTATGATGGGGATGATGATTGCATACTTCAGGACAATTAATACATAAAATGAAACAGATTAAAACTAATAATTAACTGGATTTCACAGTTAATGCCATAAACATTGATTTACAAAGTGTTTCCTTTAGATCAAAGAGGGACAAGCCAGAATGGTAAACACTGTGTATGCTTGTTTTCTTAGAGTTGCCTGTTGATGTTGCCATCATTCCTGGCATCGGTAAAACCACCCTGCTTAAAATAATATCTTTATAAGTAGAATTAAAAAAAACATTGCACAACTATAAAACTCACAGCAAGAGGCAAAGAGAAACATCTGCAGGGTTTACATCATTTTGTTATTGTTCAGATGTTAAACAACAACAGTTAACCAGTACTACCACTCTTAAAACAAATGTGTCCTATTGTGATGTCTTTATTTGATAAGCATTATTAGTTTAAACTGAATAAAATCTTAAATTTTACATGCATTTTTACTTTACTTTCATTACTTTCTAGTGATACAGTGATGGCACTGATGGAAAGTGGGGTGAATTCAGGTGTATTTACATTAGTTACATGTTCAGCTAATTTAACTGAGAATTTTTAAAAGCTTAAAGGTCTACTCATGCATATTTGTGAAGACGATATTCTGTGTTTATTATGTGCTTAAATAATAAAATAAAAGTACCAAAAAGATTAATGGCACCTAACAAACTTAAAAGTTCCTGTTCTGATACTTGCTGGTTGTATTAAGTTCCACTCCTGTGCTAAGTTCCACCGTTCTCTTGTTTACTTGTTTATTTATAACCTGACACTGGGATGGTTATTTCACAGACGTTGTAGTAGTTGTACATGAGTATATAGATTATATCACTCTCTACCAAAGTAGTATAATAGACTCATTCATGTTGCGAAGAAACCATGTTCACATATCTCAAGTTATGGTCAATCATGGTCATCATAATGGCATCATCATCATTATTTAATGAGTCACACTGTAATGGTGACTCTCAGTCCGGAGGTTTACTGAGGCATCACGCGCAGAATATTCTTAGTGGTTATTAACTGGATGATTTCGTCCATTGTTACGTCATCTCCGTACCAGCCCTCGCGCCCATAGGCGGGGCTACGCGGGGACACTTACGTTTGTAACGTCACAGCCGTCAACCGTTCAGCGGGAAATGAAGCAGTTCGTTTAGAAAAGGAAGCTAATGACCAAACCTACAGGAAGAAGGTGAAGGTGAGCGGAAACTGAGCAAATAGAAACCCAAACCCTCGTGATTTCGTTCAGACGCGCAAGTTTCGACACGAGCAAATGCTATAAATACTCCACGCAACGTGTCAGAAACTAGACTTTTGAGTTCAAACACCAAGAGATCTGGGTAAGACTGGAGATAACGTAGCCCTGTCACCCCACATTAAACCCCCCCTGAGGAACGCGGCTCAGCAAATGAAGGTTTTACTCGATCAGAGACGGCAGATTGTGTTTGTTTGTTTTCAGAAATACGCCACAACAGAAAGATATTTCTCTGACATCATTACAGTCACCGGGTCTCGTTATCACAGTGTTTTGCCAATGTTATGTACTTTTAAAAGGCTCAATGATGGGCTCACAAATTCTAAGACTCATGCTGGAATTTCTCCTGAATTCATTCTACTATCTGCACTAGTAACTAAAACGAATTCGTGTAGAAATGTCAGGATATGACTGATAGTTCATTCATTGTTATTGTTTTGATGATCTCTTGGCTTTGAAATTTAACATGTTCTCATTTGTATAAATGTTGCAGGTTTAATTGTATGGCTAGTCAGTGCAAGTCTCTCACCTGTTAAACACAAACTATTTAAGAACGAAATTGATGCTGAATCTCGTTTTACGTCATGATTTGCTTTTGTTTACAAATGACGTTAGTCGATTAGTTTCAAGGAGATGCGGAAAAGCATGCGGTGCAAAACGTTCGAATCAGAACTGCCAGCGAATTATACAGTAAAAGCAAGATTTCTCGCAGTAAACAAGCAGGAAAATTTGTTAAGGTGGAGTTTAAAGCGGGTATACGAGTTGTGCTGTTGTTTTCGGTTTCTGCTCCAAATGTTACGAAGCGATCCCCATGATAGCTGTGATGATGACGATGACAGCTGGGCTAGGTGAGTATTTGAAGGTATTTAAAGTTGCACACAAACATCAGACTGGGGAAAAGCGTTTGGGCATAGGCATAAGACTGAACGCTGAGCTCATTAAACTCCAGTAAAGTCTCCCGACTGTTTCCGATACGGTCTCATAAATAAGGAAACACCGAACGCAAACGAAATCCAAAGCTTCGAGATGCAAACTGCTGTGTATTAAACAATCTGAGGCAATTTAGTGGAAAAGGCTAATAACGCTGGAAAGTAGCCCACCCCTAAAACTACCGCCCCTGTTTCTGCCCCTTCGCTTCAGAACAAAATACAGCCGTGTGAAAACACAAAGTACAGTTAAGAAGGAAGGACCCAGGAGCTCCACAAAGCGACTATTTTAAAGTCTGTAGCAGTGGAAATGCAGCTGTGTGTCCGTGACTCGCTTTCTGAAGCCTGCATTATCTCTAAATGCCCACTTGGTGGGAGCAGCCACGTGCAAGTCATTGCAACGGCGGATAATGCAGTTGAGTCCACCGAGCACGCGTCGTTTAAAAGCTTTACCCAATAAACTGCAACTTGTTCGGGTGATTTATCAGCAGGGGCTTCCACTTCAGACATATCAGTTCATGTACGCGAGTGGCGGGAAATGACAAAAGCTAACCAGATACAAATGAGTCAACAACAACACTAAATAACTACTCCTGAGTTCTCATTCATGACTGAAAAATCCCTTTTTGTCCCCTTTTTTTTGCATGTCCCCAACGAAAACTTCCTCTTCCACGAGTTCCAGGTTGGTTGCGCCGTCAGCCGACTGAGATACTCTATCATGGTACAGAGAAGGTCCAGGGAAATGACAATTGTTGAATCCCTGCCTCATATTCAAGCTGGAAAACACCATTTAAAGGAAATGGAGAGGAGCCGCGCGGGGGTGTGTTAATGACGTCAGCAGTGAAGAAGTCGAGCTGGCCTCCTGATTGGAGCCCCATCCCCCCAGCTCTCTCCATTTTGTGACCAGTAAATAGCAGATAGTGCTGTTTTGATCGCTGATCGTTGGGAAACTTCTTTATGTTGTTGTTCGGCTCGTTAAAGGATACAGAGCAATAACGGCTTTAACCTAGCACGGTATTTACTGTACCACAAGAACTGCTCTGGGATAGTCAGCTAGTGCAGCCTCAGTATGTACAGCTATAATCTCTGTGTACTCTCATTTCTTTCTCGTTCTTTCTTGCTTTCTCCTAAAATAACTTGAACGATTTAAAACGCTAACAAACGATATTGGATCGTCTAGCCAAAGTTGCCAATTCTTTGATTTACTTTTTGCTTCATTATTGATATTAAATACTTTCCAAAGTTTCAGTCTTATCTAATGCTATGTGAGGAATGTGCACCAACTAATTCTTCTGTGTGAGCATTTATGAAAGCATTTGTAGTTCTGCAAGGTTTAATTAAACATTTTTTAATTGTAACTATAGTTGATTTTAGTTTTGTTGTAACATCTTATTGTATGTGCCTGTGAGCTTTAAATGTTCACTTGAGTTATATGTGGTTACATGTTTGCACAAACAGATACACTGAGATCTACTTTAACTGATATTTATCCAACATATTTCATTATTTTTGTTTTTCTGACAGTATGGGC
Source organism: Semaprochilodus insignis (assembly GCA_034552555.1). NCBI lineage: Eukaryota > Metazoa > Chordata > Actinopteri > Characiformes > Prochilodontidae > Semaprochilodus > Semaprochilodus insignis. The sequence continues at coordinate 10,923,749 of CM067477.1, read as the reverse complement.
TTCCTCAACTCTCCACAGTTAGATCATGTAAATGCCTTGTTGTAAAGATAATTTTAGACTTATTAAATACTATTTTGGGTATTAAAAATACATAAATAAATGAATAAAACTGTTGTTAAACTTTAAGTGTTTTTTTTCTATTATCTTTACAGTGAATGATGTAGACAGAGTCTGTCTATGTTGTGCTAAAAAACAAAGGAAAATAAGAACTGTTCTATTGTAAAAGCATTACAAAAGCTCTACAAGTTAGCTGAAAGGAGTTTGCAGTAAATAAAGAGAGTTTTCCAAAATGTTATTTTCTTAAACAGCAATCACAACTAAATAATTTGAACTCTTGCATTATGGCTTACACTCATAGTAAGATTAGGAGGCAAAGGGTCAGTCAGTGTATGCAATATGCTGTTTATTTATATGCAAAAAGATCAGTAGAATAATGAGCTACTGAAAAAGTGGATGTAAAAAAATATACAATGCATGGCTTTGCAAAACACATTGCTAACTCTTAAAAGTGCTTTTATAAACCTTTGGGGAAATCTTCTCTGTATATGATTTATGTTTTGATAAAATGAAATGAAATTGGGGAAAGAAGTGGCAATTCTGCTTGTATAACACACATAATGCCATTGTGTCAATTTTACAAAGATCTTTAATTGTTTAGATACATTTTTAATGTATTTAAATAAAGGGTGCTATAGACCACCAAAAACAATTATTTCTACCAGTGTAAGCCAGCAGTGATAATGATTACATGTAAATATTTAGCACCACCATGCTGGCAACAATTTTGTTACATGGTAAACAAGTAATTGGTAAGTTGCTCTAAATTCTTTTCAGTGCTTCTACAACATTATGGTGGTTGTAAAAAACATTGCTTTATATATTAACTTTAGTTTGGCTAAAGTCAAAATCTCCAAAGTTCACACATAATGACTCAACAAAGACCATAATTCAAACAACTTTTCCATCACGTTTCCCAATTTCTCTACTAACGTTTAGCCATAAATCATACTGACTGCTGTATAAAATGATTTCATGGCTATTTGGCAACATTTCCATCTAAACACTAATTAATGTACAGACTGGAAAAATGCAGTCCTTGGTTAAATCATAAGTGTACAAAGGATTAAGACAAATTTAGATGTCATGATTTCACTAAAATCTTGCAAAACCTTTATGTATATTTTCCATGCCTTACTAATTAGCTTACCTTATAATACTCATGAAAAGTGTATTTGTTCCAATTATACCAGTTATTAGTGTTCTCAGTCAGTGATGCATTAATCTGTCTTTCTGATTTAATTGAGGCAGGCTAACTGGAATAAACCAGTTGTAAAATGTTAACGAGGATCCTTGGGATTTATAATTTGTGGAATGCTTTCTGAATGTTCATGGTTTCATTAAGTCTCCATCGGCTATGCAATTAGAAGAAACAATTAACTGAAGCACATATCTAAAGATCCGGTTCTGCAGCGTGTGCTTCACAAAACATGGCAAAGTTCATTACTGAACAGGCTGTAGACTTGTCTCATTTTGTGCTCAGTGGACTGCGCTCTTTGAACTATTTCATGGCCTATTGGAATTTTCCAATTTTGGTTCTAGAAAAGCTTTTCTATCCATCCATGTGTATAATTCATCCATACACATAGTCTTCATTTCTCAAAGGGTAGCTAAACCTTACCTTGGATTATCTTTATTTATAATATGATTTATATATATATAAAAAAAAACATGTACCTCCATTTTTGTTGATTTTCACATTTATACATCATTTCATCATATGAGATGGCCTTTACATTGTGTGAAAACGTCTTGATGAATGGACCAATGGAAATTGCCTAAAACTGCTTGGAAAAAAAAGTCATTAACCATTAATCTACATTAAAATCATGTTAGGTTAAAATTAGTTTGTTGCCATTTTGGAGATACTCTTTTTTACTTTGGACAGCCACAATATATAAGGTAAAATGTCTTGCAACAGTTCCTCACTTACATTTTGGGACATTTTGTCCCCACAGACACACGAACAGTGCAAGCAGCACACACGCACATGCATGTGCACAGGTAAGCAACACCATGGAATTTCCCCCTCCTCTGCAGAGGCATATGTTCGGTTTAAAGTTCACTCAACACAGAAAACAAAACATTACACAAACAGCTTTCTCTGTTACCTGTAAGATCTACTCACTATAGTATGTGCAGAACTTCAAGTCGGTAGTGCCTCTCACCCAATAAAACCATGACCTCACCCCCTTCCCCGTCCACTTCCAACAACCCCAACCCCCCTCCCTGTGTGTGGTCAGGTCACAATGCTAAAGCTAGCAAGAGCTCTACTTTGGCTCTCGGGGGGTTGTATTGACATGCCAATGCCTTCAGAAGATCCTCCCAATACGTCTGCTTATATCTTATTCAAATCAGGGAATGTCTTGCTTCAAAAAGAAGGACTTTTAATTAGAATCCCTTTGAATCCACTTGGTGGTAAGAATACAGTGGGTCTAACTGAATGGGACCAGACTCTATTTCAAAGTATCCATATCAAGATTAAAGGGTTGAATTTAATGCTTGAGCACAATTACGAGTATGTGGTGAGGTTATAATGAGATAAAAATAAAAAAAAAGCTGCTGTGGTTTTAAGACAAGTGCAATCATATAAGCATCGCCAAGTTTATAGTTTCTTGTTGAGGGCAGTAACAAACTTAGGCATTATTATAATGCATCTTTTCTAGTAAACTCATTGAATGTCTTCACATACTTAATGAAATGATCATTGGTCCACTAAAGACCTAAAGACACCTTTGGAGTTTTCTCCATATGCTTGGTTGTTGCAATTTGTATCAGTTAAGTACTACACATAACATACCTTGTACTAATTTTAATAGCATGGGTTTGGCAGGATAGAAGACATCATTTTGACATATATCAATCCTTAGTGACAAAAGGTGATGAACCTTTGCTATGACAATGCACATCATATCGAGCTGGACTACGAAGGTTGCTCTGGCCAAGGTTTTCTTCCAAAACGCTAACAAATAGATGCTTTATTTATTATTTACAGGTTGTTTTGACAGATTTGGGGTGAATTACCTTTATACACCTTTTCTGCTCCTGCCACCACCACAGCCTCCGTCGCATTGCCACCCACTATGATCACATTTTTTTCTAAACGTGAAAACCGCCTCCATTTCTGTTTTCCTGTTGGATTGAGGCAAGAGTGTCCATCATTACCATACTCAAGGTATGCATTCCAAGTATACATAGTGGATTTTTAAGTATACTCAGCTTTGACACTTGTAGCTGTGCTACATACTACATATGCAAAAATAAGTTAGTAGTAAGTGTGCAATTGGAACACACCCCATACGTTTATCTGACGTAGATTAGGATTTGACCTTTTGCCCTCACGGCCACTGATCGAATTTCTCCAGCACATCCACTCCCACACTGTATGAAACCAAAGGCTCCATTTATATAGGGGAGGACCATAAAACCACTGACCCCTTTAAAGCTAGAGTTTTACCTTTACTTACACAGGAAATTATTACACTATGAAGACACAAAGAGACATAAACAACAAGTGGCTGTGGTGTGATTCTTAACTTATGCTATTTTGAGTTTCAGTACCCTTAGTGAAAACCCACTATGAACATTCTTACACAAGTAAGGCCTTTCAAATGTCTAGCATCCTCAAACTCTGTGCTTAAATAATGTGCTTCAAATGGAGATTTTATACATTGTCCTGTATTGCATACAGAACTTGGTTCACAGATCCACACCCTTAAACAAAAGATAATAACTGAATACCTGAATATCTGAATATAAAACCGTGAACACTCAAAAGAACAAAGGGTGCTATTCTATGATGCAAAGTGTGATGTGATTATATGATGTACGGTAGTTCTTTTTTTATGATCCTATATTGCACCAAAACGTATCCTACTGTTGTTTATTTATATATTTTGTACTATATAGAACCCTTTTTGCTACAAGTGCTCACAAGTGGAGTGCTACATATTCTCTACTCTATTCACTGCTATCGTTTTGCCTTATAATTTCCACTATAACATGATATGGTATATATGTTATATATGACATAACACTTCCAAGCTAATATGTTACTAATGAGGCTTTACCCGCTAAGGTGTCTCGGATTCACACTGTGGTCTAGCCAACACAAACTGGTCCCTAAAATAATGCACAGATCACGATACCGCAGCTCAACTACCGAAACAGTAGGCCTTCCACATGGGATTGGAAAACCTGGTCGTGACAGCCCTGCACGTCACCTTATGCGGAGTGAAATTCAAATTTGAAGAAGCATTGCTCTGGTTTCAGCAGCGAAGGCGACTTTAAAGCGCCCAGGTCACTTTAACAGGCTGCTCCTCTTTGAAATCAGCCCAGCAGACAAAGCCCCATGCAAGGCAACGATAAGCGGCGTTGAGCTATGAAAAAACATGAGGACCTTGTGCTCCCATGATCAGTATGAGCGGAGAGCCCCGTCCGCTCAGTGTAGCCTATGAGAAGCCATTTTCTAAAAAAAAAAAAAACGAGGTCGGTGCTGCCGCCACGTGTACAATCTGCAAGTCCTTCACCACCACCACCAACCCGTTGCACTGCTGTTTACTGACTCCTAGCTTTGCCATGAGCTCGAATGGTCACTTTGGGTAATATTTCACAGAACGAAGCCTACAGAAATCCGGTTAAGAGGGAGAAAACGTCCAAACGTGTCGTTTGCATTTCGAAGGGCTTGTGCAACAGTTGATTCGCCCACTTCCTGCTGGTAGGCGGCATGCTCCACCAGGCCCTTCACTCTCACAGTCCTCCATTTTGACTCGATTGTCAAGCCTGTGCGTGTCTCACTGAGGCCCACTAGAAGCACTCGGCTGCGAGGGCTTAAATTCTCACATATGACATGTAAGGAAACTCAAGCTTGGTTTAGGTGACGCCGGCCCCCGACGGCCAGGGGAGACTGTGTCATCGCTGTTACTGTAACCAAAGCGGAGCAGCAGATACAACGTTTCACTGTAGTGTATGTGGACAATGTAAAGAGTAGGCCACGGCAGACATTCTCTGAGCATCTATACACGTGAAAAACACATGTTATAGCTCACTGGTATTGTTTCATGCTCTGTCAGAGAGCTTAGGTCACTCGTTTGGCCCGCTCAGCTGCACGCCAACCAAGCCTTCCACACAGGTCGATGCACATGGGTCTATGGGGTCTGCAATGGGTGGGGAAGAAGTGACTTTCACATATGATAGATCTGCAGACGGCTCATTCGTGGAAGGGGAATGATTTTAACACAATGTGGCCTTTTTTGTCCAATATGTCGATTTCGCCCCATTGGAATCGGAAAGGTACGTACTAGTGTAAACACGCCGACTGCGAGGAGGAGTAGCAGTATCATAAACGATCATTTCACGGGCAACATGACATTCAACACGCAAGCGTGTGTTGAGCTACGCATATGCACATAGCCTAGCCGGTGCGCAGAGCCTACTGCACGGTAGTCAAAGCGCATTGCACACAGAAGGTTCGCTTCCCTAGCACACCCATCTGCTGCTGTGCTACATGCACACCGAGGAGGACCGGCCCCTTCTCTAGCTACTCCGAGAGACCACGTGGTTTCCTCTTTGCAAACATTTTTTTCAAGTAAATTCGAGTCCGTTTAGAGGCGGTGCCATCGCCAGGCAGTAGGATCTGTGTGACAGTGCAGGGTACAGCTCTAGGTTGAGGGGCAGAGAGGAAAGAATTTCTCCCGATCCCGCCATACTTCTACCACTATTCCACCATAACCACCATCAAATGAATTCAGACTGATACCGCTTTCCACAGTGTGCAGGAAATTCGCAAGGATCGCTACAGTCACGGATTCTCCACTCCTCCGCCGGACTTCATCAGGCTGCAACATTACTGTTAGTCGAACTTTCCCCTTTTATTCAGGATTGCTGCTTTAAAATTTGAAGCTTTCTTTCGCTTTCAGTCACAAGTCGTTGAGAAATCACGCGTGCGTGTATTTTTTTGGCAGCATTTCAGTCAAATTGTTTGAAAAATCTAGTGCGCTTTGTCTAAAAGTTTTATTTTCTTTTCTGATTTTTGGGATCACTGCAGTTTTTCACGATGAACAAGCTATATATTGGAAATCTGAATGAAAACGTGACCGCGGAGGACTTGGTTAAAACCTTTGAAGACTACAAGATTCCTTACTCTGGGCAGTTTCTAATGAAAACTGGCTACGCGTTTGTTGATTGCCCGGACGACCAATGGGCTATGAAAGCAATTGAAACCTTTTCTGGTAAGTAACTTCGCTGCACTGGACTCATTATTACCAATTTGGCTTCATCGCGCTCTTATCCGCTAAAATAAACAAATGACTTTTTCCACAATCGCCTGGAGTCGTCAGGTTCAGAACTCAAATCCCACTCTTTTTAAATGGAGGGAATGAATGTAGGGAACGTGCACCAGTGCATCTGCACTCCTGGCGAATTAAAACTGAGAAATGTAAAAAAAAAAAAATCTGAGCTTTTTGGCGTGTAGGATAGTTAACTTTTACACAGCTGGACTTGCCAGGACTGTTTAATGTACATCAGCAGTGACTTTCTTTTGCTCTGCTATCCTGTCACTGTTGTAGGGCTATATAATGCTGAGAGACAGACCTACAATTGATAGCAAAAATGAATATAAATCTGGCTTCGCGTTCAACGTGCAAGAATCACTGAAACCTGTCTGCACGTTCAGAACAACCTACTGAGTACAGCTATAGAATCCAATCTCACCCCTCCCCCTTTTGGGTAATAGGCCATCATAGTAAGATAAAAACACGTTTCATCGAGCCTACGTTGTACAAACACGCAAATGAAACCGGTAGTTGTGTATGTTAGCATTGCTACATGCAGGACACAGACTTATACAGTCTATTTTGCTTGCTGTCCACAAAAAACGTCTCTCTACGATTGTCCACATATGTTGTATGTGATGTGTGTGCTCCATATAGCACGAAGGTCGCCATGCTGTTGTGTGTTTCACTTGAAACAGATTCGCAAGCAAGAAGGCTTCATTATTCTGTGTTTACCAGGGTCTGATTGTAAACTACGATGTGGCCATTTGCAAATAAGCGCAAATAAAGTACATGAATGACTTCCACGATACAAATGACGGAAAGAGCTTATGGAGCCTATCTGCCCAGTGAACCTTGAAAGTGCAACAAGAATGTTGCAGGTTTAAATGTAGTCACCAGATCACTGGGCTTGAAAATACTTGATCACCACTGTGTAACTTTTTTCTACTCCAATTTACGCGAGTTATTATTTACGTGTTTTTGTGATATGTATTTCATACTGTACGAAGGTAACTTGTGTGGCCATACAGTACAATGCTTGTGGCTTGAGATGGCCTACATTAATGCTAGTAGGAAATATTGTACTATAAACCTACAGCCAATGAGTGGATTAAGAAAACGTTTTTTTCTTACTTTCTTTTTTTAGGTAAAGTGGAACTTCACGGCAAACGAATTGAGGTCGAACATTCTGTCCCTAAGAAACAAAGGTATTTGGCTTTCTCCTAAATACTTGGCCAGTTTGTATATAGCCCTGTTGTATGTATGCTTCGCCCATTCTACTACCCTCTCGCTGGGAGTCGAAATTAAGGGGGGGGGGTCCACAGGATTTGAGCATGCGGCCCTTAACTTTGGTTCAAAACTCGACGTTTTTCATTTCGACACAAATTGTTTGTGCTAATGGGCGAATTATGTGATGGTCAAAGCCATAGCACAAAGGGCCTAAGCTCCTGTGTGCTGTGTCACGTGCTTTTCACAGTAATGTTTTCTGCTACGTGCGGTATATTTGCGCTGATTCTCATTTATGTATTTGCTATACACATAAAGGGCAATGGTGGGTGCAGTGTCTTTACTTCACTGACTTGTTTCATACACGAAGGCAGGGCCTTGGCTTAAAGCAAGGCCTAGGCCTCGATGAATCTTTTGTTGAATGAGCCATAAACACCAGGCTGTTGTGCATGTAAGATCGATGGGCCAACAATATGTATGAAAAAAGTCGATTTGTATTTTAAAAGACGGTGGTAAATGTGGTATTGGAGACGATGTGTTTCCTGCACGCTATATGCATTTTTTAAGGATCATGGCTAGCACAACTACGCTTTGTGCTTGAAAATTGCGTTATATTTCTCACTGGAACCGTAAAATCGCAACACATAAATTCCTGCTGTGTAATACGTTTGTGTATATTTCTTTACACTCGTCTCTGGTCTTCACTGGTCGAAGGTTTAATTTAATGGTTGCTGTGTGAATTGAATTGTGGCGAAGCTGGCGAATGTGGCGTTTGTGAAGCCATGCCTTCAGCCCCTTGCTAGAATTGGCCATATCTTGAATAGTGTTGTGTTTTGGGGAACTGGTTTTATATGATTTCATGAATTCGAGTGAGAAAGCGACAGAACGATCTAGTAGCCCAGCAGCATGTGTTTAAAAAAAAAATCCCCCCTCGCTCCACCCTGCCCACCTTTTCTCACCCCATTCTCGACACGTTAGAAAATTAGCATAGCCATTCATTTACACACGGAGATTCCCAGTTCTATGAAATCGCGGGCTGGTCCATACGAACCCCCCCCCCCTTTCTCCAAATCCCTGCACGTAAAAGTGCATACCTTTTGGTAGCAGGACACAAAGTTAAGTGCCCATAAAACAAGCCTATGAGCAGGTAGGCCTAACGCTGCGCTCGCTTGTCCACCTTTGTGTGCTTGGGCAGTGAACGATACCATTGTGATAGATTAATTCGTGGATATGTGTATTAATTTAGCTCACCGTCGTATTGAGTTGTAATTGGGAGCGCTTGTATTCTTGAGGTACAGTACATTAACGTTAATGTCCATAACCATCCACGGCCGAAGATGAGCTTTTACGTTTCAACAAGACATAAACATTTTTAGCTTTTACAGCCATTTAAATGACTTTGCGTAGTAGTCAACGCTGGTTTACAGGCTTCCTTGCTACAGAAACGCGAATATTTGGAGAATTTCATTCGGCGCTAACACTGTGGCATAGATTGAAATGACACGTGGTCGCCATCATTGCAAAGAGTAAACCAACGTCAGCAATTGAGAAAATGGCGGCCCACTGGCGAATCCCCTAATTGAATGCACGTGAGCAGGCGTGGACATTTTTTTTTTAGAAATATAGTTTTACTGAGCCAAATATTAAATATCAGTGGGTCAGATATATAATAATATTATTATTATTATTATTATAATCATATTATTAGTATTAGTGGTTAGTAGTAGTAGTAGTTGGAGGCTAAGCAGTATCCAGTAGACGATACGAATTTACCATGAAACGTTTTTTTTTTATTATGAATTGGCCTTATTCTAAAATATCCCTCCGCTGTCCACTGGGATTGAGTGTCTTTTTAATCCGTTTCTTCAAAGTTCCACATATAAGGTCAATAGAAAAAAAGCATAATAAAAGTATTAACTCTGGAAACTGCATATAGTCTATATAAGCGCTTGTTTCCATATGCGCAGTTTTGGTGACTTGCGTCTAATACGCATCACGTAAATTCAAAGAAGGGAAAAGGGGTTTTAACATGTAATGTGTTAATAATTATTTAATACATGCCTGTACTGACCATATTTAATATGCGCCCCTGGTTTTCGTACAAGCGTGGCCTAACTCGTAAAAAATCAAAACCACGTGAACTAGACGAACTTTTTTCGCTTGCTTTTTTCAGTGGGATGGACGAATCTATCAATTACTCAACTATCAATCCACGAAAAAGCCCCAAATGGACAAAGTGTGCTGTGTGCAAAGTTAACGCAGTTCAGTATGTGAAGGGGGTGGGGGCCATAGGAACCGTGCTTTTCCTATTGTGCACACCCCTTGTGTATAACGTGGGTTCTTATGTAAGTGTTCATAAGTGGAATGAGAGATGGTTTCTTTTTAAGCGAGGCCATTGTTTTTTTTTATTTTTTATTATTATTATTTTTTAATAAAACGAAGAAGCATAAAATCGCCATTCAGGCCGCTCGTCCTGAAGTTCTGTCCTGAGAAAAGTGTTTCAGACTGTGTATTTTAAAGAATAGGCTTGCTGAGTTGTGTGCAAGCATGTAGCAGCGTATGAGTGAATGGCAGGCCTGTGCGATTACATGCAGCTCCTCCAAGCTTTAAGGTTGATGAGGAAACGTTGCACGTGTGTGAACGGGCTATTTATGGCGTCTTGTTAAGTCGCTTTTGAAGTTTTTGAGACTTGGGAGAGCAAAGACAAAGGGAGGTTCTACATCACCCATTGAGATCCAGGTGTTAAGCGACGTAACAATAGATAGTCAACCCCCACCATTTCAGGCACCACTGTCCTGTTAGCAGCTCCACCTCTCAGTAATATTGGTTCCGTATCAGTGTTGTTTCAGAATTGCCATACTATTAACATACTGGTACTAGTTTGTCTATTAACTGATTTTTATTGCTAATATTGCAGATAAATTACCATTGAATGAATTGCAGTTGGGCTGTGAATGGAACATATGCTGGAAAACTAGTATTTAATAGGAGTGTATTGTTCTTGTGGCCCGCCTCCACTTCACATATAGAAATGTGTTAATTTTGCAGAGCATACTTTGTCTATTTCTGGCATACTTTGCCTATTTTGGCATTAAATGCTAGAATAATTGATTACTGATCACTAAAAAAAGCAGAAAGGTGGACTGTTTAACTAGCACAGTTTAGAATTTAAATAGGACCACTTACGTGGATTTAATGTTTTACATTGAAATTTGCAACTACCATATTCTACCCATTGGAACACTTTATATTGCTGCTTGCTCTGTCATTACTTTCCCTACCTCACTGTATTTTATATAGTTAAACACTTGTGCCTAGTGTTTTTATTATTTTAATTAGTATTTAATTATTTTCTATTGTTACACTGTTTGTGATGTGCATTGACTAGTCTGCAGGGGCATTTAAGAATTTCATTGTACTAAGTGCACTATACTTTTTATACACATTTACACATTCATGCATTCAGTTAATTTAGACTATGATAAAGTATATAGTAGATTTGAAGTCATTGTATTGTAATTTGTTAGCTCATGGTGCTCAAAGCATGCCCCCTCCACCCCCACCCCTGAAGATTCCCAAATGTGTTCCAAAGAGCAAAACTATGACCTACCAATTGATTGGATTACTGTTGCTTGCTGTACCTGTGAGTTTCTTTCCAGAACTTTGATCAGTATGGGTTCAGTCGTAATAAGCTTGGAAAAACCATTGTAGCGCATACTTTAATAGTGCTGCATCCCTGAGTACAGACATAATAAAGCATAACTTGGATGAAACACTTATGGAACTTTGTTGGTCCTTAGAAGTAGTCTATAAAAGGTGTTTTAGAAATTAAGTCTCTGCTGTGATTTAGATTTTAGTAAGTTGCTAGCCTTCAGGGAAGTGGACATGGATGGTCCCCCCACCATTCCACTCAAAGGGCTCTATGGGGTAGGTGCCTGTGTGGTATTGGTGGGGTTTGTTTTTGTTAAAAAGGGAACCGTACTCCCCTGCCACTGATTACATTCATTACAGTAATTGTTTGTTTTGTAAAGCTATTCTGTAATTGCGGCCATTTTGTTTCCAGCCTTCCATTATGAGTGACTTGTCTTTTGGCATTTGAAGAAAGTGATTGACGGTCATTTGCAATGGCCAGCATTTGTGTTATAGTATGCTGCTTGTTATTTTAGGGGTGGGGAACTGTGTTAAAGGGTCAGTAAAAGTTGCTCTTGTTTAGATAGATTGAACAGTTGAAGTAATGAAGCATCTGTTCTTTGGACGTATGAAGGTTGCCATGCCTATTCTTACTTTGAAAGTGTGTTAGAAAGGACAACAAATGAAATTATGAACCCAGCTTGATAAGGTATATAAAAAAAGGCTATGAATTACAACAGTGTAGTTGAGTTAATAGATAAACGTGCATTGAATGTATGCAATGGGAATCTTAAGCCACAACAGTTGCCTCTCTCTCTCTCTCTCTCTCTCTCTCTCTCTCTCTCTCTCTCTCTCTCTCTCTC
>CM067477.1:10807771-10897904 GCA_034552555.1 Semaprochilodus insignis | reverse complement strand
CTCTCTCTCTCTCTCTCTCTCTCTCTCTCTCTCTCTCTCTCTCTCTCTCTCTGTGTCTCTCTCTCTTTGTGAGTAGATTCTTAGTATTTCAGTCGAGAGAGACTTAGTTTCTTGGTCATTCCTAGCTAGTCCGGTTAGTTTTTCACATTTGCCTCACCCTTTTTAAAAGTGTTTCAGCATGCACCAGACATGATTTAATCTCTACAGCTCTGTGGTTGTATTTAAATATATGTCTCTGACTGCTCTTGCCCCCATGCTAGATTTTAACAGCAATTTCCATGCAGTTGTGTGCAAATTCAGTTTCCAAGTATTTTTTGTGTGTGCGCTATATTAAACCATTGTTAATACGGCAGAGTAATATCGGTTCTCTGTTAGTCACAATATCCAGTCACTTTTGCGCTTTTCTACCAAGCATGAAATATTTACTCAGATTTTTATGCTTGCTAGTGCCTGTATAGCTCCCATTAAAAATTTACCCCACATCTGAGTCGCACTTGCAGCTCGTCAGCACTGGGGGTCTAAATTTTGTCATGGATCGATTTAGCACAACGTTCACCGCCTATTCTCTTCCGTAACACTCTGAAGTACCCTCTTGATCTTTGTGCACTAGAGTATGTTTGTCATCTTTTGGGTTTTTTTGGCATCTTTCTTCTTTTCATGTAGAAACGTAATGATGAGCTTCCCCTCCTTCCCCTTTTTTGCATGTTTGCACATGTATGGGCAAAGCTGTTGTAGCAAGCATCTCTCATGGACCTTCATAGTACTTAATTAGTTTTGGCTGCTGTCATGATTTTAGATCAAGCTCTAATTTCCCAAAAGCTTTGTAGCTCACCCAGTGATGCTAAAGCAGTACCAGTCTCTCCAGCCATGCTTGGAGTAGCTGCCATGTTGTACCCTGAGACAGCTTGAAATTATTTACAGCTTTCCCAAGTTTCAACAGCTACATCTATCACACAGCCAGAAAAAGGGGGGGGGGGGGGAAGAAAAAACTCAAGTCTGTGAGTCTGTACATTTTCAACCGTGGTAGTTATCTAGCACAAATCCGTTTGTTTTCTTTAATCTATGAAACATGCCTGCACAAACACGTGTGAGCTAGTATAAGATGGGTTCCTCTTCCTTGCATTGTATAGGATAAGCTTTTATCTTCTGGGGCAATGAACTGTCCCTCAGAACCTTAGAAGATGAAAGGACATGTGCTAGCCTTAAGCTACGTCTCTGATTTTATCAGGCTTAAGAGTTTGCTAGCAAGTAGCTAGCGTATTTTACATGAATATTTAGACAGAAGCATGTTAGGCTACTTTCTTCCTGGTCAAATGGTGGTTGTGCCTCAGCAGTGGTTGTGCCTCTCCTTCAGGCATGTAAAGAGTTAATGTTGCATCAGCATGCCTTGAATGCCAAGCTTGTGGAATAACCTTTGACCTCTTAGTGGGGTAGGGTGAGGAAAAAAGGGGGGAAAAAAAGCAGTTGAGTGGGGGGATGGTGGCCCACTCAGGTACTGCAAACACAGAGAGAGAAGTGGGGAGGGGCTGTCAGTGAGGCCTTTCGTAACGTAAAGTTGCCTTTCGTTTGCTGCACCATTTGGCACTGTTATGCATGATAAAGAGACCCATACACAACCTGATAAATAAAAGTTTCAAAGTTCTGAATTTAAAATTATTCTGAAGCATTTCTGTTGGACCATTCATTCTAAAACGTCCCTGGGCTGAGTTTTGACATGATGTTGATTAGCCTACATAGTCCATATGACTGACTGTGTTTGGTTCGATGCAAACAGTGAACTCACAGGTCCTAGATCAGGGCTGTGAATGTGGAGTTTGATACGCACAACCTCTGATCGCTATCAGCATGTGTGGGCCACTCTGTCTACCGTTATAATGGGCTGTGATCCAGTTGCCTAACTAGGCTTTGGGGGAGCGTTTTCATTGACTTGAAGAACCTCCACATAAGCTGGCCTTCTCCACCTAGACCATAATCAGCTTAGAACGTCCCTCCATAGACTCCTGTTACGAAGAGACTGGGAAAAGGAGAGACAAGGCTGTGAAGGACCACCCCCTTCCTCCCTACCCCACCCCCATTCGCCCGCCATTTCCAGCATGAACTGGAAAAGCTTGTTCGCGTATTGCAGGCAACTAGACATATGCTTAATTTTTAGATTAGTTGTTTTAGGTGGTGGTTCTGGTTCCCAGGCCTGTTGATCTGTACATTGCACTGTTTTTCATTGTGTGTGTGTGTGTGTGTGTGTGTGTGTGTGTGTGTTGTTTTTTGTTAGGGGTTGTTTTTTTTTTTTTTGTTTTTTTTTAATGCCTCATCTCATTATGAAGTCATGACGAAGATATTTGCTAGTGCAGTCGGTTATCATTCTGATGCAAAGATTTCGGTTTTACTTTACATTTCCTCAGGCTTTGAGACAGTTAAGAAATTACTCATTGTTTCCGGTTTAGTCCATAGCTGGTGTATTAAATGCAGCTCTTACAGTGTACATATACTGTTGGAAACGTAATTACTACACTTAGTAATTAGATTAAAACTGGTTACTAATATTAACCCCTTTTAAATTGAGGTGTAGTTTTATTTTGTTAATTTTAAATTAATTAAGTAATTGACCTGCTGAACTCTTCAGTGATATTGTGATATGGGTTTTTTTAAAATGTATTTAATCTTTTTTTTTTTTTGATAGTTAAACCTACTTTTTTGGTCCTTATTTGCATTGCACTCAGAGAAACAAGTGTCCTTGAAATGTACTAAATTGAAACAGCATTTGAAATTCAGCCCATCATTGGCTCAGATGTTCTAATGGTATGAAAAGTAAGATTTGCATCATTAAATAGGTGCAAAAATCATAAAACAGACATTGTCATTTGGTAAGTGCATTTTTCTCAGGCACATTTTTAAACAGGTTTTTTAATGCTTAGTGTATTGATGGATGTGTTGTAGTTGCAAAGATTGTGTTATTGTTGGCCACATGTTGTTTTGAAAGTACAAGAAAGCGATCAACCTGGAAGCATTACGGGACAAGAAGAACTGACCTCATTTGTGTGTGCACGTTGTTGCTAATTGTTTTCTTGTAGGGTGAGGCAGCTCTTGTTAACCTAGCAGAAACCATTTCATTCTTGCTCTGGTTGAGGGTAATGTTTGGTAGAGAAGGCTGGTTGGAGATAAAGGGGCCCACTCGACTGAGCTGTTTTTACAGGTCTGTCAGTAGGACTAAGCATTCACCGCCATGTTGGTGGGCGCACTCCATGCTTAACCTCGTTATTGCAGTCCTTTTGTAGGCCAGCCATCATCAGCTGGATATGGAGCTTTGAGTGTGGCTCACTGAAGATGAGTTCTTTTTTTTTTTTTTTTTTTTTTTTGGAGTGTGGGGTTTCTGTTGTTTTTTTGGTTTTTTTTTTCGCCCTCCTTTTTCTGTCTTTGCATCTCAGCTTTACCTTACATACCAAGAGGACGTAACGTGTGTGTGTGTGTGTGTGTGTGTGTGTGTGTGTGTGTGTGTGTGCGCAAGGTGGGGGAGTTTTGGGTAGGAATGCTCTTTTCTGTCGTGGAAGCCCATTGTTTCTTGTCCCCCTCCCTGTTCTACCCACCTTTTAGTCACCACCTCCCCCTCTTGCCCTTTCAACTCCGCTGCTGGTTGGCTGAATGAGAAACGGCCGACAGGAAGTGGCAAGGCGAAGGTTTGATTATGCTAACAGCGGTTCTTGACTAAGATACTTCCTGTGTGCTGAGTTTCCTGTTCGACCTTTCACCCCTACTAAAGGCTTCATATCGTTAATTAGCTGGTCTTCAGCTCGATTGGCCCCTGATGGGGTGTGTGTGTGTGTTGTGTGTGTTTTTTTTTTTTTTTTTTTTTTTTTTTTTTTTTTTTTAAAAAGGGTTAAGTAACCCTTGGTCGTAGTACATGACCAGGTAATAGTTTTCATAAAGATGTTCCAGTATAATGTGTTATTTATCATTACATTTTGTAGCCATTTATTATGCATTATGAAGTGTTAAAATAATGCAAAGTAGCCTTCATGACTTGCCACTCTGGACTGAAGCCCTCAAGACGTAGTCTTGACTAAGTCTATAGTGCCAACCAGCTTTGATTGTCTTGCTTTTAGTGTGAATGTGTCTCATTTTACTTAGAGCTCACAAATACAACTCATAAGATCTTATAAATGGTTTATAATATCAAATGTCTGCTAATAACGCAGCACTTTCCATTCATGACATGTGGGTGAGAATGTATGAACACATTGTGCTGCATTTATAAGGGATTATAAATATGGCTATAAATGATAAAGTGAGTTAATAAAATGCCTTTTGCATCATTTCCATGTTTTTATGCATTATACGTACAGTATTTGCATTATTGGTACATTATATGTTCATAAAATAACTTTCAGGGCTTAAGCTCTTAAGGTCTACCATAAATGATGCCACAAAAAAACAGCTTTATCATTGCTTTCCAATGAAAAGCAATAATTGTAGATTTACAGGAGAGGACAAAATTGTTATTTACTTTCAATGTAATTTAATGTGTATTAAATAATTTAAGAATATTATTTAAATGTTTAAGAGGTGTTATTCCAAGCAGGTTTGAAGCGTTTCTGTTGGCCTATCCATCATGAACTTTTCCCACAATATAAAGGCACAGCTGCTGAGCTTAAATGATAAAGGAGTTTTTTATTTATTTTTTTTCCTTTGGGTAGTGACGATGTGCGACTTGCGTATTAGGATTCTATTATTGTTTAATTTGTTTGCTAGCAATGTTATGAACACTACTGATAATGCACTACGTTAACAATGCATACTGCATAACATTGCTATAAAATACAATGCATTTTTATGTAGTTATAGCCATGTTTATAATGCCTTATCAATGCATTATTGTATATTATGAATGTGTTCATAGGCTCTAAAATACAAGGTATTCGTAGGAAGTATTACCTAAACCTGAAGAGTATGAAGTTGTCATCACAGTCATCAACTATTAGTACTATTAGTATTCATACATAATAATACACTAGAAAAGCATGATAAGGTGGTCATCTCAGCATCATCTGCAAATAAACAATAGGTTTAATTTAATAAAGCCTTATTTTATACAGTTGGAGGAATTATCTGTCAGATAATGACACCTTCATGTTGAGGGGTAGACACCTTGATATTGTATCCAGCTAAGAATACAGACAAGACAGTAATTCTTCCATATGTTAATCATTTAAAGTTTCGGCTCTGATGCTGAATTTTGTGTTCTGATGGTGTGGACAGACCTGTCGTCTCATTGGCCCGGACACAAAATATTTAGTAGTTAATTCCTTTCCCTTCGTTCGTCTGGGAAACATTATTTCTTTAAAAAAAAAAAAAAAGAGAGAAACAAATCTCTGAAGGACGTGTGAAGTTGAATGAGAGAGGTGTGAAAATGAGCCTCACAAGCTCATCCTCATGTTTCACGCAAGCGTGAAATGCTTGTCATGAAAGTTTGCTGCTGACTATTAAATTGAACCACATTTGGCTGGATGGTTGCACCTTAGACTTGTAAAGCATATCACCATGGATTACACCAGTTGGCACTCCAACAGCTGTGCAAGTTCCATTTTTGGAAATAGTTAGGAATCTTTGGAGTCTGCTTTGAGCAAACTGGGGAAAAAAAAACTTGTCTTCTGTTTGTGTCGTCCTAAAACGCACACACACTAAATTCCTAGCCAAGTCTGCCATGCAGATTTTGGTCATTGTTAAGAACAATGTGGACGTGGCTCTGTAGTGTCAGTTGCGTGGGCGTGTGTTTGTGTTTTTGGAAGTGTGAAGCATTTGCACACATTCCTTGTGTATGGGCCTGGAGTGTGCATGCTCAGTGTTTGTTTGTGGAGGAACATCAGGGTTGGTGTGCTGACTATGTGTGACCTGCAGGTGAGGCTAGTTCAAAGGTACTCCAGGTGTGTTTGTAATATTGTTACATTGTGTTGTAATGGTTTTTGTAGTTATACTGTTTGTGTTATAATGTTTTAATGGCTTTATTGTTTGTGTAATGATGGCTATCTATGGCTGGATTCTGTTTTGTTATAATGGCTACATTCTGGAACTGTAACAGGACATGGTGTATTTATCAGTGCATATTGTATAGTTTTGTATCACTGTATCGTATGAGTGGCATGTTATCTTGTAGCTAGTGTGTTAGATTGGGACATAACCATGCGCAAATAACCAATGCAGAATTTCCTAAACGCTCCTGTGGATTCCTGACCATTTTCAGAGTGAGAGACTTATTGATCATTGATTTAAATATAATTTGTTATAATGAATACAAGTTCATTGTTTAGCTCTTGTTGTGACTGCAGATCTCAACAACGTGATCATTGTAGATGAGTGACTTACTAGAAAGTCGAAAATAGATTTAAAGCTCATATACGCTATGAAATGTACAAATAGATATCAATCACAGAAATAAAGCTCCTCGACACTAGACAATGTTTGCTTGCCATTGTTTTCTTACTAGAGTTGGAGCAAGAACATGGCTGTGTGTTCAACAACACAGCTAAAACAACTATGAAACTGAGATTTTGAGGAAATTGCTTTACATTACTGCTTTCCACCTCAGCTGAAATTCTGTCAGGTTGCTGCCCTGAATCATATGTAGCCTGTGCTGATATATTTTTTTTAAAGCAAATTTTCTACCAGCACTGATATCATCTCTAGCATCTCTAGTTAGTTTGTTTGTGTTATGATGCTATAATTTGTGGTTCTAATGTTACCGTTATAGTAGGCCTACATTGTTTTGCTATGTAGATATTTTGCCATAAAGCAGAAATGATTGGCCATGTGTTGAACTGTGTGGGCGTGCGTGTTTGTGCTTTGCGCGGTCGCAGCAATTGAAAGTGTGTTTATAATTATGAGCGATGGAATGTGTCTCATTGTCTGTGTTTCTGAAGGGTGGGGGCGGGCCTGCTGAGTCCTCCAGCGCAGCTGAGACCGGCCCATCATGCACCAGGCCATGTGGGAGCTTGCTTGCATGTTCAGCAACAGAGGGGCCTCCAGGGTGCCGGCCTCTGTAACGGCTGCTTGGAGATGCACCTGCTTTGCGTGTATGCGTGTGTGGCTTGTATGTAGGCCTATGTGAACGTATACGAGTGAGCCGCATTGTGTATGTCGGGAGTGGGTGTGTTCGTGTGTGCAGATGAACGGGATGTGACTTGTAACATGAAAGGACACAGGCTGTGTATGTGCACGCCTGTACTGCATGCAAAGGAATTGAATGTTCTCCCCCCCTCCTCTCCTCCTTCTTGAGATGAAGAGACTGTTGTCAGAACTTTTGCCATGATTGACAAAGGACTGAGGAGCAATGCATTGCACACACAAACATGTCTTTCAGTTTGGGCTTGCATGTTGGCTTGGAGTGGATGAACATGAATGTCAAGAATATAGCATCACACTATTTACTTTTTCTAAATGTTGATGCATTGGAACTAGGTTTGGTGATGGGCTATTTCCTAATTATTAATATGCCAGTTTTTGTAATATATGATGATACT
Organism: Semaprochilodus insignis; assembly: GCA_034552555.1. NCBI lineage: Eukaryota > Metazoa > Chordata > Actinopteri > Characiformes > Prochilodontidae > Semaprochilodus > Semaprochilodus insignis. The sequence continues at coordinate 10,890,396 of CM067477.1, read as the reverse complement.
ATAAACAGCAGGATAGAACTAGCATATTCACAAAACTCAGCATGCTTCACAATATTTTGAAACAAAGACGAAATGTACTAGTAGTGTCATTAGTGGCGTCGCACTCTAAATACAAGGGGCCTCATTCAGCAACGTCTAAGTGTCTAAAAAACGTGCCTCAGATTTATGATGTGACGTTCATATATATAATCAGTGAACTGTGCACATACTGCACCACACCACTTTCTGTTTAATTAAAAAAAAATTGGTTTCATGGTAAAATATTTCATATGTTCATATCACCTTTAAAAATTAGAAGTAATGTGATAGGTAATGATTATACCACAATACTGAGGAATATTGTTATATTATTGTCATCATAATCCACCCCTTTGGTGAACATGCACTCACCCATTTTTTTATCCATCTATTTATTTAGACATTGTTATAGTAGTTGCTTGATAGCCTTCATTCAAGGACCTCCAATAATCTCCAATCCTGTCGAGATCAACTAAACCAGAACATTCCCCAGTTTACTTATACGCAACCTGTTTAGCACTTAGGCACCTTGTCGTCTGTGCATTTCAAATTTTCTTGTTCCATCAGTTAAATAAGAAATGCCTGTAAAGGTTTTGCTAACATAAGCAGCCATTCAGTAGTCTTTAGTATGTATTTTGCAGCAGTCTCAATGTCGTCTTCCTTGGTTTTAAATGTGGGTTTTGCTTTAACAAAAAAAGCCTGACTATCCTCATAAGCACATATTAAATGTTTTGCTCCAAAATTGGTTTAGCACCTGAAAGGAGTGTTGAAGAATGCAAAAAAATCCTAACAAGAAAATAAAATATTCCCATATAAATGGAACTTTTGTAAATATTACCGCTACTTTGTGTATATATATGTTTCCTCAAAATAAAGCTTGTTAATCTTTTAATTGGCTTTAATTGGATTGCAAATCTGCACGGAAAACATCCGTATTTGTATTAAACACCTATTGATGAGTGTCCCCAAGCTATTTATGTAAATTTGATGTCTGCCCGACCTGTTCGGCAATGTATCTCAGTATTTAGTTTCACTTTAAGTCTTTAAGATTGAGAAGTCGCTTCGAAAAGGCCTTTCTTTTGAAATGCGCTGTTTGACCCTGCCCCCAGCTGTAGGACAATACCATGGAATGACCCCCAACCCCCACAGAATAAGCCTTAGACTTTACTTCAGCGAGTTCTGAAGAGCCTTCGTGTTTTGTCCCCACACAGGAGCATTTTCTTCTTTTTCTCTTCCTTTGGCTCCCCCCCCCCCCCCCACCTATATTGGTCCTAAATCTAGAAGGTCTGCATCAAGGGTTCCTCCACTTGAATGCCGGTCAGCTTTTTTTTTCCCCCATGTCCACTGTGATATTTCTTCATTAAACCTTGTTAGCGCGTATGTATTGCTGCAGCTTTTATACTATTTACAGGTGCTGTGAGGTTTCATAATACAAGACCTGTGCAACAGTTGCAAGTTAGGCCCGTACTAATGATGGGCTCATCAGTAGAAGTGATATGCAGATCTAGCTTTGAAATTTTAATTAAGGATGGCTCCGCCGTCCCCCCTCGATCCCCAAACAATAGGGAGACGCACAAAAAGAGTGTCCTCTTCCACCCCTCAAGCTCCATCCATCTTTTTTTGTCGCGACACTGCTATGGCATAAAGCAACAGAAATGTTTTGCGTCTGATGGCCCATGATGCGAAGGGTTCACAAGGGTTTGTGTGTGGCGGGGAGGGGGAATGTTTGTTGGCAGTTGAAGGGATGGAGGGGCCTTTGTATGTGGATGGGTGTGTGTGAAGGTGGGGGATGGGTGGAGGTAGCCTGGAGCTACTGATCAGCTTGAATGCAGAGTGAATGATTTTGAAACTCCTGACTTGAGTTGTGGTCCTTCCATTCATATTGTGCTTTTACTGTACTACATGACTATATTTAACATTTTTAACTGGGTAAAAGTACCTTCCCTTCATCAGTTAGCTGATTAAGTGCTTCTCCTGCTTATGAGGTACAAGGGAGGCAACAAAATGGCTGACACCGCCAACTCCGACATCTTGTTTGAAGCCACCCTTGAAGGGCTGATCCAAGATCAGAGTGGTGCTCCACCTTTTTAGGTCTGCATAATTGATTCTGCACAAACAAAACTTCAACCGAAACAGGGTGTAGTGATTCAAATTGGGTTATTTTGGCCTTGCATTGCTAATCTCTTTGGTGGAAGCCGCCCTGGGTGCAGCTTTTGTGACCTGATTGGCTCTTTTACCCGCCATTTCCATGCAGCCTGGGAGAGCAAGGGGTGGAGGGCGTGGAGCGCCTTTCTCCCCATTCTTCAACCAGTGGGTGCGACCTCCAGGGTTCAGAGGTCATCAAGGATTCTGCTCTTAACCCTTTCCCAGACACTGCAGAGGTTGTAGTGGAGGTTGGGCTCCTCCCTTGTGACCCCTGGCGTGAACTTCCTTCCTCATTCTTTTGCGCGCCCTCTCCGCTCCCTCAGATCAAAGACTCCCTCTAGAGGCTCCAGTGTGCAATGGCAAGGGTTAGCATACGTAGCGTACTTTGCTTTGGCTTTATATAAAAGGTCACTAAAGCAATAAGCTTTAATACCATAGTGTTATTGTCCCACTGCTCTCTTATGGGCATTGTGTTGGGATGTCATGATACAATGGACAGTGTTGGTGCATGCTGTTGCTTTTTGCTTTAGTCAGCTTATTGTTTTTCTCTACTCCGGAAAGGTAATTCACTCTCCATCTCTTTCTGTGTCTCTTTTACTTCTGTTTTGTCTTTTTACTACCCCTCCTTCATGCATCTGTCTCAGTCTCTTCCTCTTTTATTTCTCTCTCTCTCTCTCTCTCTCTCTCTCTCTCTCTCTCTCTCTCTCTCTCTCTGTCTCTGTCTCTCTGTCTCTGTGTCTGTGTATGTGTATGTGTGTGTCTCCCCCCCTCCCCCTGTAGACCCGTGTGCTGGGTGGGTTCCAGGGCAGCTGGCAGTGTACTACAGTCGTCAGTGTCCGGTTTCAATATACCCATTCAATCTCCACTCACTGCGCTCTCCCACCCTGCTCATGCTAGCCACAGGCAGCAGGCTATGCAAGCTGGCAGCGCTCGCACACACCCCTCCACTGTTTGTCTGCTTCTTCAGCACGTTTTACTATATCAGCCACTTGGTCGGGCGTGATATCTGTGTCTTTTAGTTTATTTTATCCATTTATATTTTTTTCACTGTTGGCTCTGAGTGTCATCCAGGGCAGGTCTTTTTTCCTCTACTAAACCAACAGTACATGTGAAAGTGGTTGGGGGGGAAATTCATCTACTCCCACAGTAGACAAACCACATACCGTTATAACCTGGTTTTGGTGGCACTTCATCAGCATTAGCCGTTCCGTCTTTCTTACCAAACTGCTGACTGAACTAGTTTTATTAAAGCCTTTTTTCCCTACTGGAGAAATGGTAAGAGTTGTCAAAGGACATAATGTTGTCTTCAGCTTTCAGGCTTGTCCATGGAATTTTAGAATGGTAACGAAATCCGGAAATAGATATGAACTGAATGGACATGTTGAGGTAGAATATGTGCCTGTAAATACGGTTTAAATTGTGTAGTAAGGGAAAAGAACAGGGTGTCCAAAACTGATTAGCCATATTTAATAAAAAAAAAAGGGACCTTCTGATTAACATGCGATTCTTAACTTGATCAAGAATCATAATGTTTGAAGAATTAGTTCTTGGAAACTTCAGATGTGTACAGAACCCACATCCGGGTCTTTCACAGTAAACTAGAGTTTTGTGCATTATGTCTGTGTGATCTTTTATGAAGATTAATGAAATGATTGTATGCATCTTTGACATTAAGATTGAGAAAACCAAAACTGTTAAACCAATTCTTATGAACATGGTGAAAACCTTCTGTACTCTCTGTAGAAAACCTTTTTTTAGCGAGTAAAACACATCTAGTCGCTAGATCATAACTGATTGTGATTCATTGTGTCCCTTGATTGATTTGTTCTTATGAACATGAGCTTCTGTTTTAGAATCATTTGTTTAGAATTCTGAATTGTCTAACCGTTCTCCCTCTCTTTCTGTGTGTCTTATTACAGGACCAGAAAACTCCAGATTAGAAACATTCCACCCCATTTACAATGGGAGGTAAGTCTGCTGTTTGCATGTAAGAAATGAATCTGCCCACTGCGTCATACAGACTGTATCTTCCACGTTCCTGAAAATAGCAATACTGTAGATGCAAAGGTTCTGATCGTTCCTATCCCAAATGTGGCTTAGTAAAATCGCTATATTGAAGGTCAGTAAATACAGCTAAATAGAGCAGTGAATAAAAAGAGGGGAAAAATGGTTTAGAAACCGATATCCTTGCAAACAGATGGAAAATGTTCCTGCTTTAGCAGAGTCATTCAAGACCTTAAACCGGTCTCTTAGCAGATTTAAGTGGGAGAAAAAAATAAGCTATAACTCTGCATGATATAATCAGTGCATTTTGAAGGTAAACTGCACTGCCGGTCAGACCTTTTCAAAATGGTACTGTATAACACAAATCAGTTTGTAATAAAGTAACACATTAAACTGCCAGACTATTACAGTACTGCACTATAGTAAATTGTCTTTAAAAACTTTATTTTAGCATTAAGTGTGTGCTTGCTCAGAAAAAAACATGATTCTTAGAATACAGGTAAATAACATTTGTTTAATAAGTAGTTACTTTAAGTAAATGTGTTAGTTTAGCTATTTCCAAATCTCTCATTGTGGCAGCCAAGTTAATTGGTTTCATCATCCAGTATGTGGGTTAGCTTATCAGTTCTTCTTTGTGTTAGAGTTAAAGTGTTTAACAAGTTCATGTGATGGCTACAGGCTGGAGAAATTTGGAACCCAACTTACTTACTAAACCAGCTCACAAGATATGAACTCCCTTTTTCCAGAAAAGAAAAAAAATTATGTTTCCATTTTTTTGTGTGTATGCTTTTTTGCATCTGTTCTAAATATGCTTTTTTACTTACAAAAACCCGCTTGATACAATCGGTGATTCTAAGCAATGTGCTTAGGTGTCTAAGACTTTTTCACAGTACTGTATATCTTCTATTTAGTGACCATATTTATTCACAAGTGTACCAAGAGAATTATGCAAAACCTCCCGCATCTTTGCCCATGTCATCACTCAGATCTTTCAGGTGTGTAATATGTATTTGCTTCAAAAAGTGTTCAGTATGTGCTTTTCACAGTAGTCGGGAATGAAAACTGACGCAACATTACTTGGGCAAAACCTGGTCTTTAAATCAAGATATAAAGCAGCTATTTATCTTTTAACTATTTTTCCTCTTTTAGAGTTTTATAATGACAATCATTCAGAGCTCCAAAAAGACAAAGTGGGGCCAAAGATTTGTGTCCAAATAAGCATTGCTTAATTTAATTCTGTGAGAGAATTCGAGAGAAGTTGTTAAAAAATTATCATTCTAATATCTAAATAGGAAACCTGAGTCCATTTTTTTTTTTTCAACATATATATTTTATTTGCATAGAAATCTTTTCTTGTAGTCTTAGTCTCCACTTTTAAGTTTTCTTACCTGGAGAAACCAGAATCAACACTGATAATGAAACAGATGTATATGAGGAAGACATTGGTATTGTTATCATGAATCATATTATAAAATTAAGAGTTTAATAGGTCTCTCAAAGGTACTATGCTCATACTCTTGACATTTTGAAAATAATGAGTAATATAGATTTTCATTGTTACTTTTCCGTTAAGATGAAGATTTTTATATATAGAGATTTTATAACTCTTTCTTAAAAAAAAAAAACATGTATATATTTCCCATAATGGTTTGAAATCACCCTTTTTCAAACTGTTAAAATCATGTGAAACCCTTTCAGCCACAGGTGCTTTAAACAGCTGAAAGGTTTGAGTGAGGATAACAAGGGAGTAAAATGTGTGGGGTACTAGTTTGTAAGTTTCATGTTTTCACATTTGACATTCCTCTGAAGATCTGCAAGCCTTTATGTTTACCGTTTAATGTTGAGTTGCTGCAAACTGAGAAAGAAAACATGCTAATTTGCCTTTTAAACCTTTAGAAATTTGGAAAACTGGGCATCTGCAATCTGTTGAGCAGTGTGTGCAGTAGGTGTTTAAGTGTGGGGCGTGGCATGGAATAGGTTGTCTTGAATGGCTGCTCTAGTGACAGGCTGCAACTCAGGCAGGGCGGGGTCTCTCTCAGCATGGCCAACCTCCATTGGGCCATGCTGCTGCCAGCCTCCACTGCCTCCATCAGCCACACGAGGGCAGCCTGTACTTCAGCGAGCATCACTGATAAAACTGTCAAATTTGAAATGGACAGAAGCTGGTTGTGGTCAGTGGATAGCCGCACTGGACGTAGACTGGTCCGGAGCAGAGCTTGTTTGAATTTGAAGTAGACGCTAAAAGGCTGCGTCATTGTCTCTGGTCCTGGAGAGCTGGCGTCCATCACACTTCTTTGTTTAAACACACCTGCAAAACCTGGCAATTAGAAGATGATCAAATTGAACCAGGTGCATTGGAACTGGTACACCATGCAGTGTGGGAACTGGTACATCATGCAGATCCCACCTTAAGATTAGTGAAGGCCAAAGCAGAGAACATTGAAGATTCAGGTCTGGACTGTTGTCAGCTGTCGCCTACATGTTATTGGTTTTGAAACTGTTGGTTTAAGGTTCTTATGGTTCAGAAGTTTAATGATTTTTTTTTTCTTTTTCTTCACTCCATTCTCTCTTCATCTTGGGCAGGTGCTTGATGGTCTGCTTGCTCAGTATGGAACCGTTGAGAACTGTGAACAAGGTATAAACTTGCACTGTTTCTCATTTATCTTGCAGCATTGCACACTGTGAATATTTAAGCTTTTTTTTATTTTCACTGTTAACACTGTCATACCAAAGTCTCAGAACTCCATTTTTTGTACATCATTTGCAGTGTGAACATTTATAATGAAAGAATATAGTCAAAATCATAGTATACCATTTAACATTAATAATGAACATTATTTTGCTTATTTTATAAAATTACCTTTTCTATCTATTTGTCTATCTATTTATCTATCTATCTATCTATCTATCTATCTGTATCTATCTTCAGTTAACACAGAAAGTGAGACTGCTGTGGTAAACGTCACTTATGCTACTCGGGAGCAGGCCAGACAGTGAGTACATTTTTTCTTTTAGCTTTTCTATGTGCATGAAATGAATTTCACTTCACCTGTATTGTTGTTTAGTCCCTTTCCAAAGTAATAGTAATACTAGACTTAGTATAAATCAAGTTTAAATCTTAGTATAAATTTTGCAAAGGGAATGTGCACCAGGACACATCGTAATCCAATCACAAATCAAATTCCTCGCTGTAGTACACCTGTGCTGGGTCTTTATAGCACAAACGGAGCCAACCGCACTTCAGAGTGGTGCCCAAGTTTCTGCCTTGCATAGCACAGCTATGACGCCTAGTGGTCCATTAGCTATACTGCAGGATCTGTTGGTATGGTTGAGCTCTCCCCTTCAAGTCAGGCAACAGTCTTGATGTGGATAAAACTGATGCTCAAGTTTCTGTCTAAGGAATTGTGCTGATGTTGATGTTGTCTGTTGTTGATGTGGATGCTTGCTTCGTCTGAAAGTTCATACTTTTCATTACTTCATAAATGTTTTCTATATTACATTTTCGACTTTCTCTTTATTAAATTAGGCTATGAGTTTAGTTTTTCTAAATCAAGCATGAAGATGACATGGATCTGCAATTCTCATTTATCATCATTACTGTTTTTTTAAATATTTCAGAGCCATTCAGAAGCTGAATGGGTACCAGTTTGAGAACAATGCTCTGCGTGTGTCCTATATACCTGACGAGAGCTCAGACACAGACTCCCAGCGTGGCCCTGACAATGGCCGTCGCCCTGGATATGGTCCCCGTGCCAATGCCCGGCAGGGCTCCCCTGGTGCAGGAATCCCCTCCAAACACCAGCATGCTGATATCCCCCTCCGCCTGCTCGTGCCCACTCAGTATGTGGGTGCAATCATTGGCAAAGAGGGTGCTACTATCCGCAATATCACCAAACAGACCCAGAGCAAGTGAGTCGCATGATGATGATGATGTTGATTCATTTCCATAAATGCATTTTAGTGATTGTTTGGCCAAAATTCTCTCCTTAATCCAAGTGTAGGTAATCAGTCTAGGCATGTGTCAAAAGTTTGATTCTTAAATCATAAGTAGTGCTTTCAGTGCTTGTCAGTCCTCATTGTGGATCTTATTTAATTTTTATTATACTTCATTGAAATTCTCATGAGTATTAAGTAGTTTATTTGCTCCAGTTTTTTGAATGTATGATTTGATACACATATGTACTGAATTAAGAGGCTTATATTGAACAATACAATATGACGTATTGTTACAATTTCAATGTCGTCATCAATGGAATATGCTTGGGATAAGTGAGAAAGTATTTTTGCCCAAAAAATGCAATGGATCCTACCAAAATGAATACATAGAAAGTTCTTTTTTTTTTTTTTTTTTTAATTTTGAACTGTAGTTGGTCATATTTCTGCTCATCGCCTATTATTTCTCTGCCTCAGGATTGACGTGCACCGTAAGGAGAACGCCGGTGCAGCTGAGAAGCCAATTAGCATCCACTCCACTCCTGAAGGTTGCTCGGCAGCCTGCCGCATGATCCTGGACATCATGCACCAGGAGGCCAAAGACACCAAGACGTGAGTAATTCCAAACCTGACCCTGTTTATCTAATCTGAGCAAAGTTTTATTTCATTAAGCACTTTTAATGAAGTGCAAAATGTGCCATTGAAACCATGTGACCTTTAGTGCTTCCTAATTGTTTGAGAGAACACCTGACCAAGTAAAATGATTTGTTTCCAAGGTATTTGCCATCCATGTAAAACAAATCCGACAGGGACTAGAATCTTGGAGGAGTGTTAAATTAAATCATCTTAAATGTAAAAACATTTTAACACTTCAGAATTTTAAGAACAAAAGCTGTTTGAGTTTGTGAAGAGAATATTTGAGAATTGTTACATTCTTGTTTGTATTAAGATCCTTCATAAGCTTATTGTTGTTCTTTTTAATTTAGAGAAGCTTTCATGAAGCATAGTCTAGGTCATGCCATGTAACCCATAGAAAAGAGAACTTTGGTCCAGTGGGGCACAGTTTTTAAAGACTGTTTCCAGAAGTGTATAACACACGAAACGTTTCTGAACTGAGCAAACCTGCCTGTCTTAAAAAACCTGCCTGTCTTAAGTTAAAGCTAGTATACATTAGAGGTGTACAGGTATCATATCAGTGGTACTGATACTGATGTTCTCTTTGGGCAGTGCTGACGAAGTGCCTCTGAAGATCCTCGCCCACAACAACTTTGTAGGCCGTCTGATCGGCAAAGAGGGACGCAACCTGAAGAAAGTGGAGCAAGATACTGACACCAAGATCACCATCTCGCCGTAAGTGTAAATAGACACATACTCACTCAGATCAGTTGGCATATTGTTGGCAAACAAAGTATCTTTTTTTTTTTGCTATATTAATCAAATAAAAACTCTATACATTAACTTGCATTTAAAGTAAATGACTTTTTTTACACTTTCCTGAAACGTTACTGTTTACGTTACCATAATGTTACTGAGATACTTGTTTGAAAGGTTTGCAATTCTTCTTGGGAATTTTTAATCATACCTGGTAATTATGATTAAAAAAATAATGTGAAATAAATTTTAATTAAAAACACCATGGTTTCCATACCAGATCATTTTTGGAGCTATGCAAAAATTCTGTTTTCGGTTTTGATATTCCTCTTCAAATACATGTGTGACTCATGTCCAGTCGCAACCATGTTTGTCATGACATTATTATAAAACCGTGAACAAGTCAAAGTCAGGATCTCACGCTGTGATATCTCTGTTCTGTGCAGGCTGCAGGACTTGACGCTTTACAACCCTGAGAGGACCATCACGGTGAAGGGTGCCATTGAGGCCTGCTGTCTGGCCGAGCAGGAGATCATGAAGAAAGTGCGCGAGGCCTATGATAACGACATTGCTGCCATGAATGTAAGTGAGACAGAGAGACGGAATCGGAGTTATTTCCTGTGGCTATCATTGATTGAATATATGGTGTGCTTTATTGGGTCAGCTGCAGCTAGTTGACTCTAGTCAATGTGTATCCTGTTCTCAAATGTAGTCTCTCTCCTCTTCTAGCAACAGACTCACCTCATCCCTGGACTAAACCTTGGAGCTCTTGGACTTTTCCCTCCATCCTCTTCACTGCCCCCTCCTCCCCCTGGAAACGCTGGGGTTGGTGCTCCATATGGCTCCTTTGGGGTAAGATGCACAGACTGAAGGACGTAAAAGTTCTGTGTTGTTAAAGCATCTCAGTTATGGAAACATTTGTTTAGTTTTCAGTTTTGGTTTTATCACAGTCCTCAACTTTGTTTTGTTTTTTTTTTTTAAATTGCCATTTTACCTTTTATTCAGGTTGCATAACATAATTATGTGCATATTACCTAATGTAAAGTAATCATTAAATTACTTTAATAACTTTATTTTCATAGTTAGACTTTGTTCCATATTGACAGGTCCGAGTCTCACCTTCCACTTTTTTTTAATAACAAAATTATGGCAACAAATAAACAAAATTAAAATCACAACATATCTATATATTCTGTATATATTATAATAAGAGTCTATTAGTGTAAGCGTGATAGTGACTTCTAAGCCCTAATGTATCTGTTTCGCATTGAATGATCAACGAATAGCAGGACTGATCAATAACTGTGTATTCCCACAGGCCCCTGAGCAGGAGACCGTTCATGTGTACATCCCAGCACAAGCAGTGGGAGCCATCATTGGCAAGAAGGGGCAGCACATTAAACAGCTGAGCCGCTTTGCTGGGGCGTCCATTAAGGTGTGGAACTGTTGACTTGAGCACACACATTCAACAACATGGCAACATTGTATTTTTTAATTGGTCATATGTTGGTCACTTGTTCTTGTAATTAAATTTGTCAAGAAATTGTCAAATGCATTCCATTGTATAGGAAAAGTTTACATGATTTGTAAAAAGACTTAAAAGAATGAGGTGGAAACAAGAATAGATTTAAAAAAAATAAGACAATGAACATTGTCAGTAATTAATAATTAGCCAAAGGAAACTATCAATTAGAATGGACTTAAGTAAAGATGTATTTAATGTACATATGGAACAATCAAGCGCCATCGAGTTGATTCTGAATCCTGGCAAACATATGGGTAGTTTTTGTCCAGAATATTGAGTCCCCCAAGCATGTTTACATCACCTGAAATTCTGATTATTTAAATTTCTTTCCAGATTGCGCCCGCTGAGACCCCAGACTCAAAAATGCGTATGGTTATCGTTACTGGTCCACCTGAGGCTCAGTTTAAGGTATGGTTCTGTTTCTGGATGCATTTTCCCAGAAACTACTGCTTGTTCTGCTAAATATCTGCAACATTTTGGCCAACAGGATTATTATTCAATTCCGTTTCAGTGATTTTTTTTGTTAGTATCAAATTCTTGTTTGCTCTCCGTTCTACAGTAGATTGAAAATGTTTATGCGCTTTATGAAATCAGCTTTCTGATCTGTTTTAGGCCCAGGGGAGGATATATGGCAAGCTGAAGGAGGAGAATTTCTTTGGTCCTAAGGAAGAGGTGAAGCTGGAGACGCACATCAAAGTAGCAGCAGCTGCGGCTGGCAGAGTTATTGGAAAAGGTGGAAAAACGGTGAGTGATTTCTACCAATGTTGTTTTTTTATTGTTACGTCCATTCCATTCTGTAGACATGCTGTTTGAAAGAGATGCAGCTAAAAGATCTGATGTGGACATAGTAAAGCAAAACATATGAACAGAAAGAAGCTTGAGAAACAAGCATATGAAGCAGTTTCATGCTAAAAGAAGTCAGTGTCATGTTATCTTTTAAATGTGTATTAATCTCTAAAGGTAAATGCTGAAGAGATTGGAATTTCATTATGTGGCCAAATCAATGCATTATGATGCTCATTTTGTTGTCGAATGCTCCGTATTAGGTAAATGAGCTACAGAACCTGACTGCAGCTGAGGTAGTGGTTCCCAGAGAGCAGACCCCTGATGAACAGGACCAGGTTATCGTCAAAATCATTGGCCACTTTTACGCAAGTCAGGTGGGTTAGATGTGTATTTACTGTTATAAATTGTCTTGGAATCATCTACAGACCATCTAGCAAGCAAGAGAATTTCTTTTTGTTTGTGTATTTAATGTTTAAAATGTTTAATGTAAGTCTAGTTACTGCTTTCTTTTTGCTGTATGATTTAGTGAGTATTTAAATTTAGTTATATAATTACATAATTAAGTAGTTAATTATGTAATTAATTGCATTTAGCTTCCATAAACTCACAACATAGTAACATCTGAACCCCGCTAATTGAAAGTATTGAATCTGCACCTTTAACAAAATATCTGTTTATTTCTGTAAACTTGTCATTAATGCTAAAATGTCATGTGATAATGATTTCTAAGGGCTAAAATGTGGTCAGTTCCTCTTTGACATGTTTTAGACAAATGCAATGGAAGAACTACAAAAGTTCTGACGTTCGCGTTTTGTTAATTTTCAAAGTGAAAATAACACATCATCTACATGCACATTTACTGTTTGTTGGATGAGTTTAACATCTTAAGTAAGATAAAAAAATAAATAAATAAAATGTACATTATGTACTTACTTCCTGCTAAACAAAAAAAAAAAAAAATTTGCATGCTCTAATATATGTAGTTGAATCGCCTTTAGCTTTAGTTACGGTGCACATTCGCCATGCCGTTGCTTCAACAACCTTCTGCAGCAACACAACGTTTATTTCTGTCCGGAGTTGCATTTATTGTTTAATGGTAGGAGAGTCAAAGCACCCCCAGCTCCTCCAGCACATCCCCAAGACTTTGAATGAGGATAAGGTCAGAACTCTGTAGTGGCCAGTTCATGTGTGAAATGATTCCTCATGCTCTCTGAACCACTCCTTCACAATCTGAGCCCGATGAATCTTCTCATTGTCATCCTGGAATATGGCCATGCCATCAGGGAAGAAACAAATCCTTTGATGGGACAGCCTGGTTATTCAGTACATTCAGGAGGTCAGCCAACTTCATTTTACCACCACATAACGTTGGCGAGCCGAGACCCGGCAAAATGGAGCAGCCCTAGATCCTAACACTGACTTCCTGGGGTGTTGTGCAGTGGGCACTATGCACAATGGGTGCATCGCTTCATGCATCATGTATTTTTTTCAGTATATTCAACTCAGCAAATAAACATTTATGCCACAGTTAAGTTCCCTGAAGAGAAAGTATTAATTTCACACCAAAAATGAACCAATCACATAATTTGACAAGGTGCATTTTTTGCATGTGGTTGTATAATGTTAACGTGAAAGATGACTTTAACACATTTCTTTGTTTTGTTTCATTTAAGCTGGCACAGAGGAAGATCAGGGACATTCTGACACAGGTTAAGCAGCAGCAGAAAGGGGGGTTGGGGGGACCACCAGGGCAACACTCGCAAAACGTGCCTGAGATGGGGTCTCACCAGGGAATCCCCCAGGAACCCAGGAGGAAGTAAGAGGCCCCCACGCCCTCAACTGGACGGACAGACGGACGGACGAATGCAGGAGAAACAGCGGACTGACTGAGAGAGAGCGACACAGACCCAGCGGTAGACAGGGAGAAACGAGCGTCAAACTGAGAGGGAATAAAGCGGGAAAAAATGCCTGAGAGAGGACAAAAGGTTTAGAGAAAATAAAATCTAGAAATATGAGTGATTTTAAAATAAATAAAAAAAATAAAAAAATAGAAAAGAGAGAGAGAACTAGAAAACAGAGACCAGATGCCAGGCCAGGTCGAGTGACTGAGGATGGCGGGGAGATTTCCTGCAGAAATGCGCCATCTAGTGAGAGCTTGTGGGGAAAACCTCCTGGATTGATGGTTAATTGAGTGGTCTAGATGTTTAGCACTCCTGAGAATTGTAACACGCTTGGGGGGTCCTCGGCCATCACCAGTCACTCTAGTATTTTAAGGGTGTTTTTCTTTTTTTTTTTGAAAGATAGAGATATATGTATAGAAATGTTTATTCAGAGGTATTATTAATGAAATGCAGTGAAGTGGAGGTGGGAGGAGGAGAGCGGAGAACCCACGACGAGTCAGGTGACTCAGCCTTAGCCCATCAGAAATTAGGGGAGGGGCCATAGCTGTTAACACTGCTCTTTAAGTCCCTTGCAGTAAACTGTTGGGGGTGAGGAAAAAAACATAAAGAAGAAAAAAAAATGAGGTTGTAAATATAATCTTCATGAATATGTATTGAAATACTGCATGCTTGTCGGCCGTCATTCATTCACGCTGGTGAGGACGAGCATGAGTGAAGATAGAAGGCTTTAGCTTGCATGCCTCTCTCAGGCTGAGTGCTGATTGGCCGGCGGCACGTGCAGTGAGGGTACAGTAAGTGGGCGGGCCGAAGCTGGCCCTGCAGTTCTATTGCAGTGGCTCAGCTCCGAGACAAACCCCACCACCAGCCCTAAACCACGCCCGCGATGCTCGCCGGTGCGCGGCCCACGCCCAAATGGCATATTTTATATATATTATATATATATGATATGTGAGTTAACCTGGCCCCTCAGAGGAATGAGTATAAAGGCAAGGGAATATGATATGGAGAGAGAGAGATAGCCTGTATCGTCTCGGGCAAGACCTTCTTCTAGGAGAAACCGGTCATGTTATTGACAGGAACCACCAACATATCTGTAAAACATTTGGTTTTGGTTTCCAGGACAGGGATTGAGCTCAGTCTTGAAGTTCACTTTCCTTTTAATGGAGAAACTCTATTCAAAATGCTGTGTTAGGACTGGCCTTAATCTCTGACCTTGTATGTTGCACTGATCTCATCATTATGGTTATGTATTAGACCAGTGTTAATATCTGCCATCAGTTTAATGCATAATGGTAGTAATGACTTCAGTCTAACATTAAGCATAGGTATTTGTGTGGTTCCTGACGTCCTCTAGACGTAGACCTGATGGCAATATTTAAAACTGGCCCCCGTTTCTGTGTTCTGGTTTTCACATAGAATTCCTTGTAAGCCACTGAGAAAGAAACCAGAGCGCAGAGAAGGTTTATAGAGGCTGAGGCTTCCTTCACACCAGTGGAGATCTTGGAGATTTAAAAAAACACTTTTAAATCACCAACAGTTCCTGCTTGGAGGTGCATGATGTATGCCAGGATTTATCAGATGTCACTGTTAAACTAGGTTATACGGACAGTAGGAGCCTATCCTTGATCTTGACACTCGATTTAAGATCATTTGAAGTATGAAGAACCCCCCACGGTACAGCTCTCTGCCCTGCCTTTAGGTGAAAGGACAACAACATGCAAGGCCTAAGTGGCTTCTGCGCTTTCTCCCTCCCTCTCCATTCGTCGTACGCCGATGAGGTTGCCAGGAGCCTGGTCGTCCTCACTGATCCTAGAACAGATTAGATAAAATGAAATTAAAAAAAAAAAAGAAACCTACCTCAGGGTATTGTTACCTCAGTATTCCTAACAGCTTTTTTTTGTTTGTTTGTTTCTTTTCTTTCTTTCTTTTTTTTTTCGCTTGCTGGTGTTTTATATAAAAAGCTGGTAGTCCTGAATGTTTTATTTTTTTAAGGAAGAAATATTTTTTCGTTATTGTCGGATGTGCCCCCCCCCTCCACCCACCTTATTTTCTTTGTAGTGCGTATGAGCGTGTGAACGCATGGATTTTTTTTGTTGTTTTAGTTTTGTTGGTTTTTTGGTTTTTTTTGGGTTGGGGTTTTTTTTTTTGTTTGTTTGTTTGTTTTTTTTGTTTTGTTTTGTTTTTTGGGCCCTCTCACTTTAGCTCAAAAGGATCCACGGGCTTCTATTACCGACTGTCTTTGGATCCGTAACGGGCTGAACTTGAAATCACTGGCCAATGGGAAGTGAAACACTTCATGCCATTGCTTAGTGGTGCATCGCGGTCATTGCTACACAATGGTCCTTTAGACTATTTTGACTCAAGTCAGAATGAGACGATTACATGTGTTTGTCATACAAGCTTTCGTTCGTTAATGCTAACTATAGAAAGCTGACGGTGGCCCTGACTGAAGGACATGAATTGTGCCTCTTACCTGGCCCTACATCATCGGTTGAACATTACGAGCCGAAGGCCTAACTTGGGCTTTCCATAGCCAGGGCTGTGTTATGCACCATGTGCAATGCCATGAGCATTATATTGGCTGATTGTTTACTTGAGTAGGCCTAGACTGCTGTATTAGCAGCGTTAGCTTCGCCTTGAGCTTCAAACACTGAATGTGAAGTGTCTGGCACCTGTTTGTTTAGGGTCGAGTCTAGTCCTTCCCCATTGTCCAGTGTGTTTGTGTGTATGTGTGGAGTTTTTTTTTGTTTGTTTATTTTTTATTTAAAACAAAAAAAGAAAAAAATACCTGTATAGTCTTTTGTTGGGGGAGAGTGGTTTGGGTGTTTAAGAAAAGACAGAATAACAGACGTCCTATCCTATGCTCTCGGTTAAAATGTTGTGTGGTTTGGTTTTTTTTTGTTGTTTTTTTTTTTTATTAACTGAACGAGAATATATTAAGAAGAAAAAAAACCAATACTTTGGAAAACGGGAGCAAAAAATCAAGATAGTTCACATCACTCAAGCCGATTTCAGCTGTATATAAGATGTTAAATGAAGCAGTTGAACCGATTTTGTATTTTTAGAATAAAAAGAAAAACAATTGGATAAGGATGGGTTATACGCAGCAGTTTAAAAGCTGATGATGGATGGATACTGCCAGAATCCTTTTCCAACAAGGATAAGTACGCGAACACCTGCACAGGGTTTAGCGGGTTAGCTAGCGCTCCTTTCGTGTGCTTGGTTTCATCCTCAAAGTCTTTTTGTTTTTTTTTGTATGCTTCCCTTTTTCACAGTAGACAGCAGCCTTCTGGTTTCTGCTGGAGTATCGGACCCGTCACTGATGTGTGATTTCTGTCAGACACCAAGACACGCTCGCAACACTTGTTCAGACTGCAGCCATTTACTGTGTTTTTTGTTTTGTTTTGTTTTTCTTTCAGGTTTTTTTCTTTTCCTTTTTTTGTTGAACAGCAAGCTTTATTTGGACATGACATCTGGTTACGTACTGTTTCATCAGTTTTAGAGAAAAATGTAGAAGCAAAAAAGAAAAAAAATCTCCAGGAACTTAGAAAACTGTGGAAAATAGAAAAGGAAGGAAGAGTGTGAATGAGATGAGAGGGAGATGGGCCAACTTTCCTTTTTTTCTCTTATGTTATGATTTGCTGGATATTTGTAGTAGCTCACTAAAATCAGTGCTCATGAAAGTGCTGTCAGATATACTTTAAAATGCTACACTCACCCCCCCCCCCCTCACTTTATCACTTGGTTTCTTCCTCCATTTCTGCTTTCATCTCTCTCCCTTCGACTCACTCCCTTCATCTGAACCTTTCATTTGTCAGTTTTCTTTCCTTGCGTTATTTGCAATTATATGAGGAAAAAAAAGACATTTTGTTTCAGTTTTGGAGTAGACCTTCACCCTCTCTTACGCTGGCCTTGTTTGTGTCCGTTTTCTCAATTCTGTTCAGTCGTTTGACGCTTATTTTTAGGTTTTTTTTCCCCCCTCAAAAAAAAGTTTTCTCTTACTTTTATAATTGGATCATAGTTATTTTTTTCTCTCTCTCGATCAGGTTTTTTTTTTTAGAAAAGCACAGAGATCTCTTATACTGCTACTAGATCATTTGAAATACTAACCAGTTACTCACAATGCAAGTAATAACTGTGCCAAACAGTTTTTTTGTTTTTTGGGGTTTTTTTTCCCTTTTCGTTTTTTAAATGTACTCTGATAAGACCCAATACAAATTGTTTGCTGTCTGTATTGGGTGTAGTGTTAAGACTGACACCCTGAGAGGTCTCCTCTTTGGCACTCGCTCTGCGTTAAAAGACAAAAATCCTCCCGCTCTAAGCTGTCTGTGACCAGGACTCAAACTATAAGCAAACAGTTTAGTTATATATATATATTAATGCGACTGCATGTTCTTTACTTATGCAATTGTGTGACAAGTCAAAATTGCTGGCTGACTTTTGTCACAAGGACTGTTAGAATACTTGGGAAACCACCTAGGATCACCAAGGATGAAAAATGATAAGCCTACCCATTGCAGTGCACAGATTTACACTTAGACAACAGATCCAACCTCAGACTAGTTTGGGTGTAGCCATCGAATAGATGCGCACCACA
Organism: Semaprochilodus insignis; assembly: GCA_034552555.1. NCBI lineage: Eukaryota > Metazoa > Chordata > Actinopteri > Characiformes > Prochilodontidae > Semaprochilodus > Semaprochilodus insignis. The sequence goes on along the minus strand of CM067477.1, from coordinate 10,872,116 downwards.
CTTGTATCTCACAGTGCTAGTTTCTGGCCTTTGCTTCAAGAGAAACATTTGGGTGCTAATGACGAATTAAACCTCACATAACTAGGAAACGCTACCTCAAGACTTAGCCATAAGATTGTTTTTATCAAGCAGACAAGAGCGGAAGTGCATGTTACTCATTTTTTTCACTTTAATTTCTTTAATTTATTATCATTTTCTTTCATTTTGGTTTGACCTCTTCAGCTTGGAGTTGAGGCTGTGCTTGGAAGGAATGGAGGTGGGGCTTTGGCGAGTGGGCCAGGCTGAGGTTGGGCTGAAGGACGGGTAGAGTTGATCTAGGTTGTTTGGTGTTGGGTGGCTTTGGTGGCTAGATCAGGATAGGAGGTGGTATAAAGAAAGACTGAAGACTGGAATATAAGAAATGATAAGTCTGATGGTGTCTGGAGTTGAGCACAGTTCAGCGATTTCCCTGCTCAGACTCTCCTTCTGTACCTGCTACATGATGCATTTGCTGGCAAAGTCTGCACGGTATACTGTTTGTTAAATGTTCTGAGGTCTGCTGTATGCAAACGAGCTGCTAACTGATTACTAGAGCATCCTGAGCAACCTCGAATGCTCCAGATGAGCTTCCATGAGTACATCAAGGCAGTCATGACACATCAAGGACTCACTAGTGCGTGCTGAGTAGCATGTCACGTTTGCAATATAAAATAATGTCATTGTGATGTTTTGTTCATATCGTGCAGCCTTGCTTGTAGCTACCTGCTTGAGTCAGGTACATTTGAGCATGGAAATGACCAAACTGCGCTTGACTCTGGCCCTTCAGGACCAGAACTGGACACCCCTGCTAGAGGAGGTTCATTAAATTCAAGATGACCGTTGCATGACTTCACATAGTCTTTTAGAGTCCTAGTCATCCTATTCACGGAGCCCCAGAATGCTGATCTTTGACCAGACGCTCAAAGCCCTGCTGTCCTTAAAGAACAAACGAATGGTTAAACTGATCCAGGAGCAGGGTTAAATAGTTCTACTGACTTGTGAATACCCCGTTGTGGAAGACAAGGTTTGCTTTAGACTAATGGATTCTGCTGATCCATCAATAGATGATGCATACTGTGTGCCTGTTTCACCATGCTTGATGTCCTCTTTCCCCTCAACCACACTGTGCTACCTCCTCACTATGCAGCCTTGACCTCCCGGTATACAAAAGGACCCTCGGTCCAGCCATGCAATTGATCTGGTCTTGCTCCACCTACAAATGTGTTTTTCTGAGCAACCGATTTGAGGTGGGACAAGCTATACAGAATGAGGGACAAGTTTTCATTCAAACAAAGGAATCTGGGTTGGAGTTTAGAGTCACTATGTTATCTGTAGTCTCCAAAACGAGGCACGTTGGAAACAACAATGAATTTGCCACCATGTTTAACATTAGCTTGATTACATAACATAACCACAACCAGTCTATCCTAATAGTTTCACCTTTCACGTGTGTACACAATCAAAGATTCAGCTGAACTGGAGTTTTTCTGGATTCTGTAAAGTCAGTTCAGCCTCACGACAGTAGGTACCAAAGAGCACATTTGTCAGCGGAGCATGGCTAGGTCAGTTTCCCTTCTAGTGCTGAGAAATTTGCCCTTGGGCACTGACCTGAGACCAGTTTTGCTGTTTCCTTTGCATTGACTGTGTGTCAGGATGAAGAGAGGTTGAGCAAAGTCCTAGATCAGCGTCGAAGGGAAGCTACAACCTGGAGTCCCTCACACTCAGCTCTTTACCCACAACCCCCATCCCCGCTTTTTACTTCAATCAACGGGCACGATACCTGTAACCATGTTTTTTTTTTGTTGTTTTTTTTTTAATTGGTTTTGTTTTTTTGTTGATCTACCTCTTAGAGAACAAATGAATAAATAGGACAAAAAGTAAAATGGAAAAAAGAACACAAAAAAAGTTTAAAAATGTTTTGAAAATACTCAAACGAAAAATAAGTAATTAATAAAATGACTTAAGCAACTGGGTAGCAGCATCTCCGTATACTGTAGTGGATAGTATATTAAAGGAAAAAAAGAATACTTTTACTTCCAAAGATGATTTTTGTTTTCTCCGTTGTTTAGACATTGTTCAGAAAGGATTCTGAAATGGAAATAAATGGAATGGGGGAGGGAAAATTAAAAAAAAAAAAAGGAAAATATCAGTTTCATTATTCGATTTCTCTCTCTTTTTTTTTTCATTCCTCATTAGATTGACTTACGTTCTTAACCTCGCAATTCTTCATCCTTTATTTGATTTCTTTTTCTGATTGCTTTTTAAAATGACATAGGATTGTATCTCTTGTGTTTGGATGCATTAGAATTCTCTCTCTCTCTCTCTCTCTCTCTGTGAACTGCAACATAGTACTCGCTGAGTCATTGCAGAGCAGCATGATATTGAAAATTTCTTTTTTTTTTATCTGTATTGATGCAACAGGCAAGTAAGGACCTATTTAGCTGACTAGGGCACAGTTTAGGAGGCGGACAAGGAGGAGAGGAAGACGAGTAACTTATCACAACTAGCCCCCCCAAAACCCCACCGCCCCCAGAACCACCCACCCCCTCTCTTTATAGTAGGTGCCATGGACACTATCTGGACTTTCACCTTCTGCCTGCCCGATTTTCTTTAGTTCTCATCCACATTTGCTTTGAACTCCTTGTAAACAATACAGAGCATAGATATGAATGTGTTATTAAAAGATGAGAAAACTGGTTACTCTTTGGGTCCATGCTGTTTTACTTTGTCTGTTCTGAACGTTGTTTTTCTGAATTACTAATACATTATATACACAATTTGAAGACATCTGATCATCCAGCGTTTCTTCTGAAAATAAGGGTGTTAATATGGACTTTGTTCCCCCTTTGGTGCCGTAACGGTCTCTGCTCCAAGGAGAAGGCTTTACACTAGATATTAGAACTTTGAGTTCATGTACTGATCTCATCCCACTGCACTGGATGATGTCCACCACTCCCGAAAATGCAAGTCCACTAATCCGCAGCCTAATGCTCTGTAGTTGCGTTGCATTGATCACATGACGGTCATGTGTGGCTGCTCCAGCATATACAATTCTTTTAGTCAGCACTTTTCTATGGAGATTAGATCAACTTTGCATGCACAACTGAACACCTGTGTCACCGGTGGGAGCAACTGAAATTCCTAACAATAAAGGCTATCTTAGTATGTAGTGTAGTAGGACAGTTTCCTAAATCAGGGTTTCCTAATCCTAGTACCCAAGACACATTGCCCTGCACATTTTGGTGCTTCCCCTGCTTTATTACAGCCACTGCAGCTCAGTAGTAAGGGGTTGTTGAAGAAGCACTATGTATTTATTTATTTATTTTTAAGCTGTAAGATGTGGAAGCATGGAGGAACAAGGACACACTGAAATATGTTCTGCATGCACCTCTGCGCCTCACCCTATAAAGCCTGAAATTATTAAATGGTAGAAGTACTGGGAAGCTTTTGGCATGAGTGTTTTAGGCCCACGTTTTGCATATTTACATGTTAATGTCACATGCACAGGCTCAAAATAAAGATCTGACTAGTTTTCAAATGCAAAATCCACATTACACCGGTAAAGATTTGATGAGAATAGTAGATAGTTCACTTGCAGCCTCAGAAAACATGTTCTTTGAATACTCCTTCAACGCACTTCAACACACAAAGTCAGATTCATGCATTTGTGGAGGTCCAAAGTGCAATCAATGCTGAGTGTAATTACATATTTCCACCAGAGAGGTCTCTAGGTCCTACATAGTGTTGGATCAGGTGTGCTGGAAAAACTAAAATGTACAGGGCAGTGTGGTTCCAGGACCAGGATTGGGGAAAACATTGTCATAGACTAACAGGAAAACTGTAACTTTGGTGAAATCCCTAGAATTATAATAGGCATGTGGTAACATATATTATTAAGCACAAAGCTTATTAAAAGACCCATATCCTACATTTGCCACCTATAACATTTGTGTGGTTTTATCTGCCAAACATGACCACATTTCATTTTACACGACTGTCATCCAGTCTCCCTTTTTCCTTTACAATGGAACAGGCTGTTTGCGTTACTGTGTCTTTAAGACTGATCTAATATAACTGAGCTCTGTTCTGAATAGCTGCCCTGCATTGTGCCTCATTCAGAAAACCCCTCAGAGCTAAAACACTTCTTAGAACTTCAATATAAGTAGCCGGGGCTAAACTGCTGTAAGATGAACAGGTGGATATACAGGTGCTGGTCATGTAATTAGAATATCATGAAAAAGTTGATTTATTTCAGTAATTCCATTCAAAAAGTGAAACTTGTATGTTATATTCATTCATTACACACAGATTGATATATTTCAAGTTTTTATTTCTTTTAATTTTGATGATTATAACTGACAACTAATGAAAACCCCAAATTCAGTATCTCAGAAAAGGTTCAATATTGAAGACACCTGGTGCCATACTCTAATCAGCTAATTAACTCAAAACACCTGCAAAGGCCTTTAAATGGTCTCTCAGTCTAGCTCTGTAGGCTACACAATCATGGGGAAGACTGCTGACTTGACAGTTGTCCAAAAGATGACCATTGACACCTTGCACAAGGAGGGCAAGACACAAAAGGTCATTGCTAAAGAGGCTGGCTGTTCACAGAGCTCTGTGTCCAAGCACATTAATAGAGAGGCGAAGGGAAGGAAAAGATGTGTTAGAAAAAAGTGCACAAGCAATAGAGATAACCGCACCCTGGAGAGGATTGTGAAACAAAACCCATTCAAAAATGTGGGGGAGATTCACAAAGAGTGGACTGCAGCTGGAGTCAGTGCTTCAAGAACCACCACGCACAGACGTATACAAGACATGGGTTTCAGCTGTCGCATTCCTTGTGTCAAGCCACTCTTGAACAAGAGACAGCGTCAGAAGCGTCTCGCCTGGGCTAAAGACAAAAAGGACTGGACTGCTGCTGAGTGGTCCAAAGTTATGTTCTCTGATGAAAGTAAATTTTGCATTTCCTTTGGAAATCAAGGTCCCAGAGTCTGGGGGAAGAGAGGAGAGGCACAGAATGCATGTTGCTTGAGGTCCAGTGTAAAGTTTCCACAGTCAGTGATGGTTTGGGGTGCCATGTCATCTGCTGGTGTTGGTCCACTGTGTTTTCTGAGGTCCAAGGTCAACGCAGCTGTCTACCAGGAAGTTTTAGAGCACTTCATGCTTCCTGCTGCTGCTGACCAACTTTATGGAGATGCAGATTTCATTTTCCAACAGGACTTGGCACCTGCACACAGTGCCAAAGCTACCAGTACCTGGTTTAAGGACCATGGTATCCCTGTTCTTAATTGGCCAGCAAACTCGCCTGACCTTAACCCCATAGAAAATCTATGAGGTATTGTGAATAGGAAGATGCGATACGCCAGACCCAACAATGCAGAAGAGCTGAAGGCCACTATCAGAGCAACCTGGGCTCTCATAACTCCTGAGCAGTGCTACAGACTGATCTACTCCATGCCGATCTACTCCATGCCACACCGCATTTATGCAGTAATCTGGGCAAAAGGAGCCCCAACTAAGTATTGAGTGCTGTTCATGCTCATACTTTTCATGTTCATACTTTTCAGTTGGCCAACATTTCTAAAAATCCTTTTTTGTATTGGTCTTAAGTGATATTCTAATTTTCTGAGATACTGAATTTGGGATTTTCATTAGTTGTCAGTTATAATCATCAACATTAAAAGAAATCAACTTTTGAAATATATCAGCCCGTGTGTAATGAATGAATGTAATATACAAGTTTCACTTTTTGAATGGAATTACTGAAATAAATCAACTTTTTCATGATATTCTAATTATATAACCAGCACCTGTATGTAGATGAGCTGGTTCCTGTGATATCACAGAAAAACTGAATTCAAAACTGGCTGTTTTTTTTTCAGCCTAGTCTCCTTATTAGGACTGTATGGATTGGGGAGTAAAGAGTTAATGTTGAAAGTGAAGACCCCAAAAATCAGGAAGGACAGTTCGGTTTTCCATGGAATAAGCACAGAGGAATCATGAACGAGTCACTAAGAAGCTTAAAGCCCCAAAGAGAAGAGATGATATTAAGGAGAAACATTATGCATATGGTTGCCAGCCACTTCGAATCAAACTGATGCCATTTTATCATAATATTTACACCATTAAAATTAAAATCCAGAAGTTTGAAAGGGCATATTTGTCATATGTCTGTGTTTATGAATTGTATTCTGATAATGAGTAGCATTGTATTAGTTACATTATAAATAAATCATGAATAACAAAAACATTTTTTATTTATAATGTAGCTATAATGTCTCAGAAAGGTGTTTCTTCTGCCCTCCACTATAAAAGCCTTCATCTCCCTCTACATCTGGACTGCTGCACTCAGTACTTTAACATACGTATACACCCCGACAAAATGTAAGGTTTACAGGTATGTAAGGTATTGTTTGTGTGTGTGTGTGTGTGTGTGTGTGTGTGTGTGCGTAAGGATGTGTGAGTTTGTAGTGTGTGAAATGTTGTCACTCTGTGTGCACTGTGAGCTAATGTAACCAAAGACAAATTCCATGTATGTGTGAACATACTTGGCAAGTAAAGCTTGATTCTGATTCTGATAATGATTAAGGGGGGAAAGTTTCTGATAAAAAGAATATGCTAACAGCAAATTACACAACTACACAATAAACTTAATAAAATAATCACTCTTTCCAACAAACTGATCTATTCTATATATGCTAATATTTAGCTCTAAGCTAAGGTAAAAGTGTAATGGATTTTATGTGTTGCACAGTATTGACTGAATTTGAAGTACCTTTTCTTTTGGAGATTTTCTCCAGCTTAACTGCATGCTCTGTTAAGTGTGTCCTCTCAGCTATAAGGGAATTTCCTTGTATATGTATTTTTTAACAGTGTTTCCTTTTATCAAGTGCAGATACAGTCATGTGCTCAAGGGGCACAGCACAGGCATAGATGTCTTACGGGACAGTCCATGAATTATAGCATCTTCTCGATGTCCATATCCAATTCTTCAAGCAGGAATAAGGACAATCCTCCATAAACACAAATAAAACATACATATAATAATAAGACAGATAGTGCTTACACTTAATGAGGAGAAATCCACAGGAATCGTTAACTCTGGAATCACATCATTTCAAACAATGAAATAAATGGGGGGCATTTAGTCAAGAATCCACCTGTTTTAATTGTGACCTTGCGGTTATGTTTTCCATGTAATAAACATCCTTAACTTTGTCCTTCCATTGTGTTATCATGGAGGGCTGTGACCTCAGCCAGGAGACTGTAATTACCTTCTTGGCAATTAGAATAAGGACTCCCAGTAGCAATATATGATTGTTATCTCTTACATCTTCTGGTAATAGAGAATTTCCTTTTTTATTTCTACACGATTACAAACCCATTCAGAGTGATATAATGTGAAATGAGGCATTCTAGAGAAACTTAACCACTCAGAATTCTTCACAGCGGTGGAGATAGGAGCCAGGCATCTGAAGAGTTTAAAGGGAACACTGACTGTGTTCTTGAATGCCTGAAAAAAACTATACATATCCAGTACTATTAAAATATGACACAAACCAAAGTAGGTTTATTTCTGTTTATTACTATGAAAAAGATGACAAAAGGTAAATATCCTCTACTAGCAAGCCACCATTGTCATACTGTGATGATGTGATATGGTTGCAGTGGAGTCTGTGATAATGGCATATGGTGGCAGTTTTCATCTTTTGAGTGATGTCACACTCTAGCTAAAGTTGGAAAGGCTGAATTGTGTATGTGTTAGAGATAATTGAGATATTCAGCTCCTTGTCACTCACTCACTGAACAAGAGAGTGAGCAGCCATTTGATGCATCAACAAAATCTGACAGCCTACCGATTAAAAAAGATTTTGCTTGGTTTATATATAATATTTAAATGGTATTGGACATGTATAGCTTGCTGGGGCCTAAATGTCTGTAACAGTCAGCGTTCCATTTCTTAAGCCTTCACATTAAATGGTTATGAATGCACTGCCTTATGCCTGAGGCACTGGCTGCATTCAAAACTGTACATTACACTACCATACTACAGCCATGAATAGTACTAATATTAATTAAAGTGAATTCATTAGTACGTATGTGTGTTTTTGTTGTTTTGTGTTAGCTTTAAGATAAATAGCCCATGTGAAGAGGCGTACATGCAGAAAGTTAAAGCAATTTAGTATGGTAGAAATACTGCATATATATTTTTTCTATGACCGATATATCTTAACTCATGCATAAAGGATAATATTAGCAGATACAATGCCAGTGTTTGAGTTGTGGATTCTCCATAATGCAATATTACCCATCCAACCACTCTGTCGTTGAGTTCGTTATCAACGTTTTATTACACAGACATTTTTGTAAAGCAATTACTCCTCAATTCCATATGAAATATATTACGTTTTTTAAACGCTTCAGTAAAGAAATAAACAATATTGTTCGATCGTCACTCGTGCAAGGACGTAAAAGAAAGCCTTCCTGTGATTGGCTGCTGCATTTGAGCCCTTCTGGTCAATGAGTTTCGAGCGGGGAAGTTTGAAAACAAAAATGGCGGCGGAGAGAGGAGTTGTGTACGTATTCTGTTGGTTATTTGCTAACAAGCAAAAACTCGCTTTATATGAGGAACTGTAATTGATACCGGTTACATTCGGTGAATAAGATGACTGTGAATCTGGGCATGTTTTGTTTTTCTAGTAGTTAATGCCTTAGCGTCTGCATAAAAGCATGAGTCGTTCACTTGACTAGCACGTAATACAGAATGCTAGCTCTGTTAGCTAGATGGCTCATTATGTTATGTCTTCTTCTCAATGCGGTTATGTTGACTAGATTTTAATCAAGGACGTATTAAACATCAATACGCTGGCGAATTATGCAGGTAGTGTTAATAAAAATTCTCCAAGTCTCTTCTGTAGCCACAGCCTGTTCTTTTCACAACGCAACATCCAGCTGAAAGTTGTCCACCATCGGTTCACGACACATGACGTATTTTCAGGACCAGCTGGTTAGCCTCTTTCTGGCGGAGAAATGACCTTTCTCATCCGCAGCACGGTTGTAGTCAACGTTTGTTAAAAGATGTATATGAGTACAGGGTAATTATTCGCCTGTCATAGTAAATACTAGAGATGCCAAAATCGACATAGACATAAGTCAGTGGCTAAATATTCTTACTGTCTGTTGCGGTTTTGGTGGTGCTTTCTACGTTTTAGTGCACTCCCTTGCAGTAATCCAGTGTCTTGTGAAAGTAGCACGACGAGTTTACGTTAAAAAACACCTAACTGTCTTACACTTCAGATAATCTCTATCTGTTATTGCAGGTTACTGGAACGAAGTGATCCAGCTCATTTGATACCATGCGATTCCACAGAGGTCCAGGAGGCAGGAGAGGGGGAGGTTATGGCAAACTATTTGATGGTAAGACACATAGTCTAGGTACATGTAAACCGTTGAGAAGGCGCTACTTTGACCAAATCTTTCTCCACTGTTGTGTAAAGATGTGTATGCCGTGTAATAGCTGTAGTTCTCTGAGTATATCTCACTATACCGTGTCTGATTTTCGGAATATGTAAACTGATTTTCTTTTCCGCTGTCGTCCTTGTGGTGTTTGAGTAGGACTGCCGGCGGAAACAGAAGCTCATGTGCCAGCAGCTTTGCATGCTGGACGATATGTTGAAGTTTCTTGCTGGTATAGAGTCAGCTGAGCAGTGTCTGAATGAGCCATGTCCACCTAACCCAGGTAATATTAATACAAATCCATGCACTCAAACAAAATTAAATAAGTAATAAAAACGAGTGACTGTACACACAGGCTCTGGTTTGATTCACAATAATGTGAATAAAAGTCCTGTTAATTTAAAATTCCAAAATCTTGACTGTGATCGTGTTGTTGCATAACTTATTAATGACAGTGCAGCTAGGAACCAGAAGGAGAGCTAGAGTGAATTACTGGTTGTTTACCAACTTTGGTGTAATAATTAATAATGGCCATTTATAGGGATGCACATTTTTACAGTTTTGCATTGCAGTATGATGTCATGATGGATTGTTGCATCCCTGTGCATGTTTTTCTGAAGACAGTGGCAATATTAGTCTTTTTAATTATATATTGGCTAGTATGTTTGACACGCCATTCTGGCTAAAAAAGTAAGTTATTATTATTATTATTAGGTAAAATAACACACTTTCTGTGCATTTGCAGTTAATGGAGGGTTAATGGGATGAGCAGTATTAAGTGTCATTGTTTGATTGAGAAATGTGTGTGGGCTTGTACAGGGACTGAGGCTCGTGCTGCCTGGAAGGCTTTGAAAGCAGAGTATCAGCAACAAGTTCAGGAAGTGGAGGCCCTAATAGTCACACTGGAAGGGAACATGAGTGAGCTTCACAATAAACGGCAAAGACTGGAAGCTCTGCTGATAGCCCTGGAGGAAAAAGTACTCAGACTAAGTCTGGAGTGTTCTTGTCTCTTTCTGTTCCAGTCTCTTTTTCAGTTTATTGAGATATAAAGCTTGATTTCCTAGATATAGGTCATGCCTAGATTTTGTCTTCTCCATAAATAAGTCTGAAGGCATAAGGAGTTTGAAAACGTTTTTCCATGGCTACTAACTGTTAATATTCAGAAACCTGCTTCTGATCCCTTCTAATTTCACATTTTACCAGTCTTTGGTTTTTTATAGGTCTCTGTAAAAACATAGTGACCTTTCCCTTAGATTATATAAGATTTAATTGGCCAATTGTGAGGGTGTCAGAAATTGTACTAATTTGTTTTGGGGGTTTTTTTGTTTGTTTGTTTTTTTCTTTCAGAAAGAGGAGTGCAAGGAAAAGGAGAGAGCTGCAGCAAAACAGAAACGGAGAGCTGAAGTAAGCTTACCTCCTTTAATCTTTTAGTGAAAGTCAAAAGATATGTCAATGATTCATTGACCATGTCTAGTTCGTCATCATGCTGGTTCCTTAATTCTTTGACCTAATTTATTTATTTTTCCCTATTGTTCTTCTTATTCCAAGTCTCTCATTCTCATGCAGATTTTGAACACATGCTAGCATGCTCGCAACAGTCGCACGATCACACTTTACCTCTTACCCACAGACCCAGCTCAGTTTCCAGTTGGAAGATTCCCTGCAGACGGCCCAAAATGCCTTGAGGGTTTGTGACAAACAACTTTCCAAGCTCAAAAGAGAGGTAGAGGAGCAACTAGCATGTGTGGCTGATTGGACGTTCTATAGAGACAAGTGAGCACCATCTGCAAAAGTCATGGATATGGTTGAATACAAGAGAGATATGCTTTGTTTATTTTCAGTTATGGATCCCTAGCCAGCCACTTTTCATACCAATTAGAACTTTCATTTCAATTGCTAATCGTTTAAATCGTTTGCTAACAGTGTCCTAGAAATAGTTGATACAAGAAAGCTTGCAAGATGTGGGATGTTTAGATGAGACTAGTGCTCAAAGCCTGACATGCATGAGGTTCGGCTCTTTTATGGTGTACTGTAGTTTGGACATCCCATGTTAACTTGAACTTAATGCTGTTGAAATGGAATGGTTTCTTCTCACAGGTTGCAAAATGTGCTGGCAGTAACTCAGACTAATATGCAGTACAGGCTGCTGTCAGTCAGCCCCTCTGAGCTTTGTCTAGAACTTCTGCCCCGTTCTACTCAGCAGTCGTTGCAGCCTCTGCGTCTTTCAGTCACCATGACAGCAGATGATCTGTTCCGTCTTCAGGTAAAATCATTTTACTCTTCAGCACTATGTGGACCCACAGTAAAAGTCTGTGCAGAGTCAGTAATAAAGTTGCTGCTCATGTTTAAGTTCTGCTCTCTGACACCCAACCCTAACAGGTATTTCAGGGCACTGCAGGACTATTAGAGGAGTCAGTAGAAGGCCCTGTAAGACAGCTGAGTTCTGCCCTGCTGGAGGTAATGCAACGCTACATCAGTCAAGGAGAGATGCTCGCTGAGATCCAAGCGCTTCACTCTAGGTACAGATACCACAGTAATAAGGCAAAGTATTCCATGTATTTAGTCCAGTAAACTGGTGTGCATGTAAGCCCCCACTTTTCTTGCTGTTGTCACTGCCTTACTTGTATAATGGTAGGTAATTCATAATTGGCTGTTACTAAAAAAGTCAGACGATTAATAACTGATTACTAATGCTGATTACAGAGATTTATTTAATCTCTCAAACATACTTAATCCTTACAGCAGTGTGGGTGTAATCTGTAATGCAGGATTAATCACCCCAATTGATGTATCTTGAAGGTGGCGGTACATTTGAAAACACTAAGTGTTTTGGGTGGATGCTTGGGGATGTGGTGTGTTTTTTTTTATTTATTTATTTATTTTTTTTGTTTTGTTTTTTTCCCTTTCTATTATGATTTTATTTTCTCATGTCTCATAGGAAACAATATAAGCTAGTATGTTGACTTCTGAAGACAACATGAATGTGATATTGTGGGTGTTGGGGGGGGGGGGGTGATATACTTATAACTAAGCATACCAGCTTAGACACAGATTTTGAATGGCACCTACTACAGTGCCTTACAGGTTCATGTAAAAAGGAAATCTGGTTTTATGAAGTTTTCACCTCTTGTAAACCTAGTTTTAAATGAATTTCCTTTTTGTACACTGATTTATAGTAATAATTAGCGCACATAGTTTGGCATGTCTTGTAATTTGAAAACATTTCTCTCAGATTTGCCATTGACTGGTGTCCTGCTAAGCGATTGCTGATATTCTTGAAGTCTGCTACAACGGTGTGCCATCTTGAGCTGGGTGAGGGCTACCCCTCAGCAGGGAGAGCCAGACTGCTTTGTGTGCGCAAAGATGGCAACTTGCTTGATCTCGCCACTCTGCAGGTAAACACGGGGAAGAGCTTCTCTGTAAATTACTGTAATTTCTTTTCTTTCTTTTTTTAAGGTCTCTCAGACATTTTTGTATTTTTGTGAGACATAAGCATTAAACGTTTTCAGAGGAATAAATGGGGGACTCTGACATATTTAACCAGTGGTTCGCCAGTGCAGAACCACACTAACACCACATGTTTTTAAATGTAACTTGTTGGTCAAGAATTTAATTCCACAGTCTCAATGAGACACGAAATCTTGACTTGATTTAATACCTTATAAAAGACAGATTCGGTTTCGTCTCTTTAAATGGGACATATTATGCTTTTCTGTGTTTTTTTTTCCTCCCCCTCTTTCTTTTAGTGCTTTATGTAGCTCGCTGTGCTTGTAAATAGGCTGCAAACTCTTAAAGCCCAAATTACATACCAGAGGGAGAAACTCTGTCCCACAGAAACAACGTTTCTGTGTTTCTTTTTCTCTGTTACAAGGTGACATCACATCACATGGTCCTTATTGCATGCCTATCAGTAAACTTGGCACAACCTCACACAAAGCACAGAGAGCTAAAAAAGTAAATGGATCTGTTCCAGTGTAGCTTGCGAAAATGGATCATGTCCACCAGCCTTTTCTACCTGACTTTAAGGATTGGACTTTAGCTCCATCTGATACACAGAACCGACACCATTGTAAGAATAGCAATGACTGCGTGGGAGCGGTAGGAGAATGCACAGGAACTCAAGCGGAGGGTTTCAGACAGAGGATAAATCTATTCTACAACACCCCCCGGAAATAATAGAATAGAGAGCGTGAATAGAAAAAAGTGATAATTGTATATGAGCCTAATACAAAACATTACTTCTAAAAATATATTAGCAAATCTTTTTGCTTTATTTGGAGTGTAACATGTTCACGTATAGGTATTAGTTTCAGTGATACTTGATAGGTAAATTAAAGCTCCCGTTGATGTAACAGTACATCTGCAGTTTTCGTTGTGTGCCTGAGCATATTCTGTAGGAAATTATAGAAATGTTTGTTTGTGTTTGTGAACAGAATTTGAATGTGTATGCTTGCATGAATCTGATGGATGTGTTCTATGTGTGTGTATACATGATGGTGCATGTTTTTCCATTCACTGCTTTGTTATCATTCTAGCCTCCAGTAGTGAATCCTGTTCTGACAGACTGGCTTGAATTCCTGTCCTCCAATCCGGACCTCTGAGCTGCAGTCTACTCCGACCACAGTACTTGTCCGGAAGAGGAAGGTTCTAAACACTGACCCGTAGTCAGTTCTTAGAATATATTACTTGGACGCTTCTTATGTCACTTTGACCTATAAAATTACTTTGTTATAGCAAGCAGTTGAGCTAGTTTTATTCAGCTTAAGAATACTTTGTAAAATGCATTGATTAAAAGGTATTCATAGCGTTTATTTGGGTTGAAAACTAGTCAGTTGTTACCAAAGGAAGAATTTTTTTAGGTACTGAGTCTTGTTTGTACTTTTATGTATTCTGCATTTTGTGTTTGTCTTTGTTTTTGTCTACTTTTTACTGTTTCACTGTCTATAAAATAAAATATGATGTGCCTTTTCTATTGTATTACAGTATTTGTGATCAAATGTTTGCTAGATTCTGTCCTGTGTCTCACTAAATCACTTGTCTGCTTATGTGAAGCACTACAGTGGATGAGTGAAATTTTGACTCATTAAAATGACGGCCTTTTCTAATTAGTTGTTTTGCATATTTATATATGTGAAATGTATATAAAATGTAGGTTACGCTATTGTTAGAAGTAGTGGTAGTTATAGTAAATACTGGACTTCATTTTCTTATCGTTCATGTGTGCCTTTCACCACTAGGGGGCAGCACACGTCACAGAATTTTTATTAAACAGTAAGGAGTGCCAGTGGTCTGGAAAAAAGCCTGACTGAAAGGAAGAGAGATTTGACATTTCACTTTTAAAAAAGCTTTACAGTACTGTACAGAGGTCTGAGACCGCCCTTCATTTAGTTATCTGTCAAAAAAGCTGTATTTGACTTATGTTTACTCTGTCTATATTTTGTAGGACATTGTTCCTCCTTTTTGTTAAACTGGCTTTCGGTTTTTCAAAGATAGATAGATACGCATGCACACAGTACTGCGTAAAAGTAAGAGACCATTACTTGTTTCATTTCCAGTCAAAATGGTTATTAAAACATAGTTAATAGCAAGTTTGGTATAATAATATTATTACATAATATAATTATTCATGTATTTTAAATGTTCAGTATTTTCTGCACTCCGTCTTTATTACAACTTCTGTTCTTGTTTAGAATACTTGCCTTCAGTTTATCAATAAGATTATCTTCACAGGGATGTTTTTCGGATTTAACAAATAATCCCAAACACAGTCTGTGATGTTGAGATCTGGACCCTGGAGTGGTCAGTCCATTGATCTGAGAACGACAGCGGATTGTTTGTTGTTGATTAGAAATTCCTCCTGGGACAAAATGAATAAATTGTGTTCTTTGGTTGACTGGAAATAAAGGGTGGTCTCTTGGGCTTTTGTCCAGTGCTATAACAATTGGGTTTTGACTCGAGTTTCATTTCATTGCGCCACTAGGAGGCAACACACACCACAGCAAGCGCCACTGGCTGAGCTCTTTGACCAGTAAGAGTCAGTGACTTAACAGAGATTAGATAACATCAGTGCTCAGTTGTGTTCATAGCTGTTTATGGGATGGTGTGTCTGTTCTCTTAAAATCTCTGAATTTCCTCTCTTAACAGCTTTTTATGTTATTGTATGAATCAGGCGAAGAAAATTCCTGTTAATCTCTTTTCTGTTCAAATTCCTTTTGTTTGTCCTTCCAGTTTTCCTTTCTTAATTTGTGCTTATGAAACAACAGATCAGGTTCCTTTTTTTCTTTCTTTTCCACAGTCAGTCATAGCTGATCCACACCTTAAGCATGAGTCTTTGTCATGATCACACCCTCTCTGCTCTGCTTGGCAGGAGCTCCGCTCTCATTGGCTAGTAGAGATGTGAGGCCTTCTCTCGACTGGGCCAATGGGAAGAGGCTGTGAAAAGTTGGTTATGAGGGCAGATTGACCCACTTCTACAGTCCATGTGTGAGGAGTAGAACCTCTCTACTTCTCCTGTCACGTTTGCTGTCTTTCTTTCGGGGGGTGGGAGGGGGCCAGGCTTTGGGGTGCGCTTTGGTAATCCTCTTCATAGATCAGATTACGTGTCTCTGAGAAAGTTAATGAAAAATAATGTGGTGTTGATGGTTATCATCTTTTAGGAATGAGTCTTTGACTTCCAAGCAAAAGCCTCTTTCGGTCATCACCTTTTGTCATGCAGACAGGCATGACTGGACCAGTCTTACTGGGGGTGGGGTGTATTTTTGAAAAGAAGCAATTTCATTGTAATTATAGTTTGTTTTTATTCATTTCAGTTTTCAGTGTGTTTGACATTGATCTTAAATCAAATTTAAGTCACTTTCCTCTGGATCTTTGTTTAACGTTTCTGTGGCGTTTACACCCATCAAGTTATTTGTTCATTATATTTTAAGTTTCTGTCTGAAATGATCCATTTGACTGAAAGATTTTGTCTTTCATTCTTTGTAGCTTTGTTATTGAGGTATTTCTGTGAATCGTTGAATTTAAAGACCTTGTACCTCTAATAGAGCACATGAATTGATGATGATAGTAGTGTGTTTGTTAAATGACTGGATGATCCTTGCTCTTTGGTACAGGTTAACTCCCAACCAACAATCTAATGAGCCACCCCAGTGTAGAAAGGACAAGACAGATGATGAATGGGTGTTGTAGGTATGTTGTTAGCCATGCTTACGCAAGTTTAAGACATAACTGACAAGAATTTGAGGCTCACCCATGAATGTTATCTTAGCCTTAGTCATTCAGTAAGATTAGTACCAGTTGCACATAGTAATAATTATTTCTGTAGGTCAATTGGTCATGCTTTTTTGTCCTTCGTAGTTTCAGTTACATAAAGCCTTTACCAAAAGACAAGAAAAAAACTATTTTTTATTTTCTGTACAAACAACATACAGAATACATACTAAAGTTGGGAGGGAACGGGGGGGGGGCAGCACACAAAACAAGCTGCCACACTCCCAGATTCCTGTAATCAAAGGCTGTTATCACTTTTCCAATTTTCTGTGTATATAGTATATTGTGAAACATTTCATACAAACAAAATGTTTGCTATGCATTTCTGTGTGACGTGGTGGATGTATTATGCTTGAAGGGCCCTCTTTGACTAAAGTTTCATGCCCAGCTGTACATGTGACGTAAGCAAGGATGGGCCTTATCGCTGCTCACAGCTCAACTTAAAGCTGAAAATCTACATTTTCTCATTATTTAATCAACTCCAATATGTTAAAATGTCAAAAGCTAGCAATAACTCAACATGTACGTATTTATCGACTTGACTGTATATTTAACCTTGGAAAAAAAACTTTTGGTAAATATCAAATGTTATGGACTTAAATGGCAGTCTTCCACAAAAACTGACTTATTGAATTTGGTTGCTTTGCAATGTGAAATTAAGTTTGATTTCATCACCTAATTAAAACTTATTCTAGGTTTGTATTACATTGACATCCAGCTTAATATAAATTCTGGCTTGTAAATTCTGTTTGTTTTCACTTGTTAATGCAGCCAAGCTAAGATTGTTTGAGATAAGGTCATTGAATCTGTTCCATCTTTCAGTGATTCAGGTTCAGAGCTGGACCTTCATGTAAAACTGCTTTTCTGGAGGACAGTGTTTTGCCCCGTTCAGAGTTACTGTCTGTACCCGTCCTAGTACTATTTTAGGAGGTGCAGGCTTAATGTTGGATCCCTTGTTCTGCTGAAAGATGACAGAATCAGGGCATCAACTCTGAACAATGGCAGAGCAGGCGGTTCATTTCAATATCATAAAGGGTGAGCAGAGCAACTGTTGTCATTTATCACTTGTTCATGACTGTAGGTATTTTAATCTTTGAAGTGTTTTATTTATTCTAGTGGAACTGTTCTTTTGATAAATATTTTCACATTTGCCTTTTCTGTTTAAGGCATTTTAAGTGAGTTTATGAAGGTATGGTAAACCAAAAAAACGGATTTAAAAACATTATTCATTCATGTTTTTTGTAACAGATTAGAATACATATACAAGGGATATTTACTAGTTTGTGAAAAAGCTTTTTTGCTGAAAAATGGTTTACCTTTTCTATGTATGTAGGTCCTCTTTTACCTTGGCTTGCAAATGTTATGCTTTTGTTTTGTCCCGTCTGAGCCCACTTCAGTCTATACTTGGTATATGGCCTGTTCCTTTCTTTTCTGATATTCATGGCTTTCACCACCTTCTAACTAGAATTAGTCTCTGAGATGGTAATAGTATCTCATTCAGATCCTATTGTAATAGGAATATGTAATAATGAAGTGTAAAAGTTATGGTATTTTGGGGAGGGATCCATGAATGGCTGGTTTTACACCTTTAAGTATAAACACCAATTTGCTAACAAGCTAGAGAAATTCACAAGCTCACAATAAAAAAAAAGACAAAACACTTCTTCACATTTCAGAAAAAAGTCTTTATGATTTAAAACACATCTGAAATACATTGCTGAATATTGTTCTATAATATGCATACACTTGACATCTTATACATTTGTGCCCACATATAACTTTGCATTGAGTGTTTTAAACTTTACAAAAAAATATATTTATCATATATATATATAGAGAATATATTATACATTTTGAAACATTTCAAGTATGTATAGATTTATGCTTATTTACACATTTTTACAAGTCAAAGGGGTGTAAATACATGTGGGTTAAGTCAACTGTGTTGTTTTGCATTACTGAGAGCAATAACCTGGTCACTGTCTTAAGAAAGTATGGCAGCCTCTTGGAGGAGCCCAAGCCTGACTGGAATAACTGTCCCAGTAACTGACATGTATTGTCCTCATTTCCAGCCTTCTGACTGTGGAGTCCTGCGGGAGGCTTTTTGCACTTGTTCCCTGTGGCATGCCTCCACTGGACTGGAGGTCCAAGATTGGTTGGATGTTTGAGTCCAAGTCTTGTACTGTCCTCCAGTTTGAAACTTCTGGGGATTGATTTTGGGGGCTGCATTTCATCAGCCATTTCATGTGAGGCTGATAAACTGTCAAACACCTCACATGGTCATTTGACTGTGTGATAGCACTTGGTGCTTGTGTGTCCCTTCAGTTTTGTAATTAACGTTCAGTCTTAGAGCACCATCAGTGTCAGTCAGCTGTTGGTGGAATACTCTTGAAAGGAGCACCAATGCTCATTTTGCAAAACCTTCCATTAGGCCCACCACTATCCACTAACTCTGACTCAGCTGGCTGGTAATTGTTTCATTTTGGGCCCTCTCTTAGGCATCGATGCGGAAGGAGAGAAGCTTCTCAGAGTGCATGTTGTTGAGGGTGCGAAGGTCTGGCAGTTTGAGCAGTAGCTTAGTGAAACGAGAGGCATCACCAGGAGCACTCTTGCTGACAAGTGCACGGAGGGCTCGGATTAGGCTCTCCTGAAGCATCTCCACTGAGTTGATGTTCTCAATGCCAGAGCGATCTAGATAGTAGTGGAGAAAAAGTGAGACAGAATAAACTTTTGATCAGATCGTGGCAAATCTATGCCAGACATTACTGCTGTTTCTATACCCTGCCAGTACTGCATGAAATAGTGGAACGAACAAGGGATACTTGAACTAAATGTTCGTTCTTAAGCAAGGTGCTCTTCTTTAATGCTTACCTGCAGATACCAGCACCACGGCAGTAAAGAGTCCCAGCTCCTCAGGAGAGAGCTCTAGTGCAGAGAGTTTCTCACTGAAGTCAAACATGGTTCCCAACAGATCTCCCATCCCCATGTTCTTCAGAGCTTCTAGGCTGTAGGTGGTGCCAGAGATAAACGTTACAGTCTTCTCCTTGACATTAAACAGGGATGCAAAACGCACCATCAGCACCTGTAGAAGGAAACAGAGAGAGGGAAGCAGATGGATAAGAGTTAGTAAAGGTTTCTGTCAAACATCCTGGGAGCAGGAGCTGTACTGTATATGCAGATAGAGACTCCTTACTTTATAAACACATAAACATTTAGAAAATCAACAGGAAGCAACAATGATTGTGGCACAAATATATCATTATTGAAATGTCTACATTAAGACTCAGATCTGGGATTTCTAAATTAAGGATTTTTAACTTTCGATAAGCTTGTGAAGACTGTACATACAGCACATGTGCATTACTTCTTCTGGCTAAGATATATTATTTTCCTGAACAGCCTTGACACAAATTGTTTTGGTTTATTAAATATTTTAGATTATCAGCTGGACGATAGACAACTGGCGTACCTCAAAGGTTCCAGCCTTGAGCAAGGTGACTTGATCATTTTGGGAGAGAGAGCTGAAACCCGGGATTTGTTTGGCAAACTCCACCACCTCACGCACAGCTGGGGTGAAGCTAAGTGAGAAGTCTTCCCAAATTTCCTGCGGTGTCTTGTTGGGATCCGCCTGAGGGTGCATATTCATTGGGCAAGCCTAAAAACAGGAAAGGTAAAGAGAATTCAGAGAATGCTTTAATTTATATACCATTGTGCAGATCTTATCAAGAGCTCAATAACAGTCCTCCCAATTCCATAAAACTAGAAATCACAAAACCTGGGAAATACTAGATCTGCATACTTTCTGTAATTCAAGAAATTGCTTGTGGTGATAATTAGACTCACCAGAAGAATCTCCTTGCGGTTCTTCCACGGGCAGTTTTGTGACTGGACATTGTTGCTGGTCTCTTGACCTTGGTGAACCCCAAACATATTGTTATTGTGGGAGCGTCTTCCATTGTTCTGGTGTGGCAACCCCTGATGCTGCTGAATTGAGACTGTTGAGGACTGAAGGTTATGTCCATTATCAGGTGCCACTTCAAAGCCACTGCACTGCAGGGCTACGTTATTATTGTGGCACATTGTATTGTGGCCATTAATGTGGTAGCCAGCTGAGCGACGATTGCCAAATTGGTCATCCAGATCAATATTATTGCAGGGCCTTATTGCTTGGCCTAGCTTATCGTGAGCATAGACAAAGGTCTCACGGTGGGCTCGGGTAATAGCCGTAATGGTGGTGTCCACACCAGGGCTGTGGCACAAGGGTGGGGACGTGGCAATCAGAGGAGGGCTCTGAGCTGGCTGAGCTGGAGGAGAGGCAGGGGCCGGTGGGGAGGGTGAAGGAGCAATAGGCACAGCAGGAGGCTGGGGCTGAGGGGCCACTGTTAGGCCTGGGCAGGGTGATGAGGAGGAAGACGACGAAGAGGATGGGGTGGCAGATTTGATACTAGCCAGCTGGAATTCACTCTGCAGCTGGTTGTTCACCATGTTATTCATGGCACTCTGCATTTCAGCCAGCATGCGCTGCTTTTCACGTTTCGGGATGCGGCCAAAACGGACAGCTATAAGAAGATAAAAATTACGTTTCAGTGTCAGTTTTGCCAACTTTCAGTGTCAGTTTTGAAAAAATTGTTCCATTCTGATAGTTTGTTTGCAACTCACCATCCCGAGACATGCCCACTGACAAACACTTCTTGAAACGGCACTGCTGACAGCGGTTGCGATTGATCCTCATAATAGTACAGGTCTCGTTCTTCAGGCACTTTTTGTACTGAATGTTCTGCTGGATGCTCCGACGGAAGAACCCCTGTCAGTAAAGAGGAAAATTAAGTATTTCTGGTATTGCAAGGTGGGAGGAGGGGGTTACGTATAATGCAATGCGAACACAATTCTTACCTTGCAGCCTTCACAAGCATGGACACCATAGTGAAACCCTGAAGCCACATCTCCGCAGACTTTACAGAGTAACACCATCCCGTTCAGCTCTGGTAGATACAAAAAGAAATGTTAGCATTTTAAATCATGCATGCTTCTGTTATGACTTCAACAGGTGGCACTGTAAGAGTACTGACTTGTAAGAGTAGCAACTGATTTGTTTGGCGAGTTGCGTGCGTTGGTGCCTTCATCCCGACCCCTTGGGGATCCTCCAGAGCATGACGAGTTTCCGTCCTCACCAGAGCCGGAGCTGCTGCTACTGCTGCTGCTGGTGTACATGCGTGAAGAATCATGGGAGCCATTGGGAGAGGGTGGGAAGGATGAGCCGAAGCACGGCTGTGTCAGCGACAGTGAACTGCTGTTGGAATTCTCACTGTACATTGAGACCGGGCTAGTGCGGTTCGGAGAGCCTCCACATGAGCCAATGTATGAGATTACTCCCCCTAGTGAAAAGAAAGAGTAAAACACATTTCAGAATTCATGGTCATCTTTTCCATACCGGGTTCAGCTCATCTGTTGCATGTGGTTGAAGAGGAAGAAAGCTGTCCACAGAGACTTAAACGAACACCCATAAACATGTTTCATCTTTGCAGACAGGCTGCAGCCATGTCCCTTTTAAAACGTTCCCTAAATTACTTCATGTGGTTACACAAGAAGCCTCAGCACCACAGATTCAGACTTGGCAGCAGGGAAGAGGGAGGGGATCTGGATGTTTGAAAAACACAGCCACTTTCTAGGAACTGCTCTTCACTGCACATGGCCAGCTGACCATGTGCTTTTATGTGCAAGGATCTTTTTAATGTTTATGATTGCTGCTGGCAGTGTCAGGCCACGTGTACAAGCAACACCTGTCTTATCTTCCTCATGCATGCCAATGTGGTTGACTCATTACTAGCTATGATTCACGCCCAGATCTTTCTGTTTAATAGCCTGGCATACATGCAGGCACGTGTGCAGTCATACGTTGTTTACACAAATTGTAATGGTAGTCAGCTCCAGATTACTCTTAAGTAAACTGTAGTGGCTCTACTGGATGTGTGACACTAATAGGATGTGGGTGGGCCAGCTTAATCCCACAACCTTGCAAGTGCACTTTTTAAACTGCTTCTTTTGCTTCTTTTTTCTTTTTTCACTTTGCTCTCTTCTTTTTCTTCTGCTACTGTATTTCCCCATACCTCCCTGCTTCCTCATTTTCCTCATGCTTTGTACTGTGGATACAGCAACATGGGCTACATAAACTTTGTGTAGTGTTCCTCTTTTTCACATCTAACTCTAACCAGAAGAAAGTGGGCATCATATCCTTCCAGCACTGTTCCCCAGGACATTCAAAAACAGGGGCAGACATATCCCAGCATTATATAACCGCTGTACACTAGCACAAAAAGTCAAAGGGTCACTGTGTCATGTGGAACCACAACAGAAACACGTGCAGCCGCTTGTGCCCCCGCTGTTATTTCACAATCTGATCTTTTTTTCTCTCCTGCCCATTAAACGCACTCTTATTTGTTATTTGTCATTTGCGTTCCGGACCGTCAGGATTTCGCGTCTTATCAGTCTACGGCGCTGCTGTAATATCTGTAATAATAATAGCAGTGGCTGGTCACGTGATCAGAGGTGCCAAACAAACCATCCGATCAACCAAACATTGTTTTCTTTGAAAGTGCGACTTTGAAAAAGACTCGTGCGTCCACACCGTGTCCCCGTGTAGGCTGGCTCGAGCGCATCATCCGCGCACGCCCCCATTCCACGTGCGCCGCAGACATAAGGCTTCTCAACGAGACTGGCTGCGCTAGACCCGCCTTCAGGACATTCAATCCAGATGCACGTTTCTCATACATTTTCAGCTCCTTCGTATCCTTGTAGGCTGCTTACGTGACTTGTAGCGAACAGACGCGTTGAACCTTTGACGGCACTTTATCGTTCATCGTTTACGCAGTGCGAAGTCGAATACTGGTCACTAGAGTGTCCGCTATTCAGACACGTTTATTCTACCCGAGATCTGGACTCAAAAAGGCTGATAACATTAAACGCGTTGCATTTATATGTTTGTTTGTTCTCTGGAAACAGTGTTGGAATTGAAATGTCTTAGAAACAGTTTAATAAATGGTCCGCACATGCGGTCAATCTGTTTTTTCCCCCACATCAGCTGAATTAATTTAACATTACATTGTTCATTCATATCTGGGCTATGCTGTTCGCCGTTTGTGTATTAATGTCAAGAGAAACAAACCCCCCACCCCCAAGAAAAAAAAACTGTTACGTTGCCTTGGATTGATTTCATGTCCTAGTTTTAAAGCGAACGTGGGTTAACGTGAGGTCCTGCCCGCGTCCCACTAGTCGCTCTGCGCTCAGCCAATCAGCGCGCGCACATGGCCGCGAGCGCTACGTCACATGCCCAGGACTAGGCGGCGTTATGTAACGCGTGCGAGGCGCGTACCAATGGGCGGAGGCGAGGAGGCGGAATGAAAACAAAGCGCACATGGCGAGCTCCGGCGGTCCATGTGCACGCGGCAAGGAACATGCGAGGCGCCGTGCGCCCGCATCACAGGGATGTCCGTCCACCTGACTCTACAACGGCATGACCTAGTTCCCCGAACTCCGCGAGAACACTGCGGCTTAACCCGTCACGTCCTCGACCCCGCGCGATGCCCACCCACAGCTTTAATATAGCTTTCTATATGGGGGGCTCGAGCTGACCCGAGTTAACCCACAGTCTTCCCTAAGTTTTCCCCGAAGTCTGGCTTCGTTCATCACGCTCCGCAGGGTCTTTACACTCAATTTTGAAGAAGTATGGATTGCAAAACGCGTGCCTACTCACCATCTGATGTTCGTCAATTAAACTCGACAATGTATTATCAAAGTCTTTATATGCTATAAGGGTATAACTGAACTAACCCCACTCGCGGGGTAACTATGTCAAGATATATGGACATCAACCGAGATCCCATTGGACTCAGTGTAACATCACTTACAGTAAAGACCCCACAGAAAACATCATATCAGTTCTCACCATTCTACAGAGGAAATAAGGACGCCCACACAACACTAAGGCATTTATATGGCTTTCATGAAAACACACAGCACGTCTTACCTGTGTTGTTGTTAGTGTCCATGGTGGTCGTCATTTTGTCTTCCAATATCGTCATGCAGGTGTGGATGAGAGAGAGAAAGAGTGAGGCGTAAAATCCAGAGAAATAACGCTCTCTGAACGCACGTTTGCACTTTGTGGGAGATCAGCTCTCCTATTGGAGAAGATCGCTCTCACTCAGCCCCGCAGCTCTGACACCATTAAGTACTTGTAGTTTAAATAGTTATAGATATGCGCGCTGTGTGCAGGGGTCGCAGCCTGCAGCCCAGAGCCGCAGTGTGCGTGGTGAATGTGGAGGCTGAGTTCCCTGTGTGAGTGAAAGTGTTCCCGGTGAGCCGGTGGTGCGCTCGCTCGCGTTGTCTGGGTGCGTGTGTGAAGCGCGCTGGCAGCACGGCCCGGTTTTGCTGCGCCTCTCTCAGTGGCGTACAGATACGAATGTACATGCGCGCGCCCAGTGCGCAGGCGCGGCGGCGGAGCGTCGCCGCACGAGGCTCGAAATGTGTCCATGTGACCCCGGGGAGGGCCTCGTGGCCCAGTGACACACTTTCTTGCGGACACATTGCAGTGCAGGGTCTGTGGGTTTTTTTTTTAAAGTCCCCGCGCGTCCGAGACTCGCAGCTTTTGGGATTTGTAGTTCTTCGACTGAATAGCCTTTTCAACACAGTCGAGAAAAACTAGTGAAGAGGCTGGAGAGACACAGCGGTGGAGGAAGTCCAGAGAAAGTGTACTTAAGTGAGACGCTGGGTACTGTATTAAACAGTTTAATAAGCTAAATAAGCATTTAATCATATTCAAGGTTATGAAGTCAAAAGAGCATGTTCCAAAAGTGCATTATTGTTTTAAAAGATGAAATTAACAGTCAGGGCATTTTAACATTACAGTAATGGGCACCAGCTGATCACAATCTATGTAACTAAGACTAGTCTATATGACTCACCTTACAAACTGTGTGTATGATGTGTTGACTAATGGCCAGTAATTGTGAGCAGGTAGAATTTACACTGATATAAATAGAAAAAAAACTAATAATTAAATGCGTACACACAAGAAAGCCAGAACAATCTGATGACCTTTGTAACAAGTACTTTGGAAGTAGAGCTGAGTGATATGGCAAAAATGTAATATCACAAATCTTACAGATGTTTTCCTGATACAGGCAGCTATTTTAAAACTCTGATAAGTTGGAAAATACTATGAAAATACTATGAATATGACAAAACTTTAAATAATGTGCTGCACTAAATCCAAATAACCTGAGCTAATTATGATCTCTTTGGAATCAAAGATGCACTTGGGAGTTTTTAAAGTGCTAACAACATCCATGATATTGTGCATGTACAAGGAAAAACAAGTATTTCCAAAATGGCAACTTTACAGGAAACCTTATTCAAATTTTAATGTAAGTCAATGGAAGCAGACTTTTTTGGGCCATTTCTGTTGGTCCATTCATTATGAAATTTTCACACAATGTAAACAGCATCTGCTGTGTTCAAGTGATGCATAAAAATAAATATAGACAACAATGGAGATACATGTTTTTCCCTGGACAGCAACAATATATTCAAAAAAGCATATTGTCACATGATGTGATCTAATATACCACCACAACAATAACTATTTAATGTTGTTCAGCCTTAAAGTGTGTGAAATTGCGTGAGTAAAGTATTTAATTTCAGTGAAGTACAGATATTCTAATATAATACAGTAACAAAGTACAGTCACTTAAAGGTGCCATAGAATGCATTTATTCAGCCTTTTAAATTGTACTCTGATATTGTACAATGCATAGAAGTTATGTGATTTTGGTCGGGATGAAAAATGCACAGATGCAGCTTTATATGGCCATTCACACCCCTTCCATGCAAACAGCCTGGGTAGCTAGTTAGCTATGCTAACATTAGTTAGGCATGCTAGTAGCTGACATTACCTATACTAGCTGCTTGTTTTCAAACTTGGCAAAAACAAAGTAAGTTAAAGATGTTATCTCACTATGAAACGTCCAGCTATTTGGATTCAACAAGCGGAAAGTGTATTAAATCACACAGCATCTGCTACTTATAAGTTGCTGTTGGGGTTGTGATGCTAATAAAGGTTCAGTCATTCAGTATCTAATGTTGTGCAAAGCCTCGATATTGTCTAAGATTGTCTGGAGCAAAATGTAAGTTTCCAAAAAAGTTAAATATTACAGGTAGTTCATATCAAATGTTATGATTTCTCTCATTATGTACTTTGATGTAGGTCTCTAAGAAATACACAGTATGCATTATGTTATTATTTTGTAAATAATACATCATGCACATTCGTCATAACCTAAAAAGGAGGCATCATTATAAACACCTAAAGCGATGGTTCAGCCAAGAATTATATTTAGTTTTTAGCCAACCACACGGAGGTTGATCAGTTTTCTAATCTAAAAATGGTCACAAGTATATACTGCATAGCAAGGTAACAATTATCTTGAAGCATGTTGAAACAAGGTCTTGGCGAAACCTGCTACATTTGTTGGTGAGAAAAAATCTGACAGTTTGGCTCAGTGAGTTTTAGCCAACTTGAGCCTGACGGAGACTGCACAAACTTACTATCCCTAGACTACCATTCCACAATGGTTTGAGGCTATATTAACCCAACTGTGATCTGTGCAATACTCATCTTGGAATATTTTTAAGCAGAATTTAGCAACTCAAGATTACCAACAAATCTTGCACCAGACCTAATTGAACTTTGCACCTCAAATGACAGTTTCCCCTTATCCTAAATTTAATCAGCTAGGACATGCTTGCTGTCCAAAATTTGTCTATTCAGGAAGCGAATGCAGATAACAAGTAAATGCCTAATGCATGCCTAATCATCACATTTCCCTCAGACAATGTGTAGCTGTTAGAAAGTCTCAAATAGACTTGCTTATGTGGCTTCTGACACTCTTACCTACAAAAATGGACAAAAACAGCTAAAACTGTACTAGCAGCCCGTGTATCATACAGAGTCAGAACGTGCTGTTTGAGGTGACTTAAATGCTGAATGTGGCTTAAGGCAAGTCTGTGATAATTTAGGCATTAAGAGTCTGCTCAATGCTAATTAGTAGGTATAACCTTCAATTACTTGTTAGCTATGTTAGCCTTATAGCTCCAGGCCAAAACTAAAGAAGGAGATACCAGTAATGAGTATGAGTTTTGCACCAGTTATGATCTGGAGTCAGTTCTTCATTCAACGACAGGCTTATAGTTTTGTGTGACTCGTTTGTGGAAAAGGAGAAAACTGGGTAAATATGGCTTTTGGCCAGACCTTTTACAAGAGAGTGCTTCTGTCTGGGGTGGCTAATGTACAGTCAGCTTGCATGTACAGGTGGGAATGGACTGGATACAAATAGACTGGAATTCAGAGGATTTTGAATAGGCTACATGTCTCTCCAAAATCATTGGTCATGAACCCTTTTACTCATGACCTTTATGAAGTCCACTGTCACTGACAAAGCACTGTATTTCTGGTGGATGGAGCTTTTATTTAAGGAACTTTTATTTCTATTCTTGATAGTCAATTTTGATTGTGCCTCCATAAATAGGCTGTAATGCATGTCCTATTTTAAGTGGTAACACACACACTTCCTGCCTCTATATTTCATGCATTGTGTACAAGCAGAGAGACACAATCAGCACGCATTCAACCCCTAGTACTGATGATGTAGGCTATTCCTCTAAGTCGAGCAGCTGCCCAAAATAGGGCTGCGTCCGCTGAGATGAGGCTGACCAGGCTCACTGGACCGTTGTCCTTCTTTTTCTTCTTCTTTTTTTTTTTTTTGCATGGGCACGTGGCGATGAAGTGTCCTGTTTTGGAAATAGTAGGTCTTGCTGCGATAAACGGCTGTAAACATGAACTCGCTTTGAGTTCGCACTCACATTGTTGACTCACCAACGCTGTTAATATTAAAGCCGCTGTAGTCTATTTGTGTTTCATGCTCTCCTGCTGCGTGGTCGCGCACGTGACTGCGGGTTGAGCGTGTTTGTCTCGCCGCCCGTGTTAGAGATAACAGTTGGTGGAGCGTGTTTCTGTTGTTGTTCATAGTGAACACGGACTGCTTCAGGTGAGCAGAAGTGGGCAAAATAGTCTAGATTTTTCCCCCTCACTGACTTTCGATTTCGGCTGCTTCTAATTCCGTTCCACCTTAAATGGTACAAGCGGTAAAATGTAACTGCTGCAGGATTTAAGGTGGAACGGAAAGTTGGAATAAGGAGCCCGCTCCAGCCTGGATGGAGAGCGGATGTTTTGCCACGGATATACAAAGCGAGAGTGTATCAAGGCCACGGGGCGAACGCGCGCTTGCTGTGCATAAGGGAGCCCGCTCCACTTTTCGTCACGTTTATGCAGCACGTTACCTGATTAAACACCACGAGACCGCGCACGAGGCGATCACTCTAAAGTGGACTTCCCGACAAAACCTGAACTGTTTTGGTCATAAAACCTTTTAAAATCCTCATAAAGTTAATGTTTCTCCACCAGCGCTTCATCCACCGTGCCCAGTTTTAGGGCGCGCCATGACTCTGCATTTATTCACCAGGATATGGTGTTTCCCAGTGGTGTTCCTGGAGTTCCCTCTCTGCGCTAAACAATCCTATGTGTTCCCTGGTTGTTAGCTATTGTGGCGGCAGGACCAGAGGACCTCCAGAGTAGGAAAACACTAAAAGATGCACTACAATTTAATTGAAAGCACACTCATTCTAGTTCTAAACAATGCTCTACTGCTCAACACAGACAGGAATACTGAGTGTAACTTAGTCTTACTCGTCGTCGATGCTCGTATGACAGTTTTGGTCCTCAGTGTTCACTTGGATAACAGTGTAATCGGACTGGGGTCCATGCCACAAGTGGCCTCTCTAAATCTTTAATAGGACCCTCATATACTAACACAAATGTACACCTAGGATTCACAGAACAATCCAGTTTCTTAACAACAGTCCTCACGTCCATCAGAGTTAGCGTTCATCAGCACTACACAGCTGTATTTTTATTTCCCAATAACTGGCAATGTATCTCATCCATGATGATCCATTTCAAATGGAACCATCACAACCTGCAGTTTATATTTATTACTCAGTATTCTGACATCATAAGCTGTGTAGCCTCAGTGCATCACACTGTAAGATATGAAATGGCTTTGTTGTTGGTTTTAATCATTTTTTTGTTGTTGCAGACTTAATGTTTGTAAATCAGTGAAGCTGAGTTAGTTGTGTTGTTTCAATAAAACTGAAGTGAATTGTCAGATTTACTTCATAAGTGTTTGTTTGGTCAATGTAATCTTGAGTAAAACTCATCATCGTTTCCATTGGCCCTTGAAATCATGTATTTGCATGATGTTTTACTTTTTGTACTCATCATCTTTTTGTGGTCTTTCCCTCTGGCCTGCCTTCCATCATGTGTGCTTTTTCTTCTATTCCACCATTAATTGCCTAGACACATTGCCACTAATTTATTTTAATTAGTACAACATAACTGCATTGAGTTGAATATGAGTAATACATAGAAATGATCAGTCCAGTTATTTAAAATTCATGTGTGGTTTATTTGAATTCACTGAGTACATACACTAATTATCAAAAGAATAGTTGCACAAATAGTTGCACCCTGAAGGAATCAACCGACAGGAATAAAACTTGGTGGGTAGGTTTGACACTGTGAGACATGCGAATGGTTCAGGTTTTACGTTCAGCAGTATCTAAGCTACCTAACAGAGTTGCATGGGACCGGTAGATATAACATTTGTAAGTAAATGCAACAGTTCATTGTCTAGAGTGCAGAAGAAGAACCAGACAACTAACGAAATGCGCAGCCCAGCCCTGCTCCAACACAAAACACAGGAAGGGGGTAAACATGGGGGGTTTTAACACGAAAGGAGAGCACCCTATATAGGCACAAGCCAGAACTCGTGCACTCGGCTCGGGCCTCCTCAAACTGGAACTTATGTCAACTCGGCTATTGGTAATGGAGTTTTGTTGGAAAGTTGTCACTTCTGTGTAAATGCCAGTGTAAATGAAGGCAGCGATCTGCTCCGTACCTACGCTGCACTAGACCCAAAGCTGTTTTTTTTCACTGTGGGTTGTTTGCAGGAGCTGTCCTACTATCACTGCCATTCCCACTCCCATTCCTATGCAGGCTCAGTTTTGTGGCATTGACTGGCCTGATGTCCTCTCACTCTGGGGCTATTCAGAATGCCGTATCCACCCCGAGTTTCTTCGCTACATAGCACTGTGTTGCTCATTACAGTTTCTTAATCCTGTGGACGAGATTTACCCTCTATGTCTTGGCGATGGCTGCTTGAGTGCTGGCCAGTGTGGCAAGCTGTACATGCTGCCTTGGCTCCTCTGGCAGCAATGCATGTAGAAAGCGTTCCAGCACCAATACTTTCTTAAACGGCAGGTATGCCTGTCAAACCATTGTGGTCAGCTCCGTCACCGGCGCGCTTATCCACTGTCCCCCTAGCCATCACCTCTCCAGGAGCAGCTGCCTGACTGACCACGCCGCTGATGCCTGCCTGAAGCATCACTGCAGGATTGTGACCTTCACCACTGGGTCATTGTATTGTTCTGTCAACAGATCCACAAGCCCCTGTTGTGCTTTCCTCTCCTGTGCAAAACATAGCTGCATCACGGTGATGACCATCTTCTAGCTGTGATACCGGGCAACCACTTGCAGCTATGTGTGCTGTTACTCCATTTACAGTAACAACTGCATATGCTAAGAAGGCTACTATCTACATTTAAAGCGCCCATATCCCAGCTTTTTATTTTCATGATTCATTTTGATTTGGCCTTTTCTTTATACCTTACAATTAAGGCTGATATTCATGATCATTCTGTGAAATCAGAGAATCAGTGAATTCAAAACAGTCGGTTTTTCCATCATAATTTCCTTATAGCTGCACTGTATGAGTGAACTGCATGCTTTGAAAGTTTAACAGTTTGTGCATATTACATTAAACACAAGGAAAACAAGGTTGGCTTTTATGTAATATGTGCCCTTTGAACCCAAGTTCAAATACCTAGGTAAACAAAGCAAACGCGTTAGGCTTTAAATTCAAATGTATTTTCGCGCGACCCAGAACACGTGTCAGAGCCAGGCAGCGCCAATCAAAAGCCAGAGGCTGTTCGAATAACCCTCATAAGTTAGTAGTGCGCATATACAGCCAGAATCTGTTGGTCTAATCGCCCGTGGCCGAGAGCAATGTGCCCTCTTTTCAGCAAGCACACTCTGGTACTGACGGACACACAGGAGCGCCTCGCGCTCTGAGCGCGCGTGTCTGTCCTCGTGAGGAGAGAAAGAAAGCCTCGCGCTCTGTCAACAGTCTATACAGCATGCCAGTGCGCAGCAGCCTTAATTGCTCCTCAATATATAAACATGTTTTTCTCAGTGCGCAGTGGTTTCTCACTGTAAGCGAAAAGCCCAGAAGTATGAATATGAACCCGTCCAGAACAAAATGACAAGGATAGGCATAAAGCAAGAACCCACCTTCTTTCTTTATTCTCTCTCTGACTGTATACAGTAGATTATTTATTAGCGTAGCATAGATTTAACAGAGCAAAAGCGTCGCTGAGAGAAAAGCACTTTCTTTAGGCTAGCACTGTCTCTGCTTAACTGAAACGGCGAGACTAAGGTTTAAGTTTGGATAAATCTGGGTCATTTCTCCGAGCTAAGCCGCCTCCTAACCTACTGTCCGTGTGAGTCAGTAGGCTGCAGCGAAGACTTTCTTGGACGCTGAAGCCAAGCTAAACATAATCTCATGAGCTAAGTTAGCCTCTCTGCTACAGCTCAGGCGGCCAGTGTGCTCCACTGGGTCTGTCTGAGCTCTGTGCTCTTTCTTATTGTAAAACTAAACAACTATTAAACCCCGAGTTTGCAGCTGTTTCAACCCAAGAATGTCAGAAAAAAACGTTTTTGGCCAGCAAATTGTGTTTTGGACAGTCAATAGGTCTATTTATAGCAAAATCCGACACATTTTCTGGATCAGTGACGCTTCGAAGTGGAGCACCACCTCTGATAAACATCATCACCTTAAAAAACAACGTTGATGAAGTTAATGTTGTCTCAATAAAAAATGACAGTTTATTTTTGCCGGGTAGAAGAGAAAAAATTGCCTATATTTTCCTCATTTTCAGTTTTTGATTTAGTAATAATAAATGATGACTATTTTGTTTTGCTGCTATTTTGTCACTTGTTATGGTTTCAAACTATTGTTTTGCCTTTGCGAGTGTGTTTCTTCTTCATCTGCTCATGTTGGACTGAAGGCAGATTCCATGCTACAGTGACTCACTAGCGCCTCTTCAGGTACAAAGTGCCATTACAAGACAGGCACACCAGGGCTAGCTTTGTTAGCATGCTAACTTCAGCAGATCTCTGCAACACAATACTTAGACATAACGTTAAAACGGTTATTTCTTCACAATCTGTTGATGATTTTAGTTCATTTCAGAATATTTAAACCTTAAAAAGAAATACACATTGATACTGTCACCTTACAAATTGTCTCTATAAACCTCAGGGTAACACAAAAGATGAAATATGTGATACTAAACTTGAGTGTTCGATTAAACATCCAGCAAAGCCTGAATGAAAAAATAAAAGATGGAAATTTCATAAAACATAGCTTAAAAATGTTGTCCAGATCTATCTGAGAAATGTGTGGGCGTGGCTAATGAGCAACTTGGTTGATAGACCTCTGTCCAACACTCCTAGCTTGCTCCGCCACTCATAGAACTAAAATCATTATCCAGGTATTATCTTATGCAAACTATCTTAGGACAAACAGATATGCAGACAAACTGATGAACAAATGGACAGATGAAGCATCATATGAATGAAGGAACAGACAAATGGACATTGCTGGTGTGTGGATAAACAAATAAGACATTGCTGGTGTGTGGATAAACAAATAAGCAGGTGACTGGCAGGCAGAGACAGGTGGTCTAGCTTCCGAGCTTTTGGTTATGCTGCATTAGCTTTAGTTTGCTAAGTTTGTGTGGGTGGGGCAAGACACATTAGCTTTGCGATTGGTTAGGAGATGCTTATGGAAGCGTTATCGAAGATTAGGATTACCCAGTTTATATGGAGAGGAGGAAAAAATGGTAAAATACAAAAGACATTTATTAGACTTTGGGAAAGTACTCATAAGACATACACCCACTGGCTAAATGGACAATGATTTTATTAGCTCCACTTACCATATAGTAGCACTCTGTAGTTTTTCTGTATCTCTTTTCACTTTGTTCTTCAAAGGTCAGGACCCCCACAGGACCACAACAGAACAGGTATTATTTGGATGATGTCCTGTGGGGAGTATCTTGTGACCACTAATGAAGGACCTCAGTTTGACCAACACAAACTGTGCAGCAACAGACCAGCTAGCATCTCTGACTTTACGTCTACAAGGTGTCCAGCAAGGTAGGAGTATCTAACAGAGTGGACAGTGTGTGGACACAGTGTTGAAAACCCCAGCAGCACTGCTGTGTCTGATTCACATGTACCAGCACAACACACTACAACCCTGTCACTGGCTGTATTGAAATGGCATATTACTATATTGCATACTACAGTAGCATGTACTGCATACTGCCCCCTGCGTGTAGTATGCAGTACAGTAACAAGTTTTGACATACAATGTAGCATACTAATACAGTCACATGACTTTACCTCACATTTACCTCAGAGCTGTTATTACTGTATCCACTGTTTAGAGCTTGCTGCTGCTAACGCTGCTCAGTTCACCTGAAATATGTTTAGTCTAGCTGTTAGCTACCCTCGCCTATTTTGATACCCTTGCTCTAAAAATGAACCCCTAAAGTGAGTTAATCTTTTATTAATCCTCAGACCTGTATATTTTAACTTTCTGAGGCTCATTCTGATGAAAGCGTACCCCACTACAATCACTGTACTCACATATATACTCTGGGTTGGCTGCATTTTGATCCCCAGTTTTACTATTTTGTTTGGCTGAAGCAGGCTGCGAGCTGGTGAGGCCACCTCTTCAACTACAGCCAGGGTCACTGCAATGCTGAGAATGAACCATCACCCAATAAAATGAGTGAAATGGGCTAACAAAATATGCAGCTAATCAAGTGAACTATAGCCTGTAATTGTAGAACTACAGAGTGCTCCTATATGGTATGTGGAGCTGATAAAACAGACAATGAGTGTAGATACAAATACAACAAAAGTAGTGTGTGTGCTTTGTACACATATATTGGGCCCCAGAGGAACAAGATGAACTTCATTAGAAAGAAAATACAGACATAGGTTTCCTCAGGCTTCAATCTCTTGTATGTTTATGTTTTATGTTTATCTTGTTTTATATGTCATAAAAAAGACATACAATAATATATATTAGAAGAAATAAGAAGTCAGTATTTCAAGAACATAATAAGTGGTTAAAAAACATTTCTTTTCTGAAGATTCTAAGTCATTATTTCGAGATATTAAGCCATTATTTTAATAGACTAAGTCAATATTTTGGGTAAATAATTGTTTCAACATCATAAGTCAAAACATCGAGAAAAATAGCCTGTTTTGAGGTCCAGTGTCAACATGTTGACATACTGCTGGCAGAAACAGAGAAGGAGAAATAAAGTCCTCCTCTACCTGCCAAGAACAAATAGGACCCTAAAAAATACAAATAGGACCCTAAAGTCCATCATTAGGATTGCTCCTACTGCATGTTTAGTATATGGGGATAAAGGTGCTCGCAGTAAGGTACTGTTGATAAACATCTGTACCTACAGTCGATACTGTTTACACTCGGCGCCCTTATTGCCCAGCGAGCAATAAGGATATTTTTGGATACCACACGCCCAGCTTATCTTTTAATGACTTCCTTCTGCGACAAGCCTATTCAGTTTCCCACTAAAAAAAACGTATTACTCAGCTGGATTTAAAGTGTCTCATGATGTTAGTAATGCCTATAGGCTATTCGCACTACTGTTGGGTCTGTCTCCTAGGCGAAGCTGTAATTCATAAACTGCCCCACGAAAACAAGCAATAGATCTGTCTAAACACCATCGATGAGCGACTGCAGCCTGTCTGGTGTCTGTGTTGCTCTTTTCTTCCTCCACGCCTCTGCGGCAGGGTCCCCGTGAGCCATGTGAGAGAGCTCCAGTACCGAGGACAGTGCTGCTGCGCGCGCCGGAGCGTGACGTCACGAAGCGCCACGGTCACCGGGCCGGTCCACGTGAGGGGGGCGCTGTTACGAGCGCAGCGGCGCGATGTGGAGCAGCCAAGTGGGCGGTGACCCGGCGCTCTAGTTTCGTGGAAACAGCATCCGGGAAGCGGCGAGGTGCGGTCAGCGTACCTACACAGCAAGCGGACGTGTGAGCGGTGGGGCGGGGGTCGTAGGGTACTGTTTCCCTGACTTCTGCTCACAGGGAGTGGTTTTAAAGCTTCGGAGAAGCTTAAGGGTGACCTACACGGAGAGGAATCAAGTCTAGCCTGAAATGTGCATTTCCTATGGTAGAGATTATAAAACAACTGCCTTCTATTCTGTGATTGGTGCTGGTGAAAACCAGAAAACCGACCACGATTTCCTGTCCTGCCGAGTTGTGTTTCCCTGTAACCTAATTACAGGTTTAGTCACCTTCCTGATACAAGTTCCTCTTGTTGTTTGTTGCTGTGTCTGTAGTTAGATCTACTGCATGTCACTGTCTAACGTATTCGCTGTGCCGCTTACTCCACCTTACAATCCTATAGGCCTCTTTCAGGATCACTTCTTCCCTCGTTTACTTGCTACCTAAACAGCAGCGATGAGCTGGGGGTCATTTAGGCTGCAGGCTACAGCTTCAGCCCAGTCCATACATACGTGGTTTTCTACACGTCCTCTATTATCATTCGTTGTCATATGAAATATCAGTGGTCTGTACCAACTTTAAAAAATCCTTGGAACAGAAGTCGCTCATTGACATCTTCAACTGTCTGTGAATGAGCGGTGTACAGTTAGTCGAGGGTGCCCTCTAGTGGTCACATGTACCACACGCACACCTACAGATACCATCACACTGGTATTCAACACTAGCTTTCCTTGGAATTCTTTCTCGCTTTCTCCTGAACTGTGCCTAGAGGGGCCACACCCAAAAAGACGAAAAGGAAGAACACAAAGTTATGTGTCAGGGGCGTCACTAGAGGTTTATGGACAGCGGGGCTAAGCCTGTACTAGGGAGGGACGGGGGCATGGTACTTAATGGTCCCAAAAAAATGTCTGTGCAGCATGAACTTCTAGTGTAACAGCAGCCAAAAAGAAGTAACCACGAAATTGGCTATTTAGGAAAGTAAGAAATATTAATACCCTCGAGTATTACAGTGATATGTTTTGTGATGCTGTATCGATTCTCGAAAATCGTATTGATATTTTAGTTAACCCTTTAAATGTACAGATTGGTGGCAGGAAGTGGTTCTTGTTGTGTTGTGTTTAAACCACAGACTGCTAGACAGCAGTGTAGTAATGTGCATTCAATTTGGAAGGAATAGGGTGAATAACATTAAAGCCACAAAAAGCAGCTAAAGCCTTCATAACACTGCTAAAGC
The DNA here is from genome assembly GCA_034552555.1 of Semaprochilodus insignis. Taxonomy (NCBI): domain Eukaryota; kingdom Metazoa; phylum Chordata; class Actinopteri; order Characiformes; family Prochilodontidae; genus Semaprochilodus; species Semaprochilodus insignis. The sequence goes on along the minus strand of CM067477.1, from coordinate 10,834,801 downwards.
CTCCTTAACAATGGCCTAGCAACACCCATGTTATGTGGTGGATATGGGCAGCATTGTCATAACCATTTAATAGCCTTCTGAAATAAGCCGATGTAAGGGGATTCACATTTCTATCTAGTTAAAACGTCAAGATTTTTTTTTTTTTAGATTTAACGTGAGCTAGTTTGAGAGATGGGCTAGAACATTGTAATGTCAAAATGTGTGTGATAAAAAAGTGTGATTGGTTTTGCACATCGCACCAACAAAATAAAATACATGAAAATTGTAAGAGATTGGCTGTTTAGACACTGATAGGCTGTGCAGACGTCTGGTTCCTATCAGCACTGCTGAGATGGAATGTTCCTTTAGTAGTAGCCCATTGTATCCCATTTCAGGTATGTCAACTTTATGAGATAGACAGACAGACACCAGTGGTGCTAACAGTTCAGTGAGGCTCATTGTTAAATGAATCTTTACGTAATTAATAATGATACTATACCGGAGGGCGCCGCTAGGGGGCCAAAACAACTGCGCGGGCCAAATAAAGCTCCGGGTCCGCGAGTCGGACAGTAGCCAATCAGATTTGGAGTTCGGCGTGTTGTGCGCATGCGCGCTATTTGTATTTTAAAAACACTGGAGAAGCTCGGGTAAGTAGTGAGGCGCTGGGCGCTTTCGGGCGGGGACAGGGCTGTTTAAACAGCGGGTTAATTTAAACTAATTCGCTAGTGTTTACTCACGGTCTACAATTTGTGTCGAAATAAACTGTCCACTGTGTCGTAAGGTCTAAAATGGCGTCACCCTCTAGCTTTTACAAACGAAGACGCAGCTAGATGCGACTGTCATTGTTTATGCTGAAGATCTAAAATGGTGGACGCAGCTGCATAGGCAGTGCAAGCTGACATGACGCTGCTTTTATGTGGCCTAAAGTGATGTTGTTTCGGGCAGTTTTTAAAGAGCTACGGAATTAGCACGGCTCTAAAACCGTGGTCGTAGAACGGTACATGTACGCTGTTGTATGTATGAAGCACACCCGCTTGAAATACACACATGAGCCTGTTAGCGTGGAGTGTTAGCAGGTTAGCTTACGTTAACCATCTGCATTGTTTTGAGAAACTTCCATGCTGGTGTTTTAGCATGCACCCTTATCATTATAGCTAAAATAGCGGATAAAGAACAGTCTAACATGTCCCCAGTGAAGTTCCTGGCTTTTGAACTGCACAGGTAGTGGTCACGGTAGTTATTACCTGTGTTTCATTGATCGACTGAAGGGAAACTGTAAACAAATTGGCAGCGGTTAAATAATATTAATTTGCTCCTCCTCTCTCACACACTGTTTTCTTACGAGGACCTAAGGACTCGTAGATTCAACTTTTACCTTGATGTTTGCTTCATTACTACAACAAAAACATGATTTCATTTTCTTCCAGAGCTTAGAATGGACGTGGACGGGGTGCTTCGACCACACTGCACTCACTCACTGAGCCCCCCTTAACCGCAGCGGTGGGTGTTGGTAAACGACCGCCACTCGCCATGACTATGCGCTCCACTGTTTTTACAAGTGGAGGATACAAGCTGGACACGGACGCCATTGACCAAGGCAAAAAACAAGTGGTAGCTGCTGAATCTCAGACTGTCTCGAAGAAGGAAAGCTGCGAACACCCTGTCAGAGTTCCTGCTGTCCTGAGCACCATTCACAATAGCAGCGAACAGCATCTCCATAGCAAAGCAAAGACTTTCTCAAGCAGCCAGAGTGCAGTGGGCAGACCTGGCCAGTCTCCAACAGTGAGGAAAGGGCAAGAGGAGAATTGGGTGAACCTGGGGGGTTTGACGCTTCCGCTGGCCAAGCAGATGGGGGCCGAGGGTACCCCAGTAAAAAGCAAATCACTGTTCGGACAGGCCAGTCACAACCATATGGGCAAGATGGATCCAGTGGCATCCAATGGCAGCAAGCAGCCCAGGAAGGCAGGGCCAGTTGGTGGAGTTGCAATAGCTGGAGTCCCCTCACCTGAACATGGCCCTGATGGAAAACGCCGAATAGTGATGAAGGGCACTGCCACACAGACTAGCTGCTTCCGACAGATCCTGCTGTTACAACTAGAACTGATAGAACAGCAGCAGCAACAACTGCAGAACAAGAACAAGGAGATAGATGACCTCAAAGCTGAAAAGGAGATGGTATGTAGAGACCCATTATGTTAGCCCATTGTGGTCTTACATTACATTACATTTACGCAGGGACTATTCTCCATAGCTTGGCTAAGTACAAACACAGTGCAAGACAAATCTTTTCTCTTGCGTACAATGTGTTTGGTGCATTATAGACCAAAAAAATATGCATTATAGACCAAATTGTGCTCTGTGCTTCACGTGCTGCAGGTTAAATACGCTAATTTGTTTGTGTTGCTGTGATTTCTTCAGTTAATGGCTCGCATTGAGCGAATGGAGCGGCGATTACAGGTGGTGAAGAAAGATGGAGTTGAAAGTCGGGCACCTCAGACTCCACGCCGCAGGGAGACTGTGGAGCCCATCTCCTCAGAAGACACTGGACACTCTGAGGGACAAAGCCACACCCCCAGACAAATGCCTTTTGGAAGGGGTGGCAAGGGCCTGAAAAGGTTTGAAAACTTCTGAATGCTCTTTTGGCTTCCTTGTAAAATGGCTTTAAAATTTGTAGTGTTCGGGATGAAAAAGCATTGCTGACCTAAATTTCCTAATAGTGTGAAATTGTCCATTCAAACAAGAACATGATTAAATTGTTTTTTACATCTATAGGAGATTCCTTTTCCAAGAATCCAGGATGGCCAGGTCTAGGCGTGGGCAGCCTAAAACACCCCCTCCAAAGGAAAGCCAGGCGTTGAAGGAGGAATCTGAGGAAGAGGCAAGTCCTGAGTTTAAGTCACAGAGTTCCTCCCTTGTTGAATCGGAAGAACTGCCTTACATGGCTACAACTGAAATGTACCTTTGCTGCTGGCACCAGCCACCACCGTCACCATGGCGAGATCCATCTCCTGTACAGGATGACACAGTTGCTGGTGAGTTCAGCCAGTACTGCAAGCATACTGAAGTACAGTTTGTTTATGTAAATCAATTATAGATCCATTAAATTACGTATGTGTGAATAGATAGATGGATGGATGGATAGATAGGCAATGCCAAGGCCAAACCAAATTGTGGTGCTTGCTTGTAAGAAGCCTCAGATCAGAATAGCCTTAGGAATGAAAAGATGATTATCCAGCAAGGTAAAAGAGTCTTGGTTAGTGATATTCTTCTTCTTCGTTTTAGTCCCTTCTTGGCGAGAGAGTATTGTGGAACCTCTGGAGGAAAAAAAAGGAACGGACATCCCTGAGGTGAGAAACAATTAAATGCAGACAGATTGACGAACGTTGTTTATGTTAAGACCGCAAAACAGCATTATGTGGCTTTTAAATTCCCTGCAATCGGACTTGTATTGTAAAGGATTAATACCGGGGCCTAAAATATTTATTGGAGCAAGGTACCTTACAATTATGCAACAGGAAAATAAAATTATAAGAGTGGTTTTCTAGGCTTTTTCAGTGTAATACTTTGTATCTTAAAATTGAACTGTAGAGTGACCTTAAAATTATTTCAATCAGAGTCTGGATGACGGTGTCTTCTTGAAGCGGCATTCAAAACTGGAGTTGGATGAGAAGAGAAGAAAAAGGTAATAGTGATGTATCTCCTATGGGCTCACTTTGAACGCCCCCAACCACCCCCCCCCAGTCTCTAATTTCCTGTCTGTCTCAGGTGGGATATTCAGCGTATTAGGGAGCAGCGGATGTTCCAGCGACTCCAGCAAAGGATGAACAAGCGAAAAGTGATTCAGGAGAGTGAGCCAGAGCTACTGTCCTTTTACCCTGAAACTGAGGATGGTATGTTAGTTTAATTACTACAGCTCACTGTTTGCATTGTAAGGCTTTTTTCCCTGTTCTAAAAGTCAGTGCAGATTAACCAACAGTGTTCTTGTTTCTCCTTTCTTGCCAGTGGAGTCTATAATGATAACACCGTTTCTGCCAGTGGTGGCATTTGGTAGACCTCTCCCTAACATTCAACAACAGTGAGTTTGCTTGTGTCATTCTTAAACTTATATTTATGTCCTGTAGTAAAATTTTTTATTATTATTATTAATTATGAAGTGACTTCTATACAGTCAGTATGTACATCCATCAATCGAAAATTATTTCCTCAAATGTTGTGCAGGAATTTCGATATCCCATGGTTGGATGAACGCAGTCGCTGCCGGCAAGAAGTGTCCAAAAAGAAGACGCCCCATCGGACCTGCCGCAAGTGAAGACTAAAGAGGCAGAGCCGTTGCTCACATCTCCCACGTCAAGATGATGCCGCTTCAGCTGTACTGTCCCGTGGCATGTCCTGTGTGGTATAAGATCATCATGGCAATGTGCACTCAACTCTGCATTCTGGATTGCCTCGGTTGCACTTTTGATCTTTAGGCAGACTGTGAGGTCATGTTGCTCCTCCATAAAGCCTTTATTTGGCGTTCCTGATGAAACTGTATGGCGGTCCAGCTCCAAGATTGTTGAAAATCAAGCTTTCAGAAAGTTCCTGTTCATGTTTGATTCAACACTGCAAAATGTAACACATTCTCTCGGGTCACTTTTGCATCATCCAGTACAAGTTAGCTTTCGGATAAGCAGTATGGACCAAAATTCACATCTAAGTGACATCTAACAGAGAATGTCAGACTTGATGATTATTTTTGATTTTTTTTTTTTCTGTTCGTTGTGAGTGAATGGATTCAATCTAAGAAAACATAGTGTATCTTGTAACATAGTGTTGATTCAAAGTATACGTGTAAGATACTCTAAATGCATCTAAAGAAAATATTTCAAATATTAAATAAGTTCAAAATGATTTTTTTTTATTGAGTTTGTGCGTGTATGTTTATACAACTCTCATAACTGAAAGTGCAATAATCCTCCTTGCCATCTTGTTGTTGATAGTTTACATCAGTATATATAGCAACCTGCAGGCTTATGTACTCCATGAACACATTCAGGATTAATGGATATTAATTTGTCAGCACTCCTAACCTTGCCACCTCACACTGCTATATTTACAGCTTTATTCTATGATCATTAGCTGAATTACACATTTTTGCTGTGATGCTGTATACTAGTAAATTATGTGTGATCATCCTATCTCAAGAATGCTAGTGTTGGTGATAGCTGTCATTCACTTGTTTCCTGAGTGACCTACTCTGTTCTGTAATATCAAATTATGCTGTTTTTCTTTTTCATAAGGTGAGCTCACATAATGGGTAAGGGTACAGTGTAAGGCAGGTGTCTGTCCTCAGATGAAAGGGTGACATTAGAAAGTGTAATCACCTTTGATTTCATTGCCTGTACTGGCCCACTTGGTGTCTTGGGTCCTTTAACTAGGCTATGATGGTCCTGTATACTTGCTTGGCTTCATAGCATGAGCCAGGCAATTGTAAATGAGGATGATTCATGTATGAAAAGTATACGTTCAGAATCTCTGTGCTAGTGATGCCCCACATAGTGAATAGTACATTTTAATTGGCAAATCATTTTTCAGCATCAAAAGGAAATGATAAAATAAATGAATTAATAGAAATAAAATAAGGCAACAGGGCTAAAATATACAATACAATCAGCAGGAGAAGTAACAAAAATGGAAAATATAGAAATACAAAATAAAAACCCTTTAGGGAATATATGTAAACAAATGAACCATTTTAGCATTGATTTTTTTTGTTTCATTGTTACCATTTTGTTCCTCCTTTTTGTTTTTGAGGTTTAACATTTATGGCCCAAACCTACGCCTATATGCCTACAGACGATAAACTCCTGCATCACTTTATTAAATGAAATGTGACTTAATCACTTATTCATTTGGATCACAAAGCCTCACAGTCCCCCCTAAGCAGACCCCAAACCCAGCACAAAGGGGCTGAGTGAATGTAGTTTGGACACTGTGTAGGAGGTACATTGTGTCAGTGACACTGTAGAAAGACAGAGTTCCTGCACTGTGATCTACATACACCCCTATTCTGGTGGATAATGGGCCAGTGATCATAGTCTCTTTGCCGTTGTGCCAGAAAGCGAGAGTGGGAGAACACCGCAAACTCCATGACTGATTGTTGTTCCCAAAAGAACAAATGGTATCCTGGTCTTTCCTCTTTATTTCTTTATATGAGAGAGCTATGTACATCCATTGATCACTGCTCCACTCAACCTCCCAATAACAGCGTCCACACATGCTCTCCATACTCAGCACCTGAGGCACTGAATGAAATCTGTCTGGATGATAGCCGTACCGCTGACCGTCCTTTTTCCACATCACCGCCTTGTTCTTCTTACACAGCCTGAGGTGATGATTTACTGTGTTGGGATCCAAAGTCAGCTGACAGAAATCTACAACATGAAAAGTAAATGAGCATGTTAAGTTTTCATTCCTATAAACATACAATAAATGGGTGTATTTACAGTAATATAGGGAGGTTTGGGTGCCCTGCTCAAATGATATGTTTTGTTCTACACTGAGTTTGTTGTTCCTTTACGGGGAATACACTTCTGTACAGTTTCATGCACACTGTTTATTTAACAGTAATAAAAACAAAACATGGCCTGTATAAATCTTACAGCACATTTTATGTTTTGTGTCTTATATGTTAAGCTAAGCAGATAAATAAGAGACTGCAAGTGCAAGTACAAAGTTTAATTCCAGACAAATCCACTTGGACTTGTATTTAAAGAAAAAGATATTTAATGTTTTACTATCTCAACACAATGCAATGTGTGATGCAAACACATTCCAAAAAAAGCCAGGAGCGGTTTAAGATTAGAAACATTCTAAATGTTCCAACAAACATCCTAAACAGGTGATGCAATCATGTTTACGTATAAAAGGACCATTGAGAAATGACATGGTCGATGGATCGAGGCTCATAACCTTGCCAAACAAAATGCATCAGCTACATATTCAATAGCTTAAAAACAATGATCCTCAACAGATGACTGCAAATTCTGTGTATTTCAGCTTCTACGGTCCACATCAATATCAACAGAGTCAGAGAATCCAGAGAAAGGCCGAAAACCATAACTAAATGCCTGTGACCTTCTACCCCTTCAGCTCTACATTCAAAACTGGCATGCTTTAGTGATGGATATCACCACATGGCGTTAGGAATACTTTGACAAATCGCTGTCAGTAAACACTGTTTGTCAAGTTAAGATTGTACTATGCACAGCAGAAACGCTGTGGACTTCTCTGGACTTGAGCCTTGAGACCGAGTGTATACTTACAAAAACAATATAAGGCAACACATCAAATCTTTTATACAGTTTTTTTTTTTTTTTATGTATATATGTATATTATGCACTGTCGTCAAACACAACTGAGCCTCTGCAACTAAAAACAGCATACAGTATATGATTTTAGTGAAAATCATATAAGCATGGTATGGCATTGTTTGCAGCCCTGTATTTAAAACTAGATATAAATAGCTTGCGATGGACTGGTGACCTGTCCAGAGGGCTGAGATAGGCTCCAGCACCACCTCCCATGACCCAGACGCATAAGCTAGATGATGAGTGAGTGAGAGAGTAAAAAAGCATTGTTTGGCTTTTTAAAGTAAAACATCATACAAAAATGGAAGCAAAATTATTGTGTTTTCAAAAAATGGTTGGAATGGTTAATATGTTTTTTGGAGGGGTTCAATTTACTGATCACTGCTTTTTGTTTTTGTTAGAATTTCATATACATTCCCTCCTTTTTTGGAATTGTGTTTGTATGATGATACAAATGATATGTGCGTGTTTGTGTGTGTGTGTGTGCGCGTGCACACTCGCGCATGTGTGTGTGTCTGTATATGTGATTTACACTTACACTGCTGAAAATCTTCTCTGGTCTTTGGCTCTAGGGGTAAAATTATCTGGACTGCTGCAGCTGTGTAGAAGCAAAATGGTCAAACAGAATGAATGAATGAAGGAAGGAATGAAGGAATGAATAAATGAGATTCCATGCAGGTGAGGGGATTCTATTGTTCTATTGTGTTTTGGGCTGATCAGCTTAAATGATCCATATAAAATGGTGTTATTTAAATAGGCAAACATCCTTTTTTAGTTGTTTCTGTAAAAAATGGCACATCAGTCTTTAAACCCACCAACACAAATAATAGAGATAAAAAAGTTAAAACAAGGTACTTGAAATGTTACAACTAGGCAGAGGCGAATATCTACAATTATAACAGCACATGTGACATTTCCAGTAGAGAGGAGTAATAAGGTCTAATAGATCATGTACCTCCAGAAAGCTCAAGTTCCTCCTGTCCGAACAAGTAAACTTCTACAAGCTGTTCATACCTTGTGGACGGATATTGCTGAATGCTGCCTTGCAGAATTCCTCTAGCTGCTCTTTCAGCTTAGAGAGAGATTTCCTCACTCCTTCAAATGAGAGATGTTGGTGGGCAGTGATGCTGGCTGAGTCCTCAGATCCAGGGGAGACACTGAGAGACTGGAAAGTCTACAAAGAGAGAGAGAGAAAGAGAGAGGTAGTTTATTAGGACCTAATTAACTACACCAGGGTTTCTCAACCTGCGGGCCACAGATCACCAGTGGGGCCATGAAGCACCCTCTAGTGGTCCATGGGCCTGTGTTCAGGTGGAGGCAGTAGTCTGTAGTGGGCCTGAAACATCATGTACTATATATGAATATAAATATACGTATATTAATGTACACATGTGCGAATAACGTTGCAGTAGCAGGTTAACTGAACATTATCAGTTTGAGACAACATAGCTGCTGGTTATTGATGGAGAGGTTTCTTGGGGCACTTTGACAGCTCCCCTGTGTGAATTTAGACATTTCATAATTTTTCTTTAACCAATTTCTTGGAGAAACTGTATTTATAAAAGTTGATTTTAATTTTCTGGTAGGCTGCTATGCTTTGTAGCTATTATCAGGTGGGCCTTGGGGCGGAAAATGTTGAGAACCCCTGAACTACACTGGGGAATTTAATTTGCAGTCATGTATATTTGTTGTTGCCTCAAATGATATATGGGAAAAGACATTTTAGACACTTTTTCAGGAACAGGTTCCCTGTTCAATGTCTCATTGTCTAAAGTGGACCTGTGACCTAAAGCAGAGACAGTGGGGCTTCTTAAGACTGCCAAGCACAGCAAACTTTAAAACATATTGTTGACTGTCTAAAATAAAAATCCTACTGTTTATCACATCGGTTATCACAAACTACAAAATTACTTGGAACACATCAAAAGTACATAATGTTTTTGCTTTCTCTCGTCGTTTCTCTCGCTTCATTTACCATTTTGAAGATATACATAGATTTTTCTTTTTTTTTAAAGGAGGCAATATGTTTTAAATTAATGCATTAATTGTTCCTTCCATTAAAACAAACCAGAAAGAAAACAAAACCTAAAACATAAGTGAGTAGTGCATTCTTACATACTAAAACATTCTCTTTGTTAGAATTAATTGGATAATTGCATCTCAACTTTTATACTTTTATTAATACTAATGTTTTCTGTTGTTGAATCTGAAATTCTGATATGAAGACATTCTGCATTATACACTCATCAAGGAAAGAAATAGTTGCACCCAGACGGAATCAATCGACAGGAATGAAACTTAGTGGGTAGGTTTGTTATCACACATCACACATCCAGAAGACCTGGTGTCACTCCACCTCCACCCCTACTGCAAAATCTGCAGGAACTGTGTGAGAATATTCAAGATGCATCTCAAGATGAACCTCTACAGTTCCATGCTGAGACGTCTGGCATGTTGTGTAAGCAAACATGGTGGTCCGACACCATACCGAGAGACACTACTACTGTATATGTAGCTCAATAAATATTGCCCATGTCAGTCTAAATTTATCATCATTTATTGTTCCTGGTAACCTTTATCTTCCTTCAAATGGCATTGCAATCTGGCACTTCCTTTTGGGTGCAACTATTATATATCGTCACTGTCCAAAGAAAAACAAGTATCTCCAAAATAGCAACTTTACAGGAGAGGCAAAACCCAATTCAATTCTAATGTAAGTCAATGGAACCAGACTTTTTCCAAGCGATTTTTGGGACATTTCTGTTCGTCCATTCATCATGAAATTCACACACAGTGTAAATGTGATCAAATGATACATAAAAGTAAAAATCATCAAAAATGGAGATACATGTTTCTCATTGGACAGTGACGATATATTTGATGATGAGTGTAATAGCTAAAATGGCTCTCTATACTGACTGCCATTACCTGGAGGAAATGAACGTGATCCTCCGTATGTAAGAGCTGCTCGAACTGACTGTGTCTTCTCTTTAGATCAGCAACCTCCTGCTCCAGCTTCTTCAGGAGTTCTTCAGCTCGACTTGTTTCAGCTGTCTCCTGAGCTCTTATCAGCTCTGTTACCTCAGAGCGCTTTTTCTCAATGAAGAGAATCAGCTCAGTAAAGATCCTCTCACCGTCATCCACTGCTGCCTGTGCAGAGCCCTGTCAGGGCACACAAGACAGAGGTCCATTTAAAGCTTTGCTGGGCCTGAATGGGCAGTGAAATAGTTGCTCTCTGTTCACCGCTCACCTTAGAAATGTTTATAGCCTGTTTCAGCTCCTGCATCTTCTTCTCCTTCTCCTGGATTCTCTGCAGTAATTCCTTCTCCGTCTCCTTTAGCTGACTCTGAGGAGTGAGTGAGTTTATATTAATGGCAGCTAAACAGTGGAAATTCACTCATGTTCTAAACAGCTTTGGTGTTGACATGTACAAGGCAGTACAACATGCTAGATGGATGTTGGCAGTCCAAAGTGTTACTGAAGACTTTTTAAAGTCTGTACCATTTCCTAATCTAAAACAAAGACAAGTAGGACAAACAATTTCCTAAAGACTCTCATTTCTCACCTGTTTCTCAGCTCTTTCTGCAACAGCTGCAACAGTATCATGGCCTTTATGTTCATGCAGTGTGCACAAATAACAGATGAATCTTTTGTCAGTGCGACAGTACACCTTGACCTCTTCATCGTGCTGAGAGCAGATCTTCACTTTAAGTTGCACAGAAGCGCTGACCAGCTTGTGTTTTTTCAAAGCAGGAACTTCATTGTGAGGTTTAAGATGACTTTCGCAAAAGGAAACCCGACACACTAAACAAGACCTGATGGCTTTGTGTTTTCCTTCGGTGCAGAAATCACACTCCACATGCCCGAATTCAGTATCGCAATGAGCAGAAGACGCAACTTGGGGTTCTTTCTTCTTCAGCTTCTCCACCACTTCAGCCAGCATGTTGTTTCTCCGAAGAACAGGCCTCGGGCTGAAGGTTTCTCTGCACTGGGGGCAGCTGGATTCTCCTCTCTGACCACAATGGTTCCAGCAGCCATTGATACACACCCTACTGAAACTGTGTCCACAGGGAATAGTCACTGGGTCCTTCAGCAGATCCAGACAGATTGGACAGCTGAGCTGGTCCTGATCTAGTAATATACTGGCCATTTTTCTGCGCGTCCAAGTTGTGAAACCAACACTCTGTGATCAGTTTCGTTTCCTCTGAACTGAGTGGGAGTGGCTTCCTGGCTCTGAGTGTCACATGTCCGGTTTGAGTCTCCAGCGTCTCTTCCACACTCACAGACTCAGAAAGTGAACAGGACAGAGGAGCAGTCAAATTTTGCCCTTCATCTAAACTAAGAGGGATCACATAGACTTTTGGTGAAATTCCAGGGATTCTGCTAACAGTGAGGCTATTAGCCTGCTTAAACACAAACATTATAGGTTCAGTTGATTGCCCATGAGAAATTCATGTATTAGGAAAAAAATGCCTTATTTTTACAATATTGCATGTTTAAGTGCCAAACTAGTCTTGCAAGTCAGATTTCAGACAGTTTCAAACCAGACAGTTTGATGGGTTCTCTCTCTTAACCAACTTTCTAATTAACTAAAACAACTGTTCTTCCCTGAGTCTGATAAACTAGTACAGTTTTCCCTCTTGTGCACAGACTGGATAGTACACCCTGCATTCAGACACTTGCATTTAACAATAACAACACTTGTTTGGGGCTGATCTAAAAGGACAGACATTTTATAAACTGACTTGTGGCAAATGTGTCATCCTATGACAGTGCTGTGTTTAAAGCCACTGAGCTCTTCAGTATGACCCATTAAACTGTCAGTGTTTGTCTGTTGAGATGGTAAGTCTGTGTACTTAATTGTATTGGGTGCAATGGGAGTGACTGAAACAGCTGAACTCTATTAATGTTTGGTTTTGGTTGAAAGTCCAGATTTAAAACCAAATAGAGAACATTTGGCCCCACATTAAACACACCTAGCTTGGCAATGTTTGGTTATTAGACACCATCAGTGCTGAGTGAAACAATATTGACTCTACTTTCTGTTATAAGCTGTTTAAAAGCTTTCTGCAGGTTTTCCCGTAAGACTTTAACGTGTAAAAAAGGGAAAGGGAAAACACATCCCATATTAAGCTACTTTATCTGTTTGTTCTTCTTGCTAATTTACTGACTGAAGTTTTGTTGTTAAGATCATTAAAAGTTTTTTTTCTTTTTTGGCACAGAACCACATTTATTTCATTAGTTAATTTTATTAAATATTCAGTTCAGTTTAAACACATTTATTGAGTGTTTTAAAGTATTTTATTGATTTTTTTTTTAAACGATATAGTGAGATTGATTTGTTTCAACCTGTTTGTTAGATGATTTTAGTACTCCGAATGTTCCATATGGTACATATTTAAACCACAGTAATGTCTAAAATAGAGGTACAGCGGTAAGAGGAGCGGAAATGACGTACTTCTTTACACCCACATTGCCTTGCGCCTTTCCGCTCTCTCCTTCCTTGTGAGTTAAGATGGCGGACCGGCGACGACGAAGGAGGCGCGCTTCTCAGGACAGCGAGGAAGAGGAGGAGGAGGCTTCGGGCTCTGACAGCGCTGGCTCCGCTTCCCCAGGCGGAAAGACCCGGGCGAGAGTTCCCGAGCCTGTCGAGTCTCCGGGAGTTCGCGGCGTCTCCAAAAGCGACGTGGAGTCCGAGTGTGTGAGTGTCGCGGGCGTCCAGCGGGGCTCCGGTGGTGGGGAGGACCGGGCCGAGTGTCCGGCGGCGGCTTATCCGACGGGAGAAGCGACTTTGGGGTTGTTAACGGGCGAATCGTGCTTATTTGAGTGGTTAATAGGAATTAGTTGCCTTTTCCCACGGTACATTATTTAATCAGATAACTAGAACGAACCTCCACGACCCATCAGAGCCTCCGTGATGATGCCCGAGTGGAGATGCAGCACTCTGGTGGTCTGCTGTCCGTTAACCTCTTACATAAACTGTTAGCAGGCAGCAGGAATGCAGAAGATAAGCTGAAAAAGAGAAGTGTCGGTTTTGTGGTCTTAACCGTTACTTTTGCCCTCATTCTCTGTTAGTGTGGGCTTGGAGCTCATCTGAATCAGGGAGCTGTGATGTGGCGTAGCTTTAATAGAGCCAGACGTTTCACTTGCATGCATTTGCCCCCTCAGTGCTTCTTAATGTCTTCAGTCAGCCAATTTAGACGCTTCAGACTTGTTGTTAAGCGAGTCATTTAGAGATTTTCCTGATTGGTGATGGTGTGAAAAGTGTACGAGGATGTATGCACTGGATTATCTGTAGACTGCTTACAAAATGTGTCCGTGATTTAATATAGTCCTACAGGCCATGAGCATTGAGCTGCTGTGTCTGGGGCTGAATGCAGCTCGGTTTATACTTTATGCTTTTATTTTCAATACTGCTTTTATTTTACTTTCATTTTGACACATCATTAGATGTGGACTCATTTGGCCTTTTGCCCTTTATCGTGCTGTTTCCTGAAGAATAAGGAGCTCACCCCTTTTATATACATGTCTCTTTGTTTTTGTTCAAATTATTATTATTTAATAAATAATTATTATTATTGTTATTGTTCTTATTAGTGTAGCTATTATTCGTGTTATTATTATAATACTATTATAAAATGTGAAGTTTTGAGTAGGTCAGTAAAGTGCTATGGATGAAGCTATTAAGCTCCTGTTCTGTGAGAGGTTGTGTTGGATGTTAATTAACAGTTCAGTAAGAGCCTCGGTTTAACTGTTGTAACTCTCTTGTAGGAAAGTGAAGATGGTGTTGGTGAAGGTGAGTGTGTGTCCTTTTTGTGCTTTTTATTTTGAAGTGCTCTCATCACTGATGTGTTTACATCATCCGTTGTAATCTGCGTGGTGGATCTTGATGGCTGATCCTTGTTCATTTTTCTTTCAGCTGTCCTTTCAGACTACGACAGTGCCGATCCGGAGGAGAATGGCTCACACTCGGAGGTGAGTCACCATGGCAACACAGACTGGAGGGCTGGTGAGGAAATCTGTCCCTAAACTGGGCTTAAGTACAGGACTGATGATGTGCCTTTGGGTGGTGGATATTTTGGGGGGTTTTGGTGTTATGTGGTAGAACTGTACATGGGCAACAACTGAATGATATTACTATCATGGGACTGGTGTTGTGGTTCAGTGTATTGTGCCACTGGAAGCAAAGCAAAATGCTGTGTTTGTTTTGAACTCTATTTTAGAAACACAGTTTAGCAGAGTTATTTTTGCTCTTAAGCTGTGATTTGGCGTAGCTTTAATTGAGCCAGACGTTTCACTTGCGTGCGTTTGCCCCCTTCGTACTTCATGTCTTCAATCAACCCCTTTCGTCGTTTCTAGTTTTGCGATTTTGCGAAGGCATTTAGAGATCAACTATGGGCGTGTATTCCTGATTAAAGTGATGTGAAAGAGTAGGAGCATGTTTGCACTGAATCTGTAGACTGCCTGTAAAAAGTGTCCAACCCTTAGTTGTCTGTGGTCCGATAGGCCATGAGCATACTATCATTGTCCCGGGGTTATGATTCAGTATATTGTGATACTGTAAGCAAAGCAAAATACTGTGATTGTTGTGAAGTCTAATTTTAGGGAAACTCTTCAACAGATTATAAAAGTGCATCTCCGTATGTATAGGTCTGCTAATGAGTTTGCGGTGCTACTTGTTTACTTTGGAGTGGGAGAGACTAATGGCTGAGGATAAATTACAACACTGCTATCTAGCAGTCGAGGTAGTGTTTAAACAACACAAAATGAAACACTGTCTTCCACTAATATTTGCATTTTAATGATTAATAAAAAATTGCTGCTATGTTTTTGAGGCTCTGTACAACGTGTCAAGACATCATATGAGTGTATCATACCCAAGTGTATCTATTTTCTTAGACCCCTATTATGTATTAGGGTAATGATACACTTGGGCAGATACACAGATTCAGTTAGATTCCTGACTCTGTGTTCACAGTTTGCTATTATGGTGATATTTTGAATGTAAAATTAACGAAGGAAAATGAATGCATCCTTATTGCAAAGCTTACTAATGAACATCCTCATGCTGGTGGTTTGCAAACTTATGTAGTCAAGCAATCCAGTAAGTAACACGTCTGTTCTTTGCAAAGCATTGTCGCGGCTCCACAATGCAGATTTTTGCAGCACAGTGTCGTAATGCGTTGTTATACCCCTTGTGTGTAAATTGCAAATTGTTGTTTAGTAAGTGGTTTTGTTTTGACTGTGTTTTATGTTCAGTATTGATCTGATGGGCAGGATCTCAGTATCTAGCTGCTGGCTGCTTAAACAGTCTGACTTCTACAGTGTTTTTTGTATTGCTTTGTGGTATTCATACAAGGGTTCATGGGGGTTGGAAAAACAGTTTGTGTTTTATTTTGCATTGGCTTGATCTGCAGCTGACTCATCCTTCATGATAAGCAATAGTAAAGAGTGTTTGACCGATGTGCATCACAACTATTTGGAAAGTATCATCTGTTGGAAGTTTGTTGAAATACAGTTCTGATGTTTCGTGCATCAGCTTTCCATTTGATAACCACAGGTAAAATTATTACTAATGAATCATGCTGCTTTTATGTGGGAGCTTGAGAGCAGATGGCCTGTACATTGTGTGCTACAGCCCTCCCTGTACTGAGTTAAATCCAAACAGCCTCTTTTTTCCCAATGTGGCCATTTAGCTGGGTGTCCTAGCAACCCTCTATCCTCAATCTTCTCCGCTGTCTGGCTGAATGAACCCCAGCCCTGCACTCGCAATATACTCTCTCACTTTAGAGCTGTTTGCCTTTTTGTTTCCATCTATCATCACTGGTGCTTGCACAGGTATTTGCAACTCTTGTATCGTCTTGAATTTCAGTCTTTGATCTGAATTGCTGTTACTGAACAGGTGTGATAATACAGGGACATATGCTTTATAAAAAGCTGCTCCCATATGCAACCGTATTCATTCATTGACACGGACGAATCTTGGTCAGGAATGGGAGCCTCTTTGCTTAAAGTGTACTGCCTTAAGAAAACTTGTTTTAACCTGCAGTTTGGCTTTGAGAATGTAGCAGACACATTAGTCAAGCACCTTTAATTATTTTTGTTTTAGTTAATGTCTTATTTGAATAGAACTTGAATTTCTTGGTTTGAACAACCAAAAATGGTCATTCATTTAACTTTGCTCCATCTCAGGGAGGAGAAGATGAGGAAGAGGAGGAGGGAGAACACTTCAGTGATGAAGAGGCAGCACGCCCTGCTGCAGAGCAAAAACCTGCAGTGGATGCTCCAGCAGAGGAGTTGGGTGAGGAAGAAGAGGAGCAGGAAGGAATAAAAGAAGTAAAAGCAGAGGAAAAAGGCAACCTGGCAGGAGAGAGACAGAGTGGAGATGGCCAGGTATGACATGGAAAGGCAAAAAAAAAATGCTCTCTCGTATGGTATTATGCTCCATAAAATTCCGTATAATCTCTAAGGTCAGCTTTTCTGGACGGATGTTACATTTGCCATTATGCTATAGTGAAGGGTGTATTGTCTGGCACAGACATCTGGTGTTGTCTTTTCCTGCCTGAATACGTTTAGAAATGGTTACTTGTTGTAGTAATAAGTATGACACTTCTTTGCAGGAGAGTACAGATGATCCTGAGAATAAGTCAGCTGGTAAAGCAGGTCAAAAGCTGGATGACGATGAGGACAGGAAGAATCCAGCCTACATCCCCCGCAAGGGCCTGTTCTTTGAGCACGATGTGAGAGGCCAGGCCCAGGATGAGGAGAGGTGAGAATGCCTTGAGAAAGAAAGAGAATTGTCAGCAGTTTTAGGGGCTGTGGTGATGACCTGCAGGGATCAGTGATGAGTCTGAATATATTGCAGCAGGTGAAACAAAACTAATGCATTCTTACTCTCCCTCTCTCTTCCTCCTTGTCGCTCTGTTCTGTGCTTCTGTCATTTCATTCTTAGACCAAAAGGCCGACACAGGAAATTGTGGAAAGACGAGGGTCGCTGGGAGCATGATAAGTTCCGGGAAGAAGAGCAGGCCCCTAAATCTCGTGAGGAGCTGATCGCTGTGTATGGTTATGACATTCGCAATGGCACCGGCCCCAGCGAAGGCAGACCATATAGATCCCGAAAACCCAGGTGAGACCAACAAGACCCTTTTCTCTCATCTGCTTTTCTGCAAAGCTGCTTTAGGGTGTGATTAGACGATTCCTCTATTAGTGTTGTACCTTGGAGGAAGTGAGAATGCTGTCTAATGCGCACCATGTAAACAGACGGAGATACCCAGTCAGTCACTCTGTCTCCGTTCTCTTCAAAACAAACTATAGTGTGGTTTGTTTGAAGGATGAATGCAATACAGCCCAAAGACATGAAGTGTTGTCTCCTGTGTACAAAAAATCGGAAACAGACAAGTTACTGTCTTTGTTTTGATACATGCATGTCTTTTGTCACCTTTTCATAAGCTATAAATATGTAATTATGGGGGAAAATACTAGCACATTTAAAGTAAAATACTCAACGTACACATTTTACTGCATACATATCAATTATTTCATATTAAAGTTTTCTCCATTTTGTAAAAGCTTCACATTGTTTAAGGAATTCATCCTACTTTGCGTCATGCAAAACCACAGTAACACAGGGAGTCTTTTGGCTTTGTTGCTCTGACAGATATAGCAAGACATAAATAAAACCAGTGAGCTGAAATGGATCACACAACTGCACGTTTGGTGGACCTTGAGAGTTGTAGATGTAGAATTTGCCCAGTCGGTTGTGATCTTTTACTCATGCCTCTTTGGTTAGAAGAAAGATGTTTTAATGTGAACACCAAGCAGTCCAGAGCATAATTTCATTACTGGAAAATGAGGTTGTCTTAGTATGTTACACTTAAATGTCACCTGTGTTTGCTTAGTTTCTCTGTAGCTTAATCAGCTTAATGCATCTGATATTAGCTTGTTTGTTGTAATGCTTATTTTTTTGTTTCTGGGAATTTTTTAAGACGGTTATTAAGTTCATAAGAATATTCTGAAATACAGTTGTCAAACAAGTTCACAAGTATGATCTTAATTATAATCATTTTCTTATAAATACACTTTTTTGTGTGTGTAGGCTATTAATGATCATGTAGACTATCATGTATCGTTTAATTTACGTTTAATGCTCATTAGAAGTTACTGTTTCATCATATGGTTAAAACATTTTAGCAATTTTAGTTTTAAAAAGGTTAGAACATTTCTTTTTTCAAGAAAACATAATGCTTTTAAAATGGCGCTTGAGAGAAAAGTCAAGAAAGAAATATAAATAAAGATGACTAATTTTTGATTTTTTAAAATGATTTACTCAGAATTTACTTCCAACCTCCTTTTTGTGTACTTAATGGGGGAAAGGCACAAAATAATTTGTCTCTTTTTTTTTTTTTTTTTGTGAGTGCAGCCCCTGATGTGACAGGCTTGTTTGCTATGTTTTCTGCATTGTTATGAAACTCGGGAGTATTTTGGCTTTGTTGATCTGTCACAAGACCAGTGAGCTAAAATGAAACACAGAACATGGATGTAGAATTTCTGTGACTGGAAATTATTTCGTCCATTTACATGCACTCTTATCTATCTTGTCTTGGCTTTTACATTAAACATGTTCAATCATGTGCTGCAAAAAGGTACATAATGTTCTGTGTGCTTGCACATTCCATTTTCTAGGCACACTGGGTCATTAAACCAAGACCCCAAACGTTACAGAGACAGTGAGAAACCCATGCGCACGTCATGGCAAGGTGCAGCTCCTGGCACCCGGAATGCTCCCCCAGCCACGGTGAACCTCCATTCTGCACCTCCCTCTGCTCCCCCCGCAGCCCCACGGCAACAGGCCAGGCCTTCCTCCCACCCACCTGCACGTAACTTCCAGGGAGGCCGAGGCCCACCACCAGCCCACCACTCTGAAAGCAGAGGACACGGAAAGGCGGCTTTTGAGGGTCCCCCACCTCGCAGTGCTCGACCCCAGCCTCTGGAGGGTGAGCGGGCACCCAGGCTGAGAAGCAAGGGCTCTCATGGCCCTCCTGCTGAGCGCAGCCCTGCCGTGGTGGTGGAGGATATACGAAGCGAAGATGCAGAGGAGGGTGAGATTCCCACTGTGACCACCACCTACACGGCACACCACTATAAGACTGAGCGAGAGACGACTCAATCACCACGGCGACAGGAGTCCAGTCCGGCAGCTGAACCAGCAGGTGGGACCGGGCCAGTAAGAGAATCTTCACCTCCCCCAGAGAGGCCTGTGGAGAAGAAATCATATTCCCTTGCTCGCAGGACCCGGGCAAAGCCCTCGAACCTCAGCAAGCAAGCGTCTCTTGAGGACTCTGCACCATCGCTGCAGCCCACCCCTGCAGCTGTGGAGGCCGAATCCTGGCAGGGAGACACAAGCACACAAAGCGGACTGACAGGACTGGATCAGGACCTGGCACGTCTCAGCCTGGCTGGGCAAAACTGGGCCCAAAGCCCTCCCTCTTACCTGCGGCCTGAGATGAGGGGTAGGCTCATACACTCAGCTTCTGTTTTCTTCTGTCCTGCTAAGTATTCTTTATCTCAGTCCTGTAATGCCACTTTGAAGTCACCATTTAGCTTAATGTGAAAGGCAATCAGTTGATTGTGTCCTGATATTTCCCGTGGTTCCATCTTGCATGATCTGTCAGTTCTTTGAAATACTACATTATGTATTTTTTTTAATTAAATTTTTAGGAATTACTGATGCCTTATTGCAGTATTAATATTAGTTCATTATTTGGTAGATTTAAATAACCATGACCATCCATATTCTGAATACTTCAGCTGCAAATTCCTTAGACTTTCTTGTCTCAGTATAGCTAAGATGAAGTTATACCCAGTTGAAATTATAAGGAGGTAGTGTGTATCTAATAACAGTGTCCGACAGGGTTACTCAGTCCTCAGGTCTGCAGAGATTATTGTTTTTCCCTCGTTGAACATTCTGAATTGGCTAATGAGTTGAATTGTGTGTTTAATGAGGCTGTATGCTGAAGTCTGCATTGCTGTGCCCTGTGAGGCTTGTGTTTTTGTTCAGGGGTCGGCAACATGCAGCTCTTAGACTGTCCCCTTGCGGCTCCACACCAGAATTAGATTTTTAGGCGCAATAAAACTTTGCTGAGCAAACACAGTTTTTGCAATAAATGGTGTCAAAGGCTGGAATGAATTTATGTAACTACTATTTGACCTTTAACCTTTAAATTCCGCACACAGACTGCTGGCCAGATAGCAACATGCGACTGAAATGAAATGGCAAAGAAGAGAAAAGTTCCAAATAAACTTGGATAGACAAATGGAAAGATGCATGTGCTTTTATATGCACTCCAGTTGGTTTCTGAAATGTTTAACCTGTTAAAAAGAAACTCTCCGTCACCAAAAAGTAGAACACTGAAAGACGTTGTACAAGAAATCATTCAACTTTTGTGGGAAAGTGTCCTGGAAGACCTTTAGGAGATGTGAGAAAAGCGACTATTGCTGAGCTAAAGTTAGAAGAGCAAAGTAAGCGTTTTTGGTTTGTGTTGTAGCTCTAACAGCTATTAAAGGAGGGGACACAGCTTCTACCCAAACTGAGGGCTATATTAAAGTCTTGTCTCTGCTCCAGCCTCAACTCATACATGCAAAAGATGCACAAACAGAGCACCAAGTTACATCTAGGCTGCTCAGGCGGCTCTCTATAAACTATGAAAAAAGGCTTTAAACTAAGAAGAAATCAACTGCTCTCAACTCATTATTATTTTCAGGTTTACACTACAATATTAGTATATGTTTGCAGCCAAAATGTTACCTATAAAATGGACATGATGTTGTGGCTCCCAGGGTGGTTTGATTTTTGTTTAAACAGGACAAAATGTAGCAAAAAAATAGCATTTGGGTTTCCTGGTTTATGTAATTTACATTTTTCTTTTTCTGTTTTTGTATTAGGCATCCCTAGCTCTATGCATATGGCAGGTGGTCCTCCTCAGTATGGCAACATTGAAGAAATGGTGAGGTCCTATTCGTTGTGCAAGCATGTTTACAAAGGATATCCATGCTACACAAGTTTCTGCATAATGGACCACAGTATACCAGAAGTATCTGGAGTGTTAAAGTAGAAACCAGGAAAAACTTGTTGACATTTGCTAATACTGATCCCTGTCTGGCAGGGTGTTGGTGGTGGCCGGGCTAAGCGGTATTCCTCCCAGCGGCAGAGGCCAGTGCCTGAGCCGGCGCCCATGCATATAGGGGTGATGGAGGGCCATTACTATGAACACAGTGAGTGCAGTCCCATATGAGGCCTTCAGAGGGCACTGTGGGTTTCCTCTATTTAAAAGTTTTGTAGTACGTTAAATGCCGTTTCTTGATACGCATGTTCTTTTGACTTGCAGTGCCATTCCAGGGACCAATCTACACACATGGCGAAAATCCCGCTGCCATGCCACCGCAGGGTTTGCTGGTACAGCCAGAGATGCACCTGCCCCACCCTGCACACCCAGGTGAGACAGTGGGTACTTGCTTAGGTGTCCTTTTTCCCCTCTACTTAGTCCAGCGATTCCCAACTCCAGTCTTTAAGTAGGTTGAACTACTATAGTACACTAGGATTGTAATGGATTTCCAACACTAAAGGAGATGGTAGATTTACCTTCACACAGAGGACAGGGGAGGGAGGTATCATGGTTCCACAAGATCGTGGAAATTTGTAACATGGTTTTTATATGTGTACAAGGTATCCAACCAGTCAGCAAACTCTGGGGGGGGGAGTCCACCCGGAGTTGAATGTTCAGGCATGGAAGAACTCCTCCCTATTTTATTTTTTATTTATTTTTTTTAAAACCCTTTCTTATATTATGCACTGCAGAAACTTGCAGGGTTCCTGTAGATGCTTAGTCTTACAAGATCTTTTGAATTGACTTAAATTGTATTTATTGTGAATTTTATTATATGTATTTATTTTCTTACATTTTAACATCATGCCTGAAGACTTTGCAGTTTGCAGTCGTGCTGAGGTCAGAACATAACCAAATGACGAAAGGCTAGATAGCAAAGTCAAATGTACAAAAAAAAAGACCGCAAAAGGAAAGTGGGACCTGTTTAAAAAGAAATCTTAGATGTTAATGGCATATTTCAAATGTTTGGATTTCTGAACATTAGTAAAATGTGCTATATCAGAGGTTGTGCACATTGTTGTACAGTATCAGTGTTTCTTGAGACCTTAAAAAGCTTTGTATTTTACTTTCAAATTTGTACAGGCCACGTTGCTTGCAGGCATCTATAAATATGTTGTAGTCCTTCCAGTGTTAAGCATGCCAATTTTGCACAACGTTATTTGGCATTTCCATCGTATTCCACCGTATTTAAATAAGTAGGCTTAAGGTTAAAAGCTTATCTTTCCCATTATGCATTTGTTCAGACCTTTTTTTGGTTTTATTACAATGGTGTTTAATTTTTTTTAAATTAATAAAGTGCTATAGGTAACACTAACAAATTATTACTGCCTACACATAGACTAAAATGTTTTATCTGTACAAACTAGATAACACAAATATCATCATTTAGTGAAAAACGGCCATGACTTTACATGAATTTGGTTTAGATGCAATGTTATTGAGGAATAAAGATTTTTTTTTAAATGTCTACTAATTAATTACATGAAAATGTCTCTATAATTAAATTAGGAAAGAGAGTGGATGTGTGTTGATGTGAAATGCTCTGTTGTGAATATTCTGGTTGATGTCAGATACATTGTTTTAGTTTTTAGAAGGGTTTGGCCTTAAAGTGAGTGGTTTTAGATAGTAAATGAAATAGCTATGTTTTCTTTGTAGACATTGTGACACCCTGGTTCCTATCACCACCACTGTAATGAATGCAAAGGCTGAGATTACAATAAATCTGAATTTCACATTAAACCACTCTGATGACTTTGTTCATCTCAAATTGACATTTAAAAAAAAAATATATGGAAATTTTTATTTCTCTTTTAATGTGGGTCAATGTAAACAAAGTGCTTCATGTTATGTACTTGAGCTGTAGTCGCTTTTCATGATCTTATCTACTTTTCATGATTTCAAAATGACTGGCCAGTTTTCTTTACTGCCTGTCTTTCAGGTTTGCATCCGCACCAGTCAGGAGGGCCTATGCCTAACCCTGCTCTCTACGCTGCCCCACCTGTTTCTATGTCACCTGGGCAACCTCCCCCTCAGCAGCTGCTGCCTCCACCCTTCTACCCCCCACCTGGTGTCATGACTTTTAGCAACACCAACTACCCTTATCCTGCTGGAGCTACACTACCCCCCATGTACCCCAACCCACAGGTGATGATGTCTGTCTTGGGACTGTTAAACACCATAAATTTTAATGCCATTCTGTGACTTAAAGTGCTATAGAATGCATTTTGAGCATTTCAAGTTCTGATGTCTGCATAGAAGATATGTGACTTTGGTCAGGGTGAAAAATAGACAGATGTGGTTTTGGCCCTAGCATTTGGTTCTAGAAGGAAACGAGCTGTTTTGCCTTTTATGAAGTGCTTTTTGAATATTTTGAGGAGATCTGCTCTGATTGGTTGGTTTAGAAGCAACATGTCTAAACAGACATGGGCAGAAAAATTAAATGAACCTCGACAACAACCCAAATTAACTTGAAGTGAAGTAGGTTGAAGAGAACATCTTTTAGAATTAAAGTTGTCTGGGTTCACCAACTTGTTTCTCAAAATTATCATTCCAGTTTAAATGCCGCAGTATGTAATGTAACATTTTGGTTCAGGACTCTTGTAACCATCTGAAATTTAGTTTTTCTGCCCTGTCTTACAAACAAGCTGAATAATGAGACACTCTGAGACAATGTAATGACACAATGTGAATACAGCTTTCCATTCTATGACACCTTTAACTTGTCCAGGTGCCCATTTCATTTGTAATTTATATATGGTGTGTGTGTGTGTGTGTGTGTGTGTGTGTGTGTGTGTGTGTGTGTGTCTCTGTCTGTCTGTCTGTGTGTGTGTGTCTGTCTGTGTGTGTGTCTGTGTGACATGTTTTGTTTGAGAAGCACACACATTGTAACGCTCTCCATTCGTTTTCTTCAGGCGCAGTCACAGGTATATGGTGGTGTGACGTATTTTGACACAGTACAGCAGCAAGCCCAGCCCAAACCCTCACCCCCGCGACGCACCTCCCAGCCAGTCACGGTCAAACCTCCCCCACCAGAGGTATTTCTTCATGTTATTATTTAGCTTTACAGGTTAACATAATGCATTCACAACAAAGTACAGTAAAGCAGTTTATCATGGAGAGAATCCTTACGTGAACTTAAACACTATAAGTGCATGATTAGTGCAAATGGAATAATATGAACACGGTTTAGGAAAAACATCTTCGTCTCCCTCTTTGTCCTCATCTTTCTAGGTGAAACCCAAATAATTTGAAGCTAATAAGCAAAGATGTCTAAAAATTGTCTAATGAAAATCTGTGACTTGTTGTTTCTCCTCTCTCCAGTTTTTAATTATTGTGGCATCTACAGCATACAAAGTACAAAATTCTACCTTATACTATGTAGACTGAGGCAGCCCTGCTCAACACTTCCAAAAGACACAGGATAGCAGTATGTAAATTGGTTATGAAGTGGCGTTGCCTCGGGGGACAGCTTGGGAACACCCACATCTGTATAAGCTGTGAGATGTTATCTTGTGAGTGAGGCTGAACACTGGCCAGTGTGCTCATGGCAAGACAATGTGAATTATTGTATTTTGAAAGAGCCATGGTGGTGGAATTCCGGACAACTTGGAAGGGCCCATCCATTTGGCACCCACTGTCATGCCTCTATTGAATTCCGATAATTCACATTGCCTTATGAGCACACCAGCCAAAGTTCTACCCCTGTTTCGCAACCATGGTCCTGGGGGCACCGTGCCCTACACGTTTTAGTTGGTTCCCTGCTTTAACACACCCCCTGCAACTCTGAATGGGTTCATTAATGAGCAGTCAAGTTAAATAAATTGGGTTTGAAGCAGGGAAGCCATTAAAATGTGCAGGCCAGGGTGCCTTCAGGATTAGGGTTGACAAACACTGTTGTAAGAGACTCCCGACAGCTGGCTTCCTGCAAGAACATGTTGTCCGAGACCAAAAAAATCATATTGTACCAGTGATCTTGGCATGAGGGCCTGGACAGAGTGCCTGTCTTGATAGACTATGGAGAATGTCAAATTGCCTCTCTGTAAACTAGTTGGTGTTGGAACTGATTAAGGCAGACATGATGTTTGATAAATTCTCAACTATGTAAGTACAGTGATCTTGATCCCAGTGCCATTTGGAAGGCTACATGCCTTCCTTATACCATAGGTGTTTGGGCTGGCCGTAATAGTAGTAATAATTTCTATGTTTATTGACAAGTAAAACATGCAGTAATAAAATGAGGGAGAAAAAACGTTTTAGGTAATCACTAAAAGCAGAAAATGTGTAAATAGAATGTTTAGCTCCTCAAGAAAATTCATAATGTACATGCATACTGTGGAGAATGGTTTTTAGAGGTGTCTCAGATGACTTTTATTATTATTATTATTTTTTTTTCTTTTCCCCCTCTCCCCCCACCCCCACTGCTTTCTTCATTGTGCTGCAGGACCAGAGCAGAAAGCCCAGTGAGGAGGTTCGCTCCTAGCTCCCGCTGAGATGAGCGGAGGCCGCATCGCTGCCTTCCAGGACCAGCACCACTTGTGGATAAATAGATTTGCATTCTTGCTTTTTATCTTTAGTGTTTTTCTCTTTTGTTTGTTTCTTTTTATTCCTTATTGTTTTGATTCATATTTGGTCAGCCTCATCCATATTAACCCTCATTCAAGGTCCTGTTTGTAAGTAATTTCTTGGTCATATCAGTTCTCTTGACCTGCAGTGTTTTGCCTCTCAGCTGTTTGCGGTGTGCAACCATCACTTTATCTTTCTGTAAGGCATATCTTAGCCCTTAATGGAAACATACTGTAAAATGCCTTTCAACCATCAAGCTGACACGGCGGGAGGTTTTTGCGGCAGCCTTTTATGTTAATCGAATGTTACAGGAGCTACATGTAAGATTACCAGTAATCATAGTCAAACTTTGGTGGAATTTAACAGCACTACCAGATTTGCTGCCTTTAGATGAGAGCAACATGACGGCAGGACAACAGTCTTTTGGAAAGCCTATTAGAAGGAACATCTGATATGGTAACATTAGTGTGGTCTTTTAAATGCTACAGATAATTTGTTCTTTTATTTAATCTTGCATGTAGCACCTTACATTTTGCATTCACAGTCAGCATTAGAAGGCAGTTGGCCTGCCAGTCTATGTAGTCTAAAGCTATTTTTATTTTCTCTACCCTCCCTCTCTTATTGTGTTGGTCACTAAAATAAGGCAATACGTTTCACTGTCAGTCAATAGTGTGGTTTTCATACCAGGCTGAGAAAGCAAGGGGCCTAGAACTTTGCATAGCTGTATGATCTTCGTCAGTAGACAAAATGACCAAAAACAAATCAATAATCTGGCGTCCCAGCTGTGAGTGCAAACAAAGCTATAGATTAAAAAGCTCATTACACAGCAGTTTGAGATGTACTGTTTAAGGGCTGAATGGAATACAGTTATAATGATTTAGGCCATAAACTGTTCTAATAATCTATGAAGTTCTCAAACAGATGTCTGAGTTATTGATACCACAGTGTTCCAGTTGTGGTTTTGTTTTTGTTGT
>CM067477.1:10699777-10807470 GCA_034552555.1 Semaprochilodus insignis | reverse complement strand
ATATATATATATATATATATATACTAAAAAGGTGCTGAGGCTCCCTGTTCCTAGATTATGTGTTTTAAGTTTACACTGAAAAAAAAGGTCACCACCAGGATTTAACTAAGCAAATAGGTAAGAGCCTCCAACTGGATAATTACTGCAGGGGCGATTATGTGATTAAGCTGGCAACAAGTTGTTTAGCCCTAACTGATGCAGTGAGTAGCTTCTCATTTGTTAAACAACCATGTCGAAAGACACATCCTGTGGTCGTGGAAAAGGAGATTGCTGAAACTGCTAAAATCCAACGCATTATTAAAAAGTGGAAGGACAGTAGGGAAACATCATCTTTGAGGAAGGAATATGGTCGGAAAAAAATCTTGAATGATCGTGATCTGTGATCACTTAAACGTTTGGTGAAATCAAATCAAAGTGATGTACCCATCATGCCTAGTGCCTACCGTACAAGCCTGTGGGGGCAGTGATATGATCTGAGGTTGCTGCAGTTGGTCAGGTCTAGGTTCAGCAACGTTATGTGCCCAAAGAATGAGGTCAGCTGACTACCTGAATATACTGAATGACCTGGTTATTCCATCAATGGATTTTTTTCTTCCCTGATGGCACGGGCATATTCCAAGATGTCAATACCAGGACTCATCGGGCTCAAATTGTGGAAAAGTGGTTCAGGGAGCATGAGACATAATTTTCACACATGGATTGGCCACCACAGAATCCAGACCTGAACCCCATTGAGAATCTTTTGGGATGTGCTGGAGAAGACTTTGCGCAGTGATCCAAATCTCCCATCATCAATACCTGAACTCTGGACAGAAATAAATGTTGTGACATTGCAGAAGCTTGTGGAAATGATGCCACAGGGAATGCGTGCCGTGATCAAAGCTAAAGGCGGCCCAATTAAATATTAGAGGCCAGGCAGTGTGTGTGTGTGTGTGTGTGTGTGTGTGTGTGTGTATATATATATATATATATGTAACACTCATTGTCAAAACAATAGTTGCACCCGGGAGGTCTGAGTGCATGCAGTTGTGCATATGCCAATGGTGCTGGCACTACCAGGATGACTCACAATGTCAAACCTACCCACCAAGTTTCATTCCTGTTCCTGTTGGTTGATTCGTTCTGGATTCAATGATTTGTGCAACTATTCTTTTGATGATGAGTATATATATATATATTGCGTCGTGTCTTAAGTTTGTCCAAGGCCTGCTGGATATTGCACAATGTGTCTGTGAAAATGTTCTATGGACAGATGGAGTGCAACTTTTTAGTTTAAATGCACAGCGCTATGTTGGGAGGGAAAAGGACACTAACACATCAACAACAAAACCTCATTACAACTGTGAAACATGGTGGAAGGGGCATTGTGGTTTCAGGCTGTTTCACCGACCTCAGTGAACAATGAATTTGAGGGTGTATCAAAATATTTTACAGGAGAACGTAAGAGCAGCAGTCCATGACCTCAAGCTGAAAAGGCATGTTATGCAACAAGACAATCACTCAGAGAACACAAACAAATCAGCTACAGAGTGGTCAAAAAGAAAAAAGTTTGTGTTTTAGAATGCCTTGACCGTAATCTTATCAAGATGCCGTGGTATGACCTGATGAGGGCTGTGCAAGCAAGGCATCCCAGAAATATTGATGAACTGAAATACATTTACAGGGAGAAAAAGTCCAAAAGTAATCCTCAACATGGAAATGTTTGGTGGAGGTGTTGGCTGCTAAAAGGGTATCTATAGGTTACAGGTTATTCAATTCAAGCATTCACTTTTATTAGCAATCATTGCAGTAATCCATGTTATTCCAAAGGGGTCACTTTCTTTATCTTGTAATTGTGCAGTACGCAAAGCATTTCAGTTTAGTGTAGGCTGTAAGTAACACTGAAATACTTTGTCCCAGGAATTAAATGCGGAATACCAATCCCAGGAATTAAATGCGGAATACCAATCCCAGGAATTAAATGCGGAACATGTCACAGATCCAGTGGAATTTTGTACACATTGCCACACCATTCACATGCAACGTAAGTCATGCACAAAAAGCACAACTGTCGATGACCACCTTCACAGGAACATTTGAGGAATAGCTGAAATAGTCTCTTCCCTGCCTTAACTACAACTTCAGCCCAGTTGCTGGGTTACATTTCTTCCCTCTGCTTTTTTGTTTTTGACAGAACAGGCCTGCAGGGCCAGGTGCCAATCATCTGCCCACCGCACAAATGTCTTATTCACAGAAAAGCAGAATAACATAATGAATATTCATCCGATTCACAGCAAGACCTACTGGCCGATTGTATTGGTTGGTATGGTGGTCAGTCTGCGCAAACGTATCTCCTTGGCCAATCAGCCAGAGAACGCCGAGGAGGCCCTGCAATGAATATTCATGCATGTAGCAGCTGGAGGGAACGCAGAGGCTGCTGTGATGTTCTGGCTGAGACGTTTGAGTGCGTATGCATTACTTTAGTGTTGCTTTATCATTACCGGGCTCTGTGCTGGAACATGCTGGCCATTCTTTATGATTGACAGTTCTGAGCTACTGCTCGGTGAGAGAGATCCAAGTAGGATCCAAGTTTGTTATGCAATCAGATTTGTTTAGGCAGAAAAAAAGAGCAACTCTTGCCATGCTTACTTCTTCGATTTCCTGTCTGGCTAAAGGAGATTTCACACTTACAACGTGTCAAAAATGTGTTCCCTCTCCTGCTGGCATCTCTCTGTGGCAATTTCCATGGCATCACTTTGTGTTCTAATCACTGTCGTTCTCCTTACTTTCTTTCACTAGTGTTTTTTTCTTGTGTTTTATCAGACCTTTCTCATCCACTCTTCTCTGCCACTCCTACCCTTTCAACTGATTTTCAGAGCTCACCAAAGCTGTGCATTCAGATCTTCTCATCCATACTACATATGTTTTTAACACTCATCATGGAAAGAAATAGCTGCACCCAGAAGGAATCAACCGACAGGAATGAAACTAGGTGGGCATGTGACGTAAGCAAGGACCCGACAAATTGTCCAACACATGCAGTGTGACCCAACAGCCATGATTGTGGACATTCAACGTGCAGCGATGTCCTCCATGAGTTATTCTGTCAGTGCCAGCACCACTGGCAAATGGCTGCACGACGCAGGACCACATGCACACAGACCGTTATGGCAACTGCCCATAACACCATGTCAACATCGCCAAAGACTGCAATGGTACAACACTCCAGACGGTCAAGGAGTGACATCTTCATCTTCATGGTAGTGTGTCATCTTCAGTCTTCAGTCTTTTGTCTTGGTGGAGAGGACCAACAAATCCATGTGTGGAGGCACCGTGGTCAGCACCAAGGTGAACAGTTCATTGTCACGCACCATATGTCCAGAAGGGCTGGTGTTACTCCACCTCCACCCATACCGCAAATTCTGCAGGAACTGTGAGAGAATATTGAAGCTGCTCGGGGTGCATTATCACAGGACACCATTATGAACCTCTACAACTCCATGCTGAGACGTCTGGCACGTTGCGTTAGCAAACATGGCAGCCCGACTCCATACTGAGAGACACTACTTCTGTATGTATAGCTCAATAAATATCGCCCATATCAGTCTAAAGGTATCATTATTTGTTGTTCCTGATAATCTTTATCTTCCATCCTGATAGCACTACAATCTGACACTTCCTTCTGGGTGCAACTATATTTTTGATGATGACTGTAGTAGAAGATACTTGTTTGGAAGATAGAGATGTTGAATTATGATTTGATTATTGTTGTTGTGTGCTTTTTAGTGTTTTTTATACATTGCAACAGCAAAAACATATCTAAAGTGTGGACTCAATCCTGTCAATACACCGTATATTGGATGTTAATGCAACTAATTTCTACACACAATACTGTGCAAAAGTCAGAGGCCACCTGTCATTTCTTACATTTCCAGTCAAGTAGCCCTTACTGAGAAAAGGAAATAGACAAAAAAGAAGAACATTTGCAAACTAAGCAAAGAAAATTCTGGTGATCTCAGTACACATTAAACTGGTCACACCCAGACCTCAACTTGACTTAGAGTTAGACTGTGGGAAGCAGAAAATGCAACCAATTTCTTGACAACCAAAGACTGAACTTTGGAGGTGTGTAAATATATCACAGCAAATTTCTTTGCATAACTGAAAACAAGTCTCCTGAAAATAAAGGAGGCTGTAATGAGTGGACAAATTGAGTACCAAAAATAATCTATAGATATTCTATTTATGTTCGCTGTCCAAAGAAAAACATGACACTCCAAAATGGTGACTTTACAGGAGAGAGCAAAAACTTTCTTCTCTTTCAATTTACGTCAATATAAAGAGGATTTAATCAAAACATTTTAGGAGCATTTCTGTTCATCATGAAATTTCTACACAATATAAAGGGCATTGCTAAAAAATGGAGATGCATGTTTTTCTTTAGACAGGCGATGATATTCTACATTATATTTATTATTTTGTTGTTTGTATTTCTTTGTTTCTTTTATATTTTTCTGTCAAATATATATTTCTAGTATTGAATAAAATAATAACTTGTACTTGCCTTAACACAAATAAATGAAAGCTTCAGACGTTTGCACAGTACTGTTATTTATCAGTCATTGTTTGATAAATAAATGTAAATTGAACAAAATTCCAACATTAAATAATGGTAGCTTCACTCTTTCTCTGTCTTTCTGTCTCACACTCCCTTCTCGCCCCCTTTTCTATTCAGATGGACTGGGGCAGAGGACAGGTCACTTCAGAGGAATCTTCTAGTTCCATGTTTATTTAGTTTTTGTTTTTTCCTTTTTCTCTGTCATGGCAATATAGAAGTTCAGTATGATACACTCTCCCAGCGTGTTTTCTAGCCAGGGAGTGAAGGCGTGCTCACACACGTTCCGTTCCCTGCGACTGCACACACATACACACCCGATGATACGTGAAGCATGCTGGCTGCGCGGGTTTGTTTGGGCGTTCTGTCTGAGCTCACTGGAACGGAGAGTAATTTATGACTCCAAGCTCTGGGTGACGCTCCTCAGAGGGAGAGTACTGAAATGGGTTCAGTGAGTGTCGCTCATATCGTAATGAAGACATTTGGATGCGTGGTTGGCATTTTCAGACTGGACTGGCATTTTGAGACTCTTCATGCGTCCATGCCTCAGGCGAAGCTATCAGAGCTTTCATCCTAATACCATACTCTCACCTCCGAGCCATTTGGGACTAAACATCTAATTATCAGTTTTCCAGACACAAGCTACAATCGGGAATAAAAAAAACTGTACAGTGTCCATCGAAAAGCTTGTTTTCATTTGCAGTTACATATAGAATAGCCTTTTAGATCATGCCATTATTCTTTGTAATATCCGCAAAATGGAGGAAACAACTGATAAAAGTACTACCTTGGGAATAAGGACATTTCCCATACTCTGACTTTATGTTTAAATTTGCCATTGAATGTATTTATTCAGTCTACATAGAAGATTTGTGACTTTGCTTTGGGCAAAAATGTCTAGATGCGGTTTAGCAGGAAAACAGCTGTTTTGCCTTTTTTGGTGAGCTGAATAATTTACAGATTTGGTTATTTGCAGTGAGACACGGTGATAATTACACAAAAGCAACATGTTAAAATAGACA
Organism: Semaprochilodus insignis; assembly: GCA_034552555.1. Taxonomy (NCBI): domain Eukaryota; kingdom Metazoa; phylum Chordata; class Actinopteri; order Characiformes; family Prochilodontidae; genus Semaprochilodus; species Semaprochilodus insignis. The sequence continues at coordinate 10,801,854 of CM067477.1, read as the reverse complement.
CAGGCAGGAATATAAAATGAACCTCTGGGCAAATAAGCTATGCTAGTTACTTGAGACCTGCTAGTAGCTAACGTTGCCTGTACTGGCTACTTACTTTCGATTTTGATTCATTACACAATATGAAACTTTCAGTTTAAGATGATCTGCTTCAGCCGCAAGAAAGTGGATACAATTACACAGCATGGCTGGGACTTACAGGCTGCTGTTGGGGTTGTGATGCTAATAAAGGTGGAACTGCTCCTGTCAAACACCGAGCGAAACTGCTCGATATTGTCCAAGGTTTGTGAGACTGTCCAGAGTGAAATGGTTGAAGCTGGATTAAGAAGCTGGCGAACAGCATGTCAACTTAAGAGCCATCAAGTCATTTCCAATACCTGGCAACCATATGGTTGGTGTTCCTCCAGAGTCTTCTGTTTGGGTCTTCAGGCTTTTGAATGTTAGTTCATGATTCTTCAGGATGTATCGATCCATCATGTGGCTGGTCACCCTCTTCATCTGTTAACTTGAACTCTTCCATGCATAACAGTCTTTTCCAGTGACGTGGTTCTTTTAATAATATGTCCAAAGTAGGAGAGCTTCAGTTTGGTTATCTGGGCTTTGAGTGAGAGGTAAGGCTTAATTTGGTCCAGGATCCATTTGTTTGTTTTCTTTGCTGTCCAGGGTTCTCTCAGAAGTCTTCGCCGACACCAAAGATCAAAGGCATCTACATTTTCCCTGCCTCACTTGTTTATTGCACAGCTTTCATGTCCATAAAGAACCACAGAGAAGATCATAGCCTGGACAACTCTGATCATTGTTTGACAAATCACTGCATTTGCTTCTTTATCTTTGTTCTACTGGGTGCTAATATGCTGTAATCTACAGCGTCATATTTCTGGAGTGCTGGATCCTATTGATCCGAGTAGGCATAGGCTGTTCACCTTTTCCATATCGTCTCCACCAATGGTAAAGTTGTGCTCTTTCTTGTCATCATGATACTAGTTGTCTTTATATACACCCGAAGTCCTGTTTTTTCACTCTGTTCTTTTAGCTTCTTTATAAGACCCTTTAGGTCTTCCAGATTTTATGCTATGTTAGTGTGGTGTCATCTGCATATGAAAGTTTATTGATGATTCTTCCACCAATCCTGAATCTTCAATCATATTTTTCCAGTTCTGTTTCTCTCATTACATGTTCAGCGTACATGTTCAGTTTACATTTGGTATTGGGATACAAACCTAGTTTATCCCATTCTTAGGGATAATTTGTTGGGATAATTTAGTCAGTACTTTAACCAAATAATCTTTAGAATCTGAAATGTTTCCATTGCAATGTTATTGGTTTCTGTTGCTTTTTTGCCTGCCTGATGTTCAAACACTAAAGGTTCTCTTGTGTAGCCGACTTTTTTATTTTGGTTTCATCTGTGAGGATTTATCTATTTACATCTCTTCCAAATCCAGAGTTCCAAATCATGGCTGAAACTTAGTCTACTATTTTCAATGCTGTTGGTTCGTTGGTATATGTCAGTTTTGGGGGTGTAGATATTAATGAGTCAAGACTGTTATGTATCAGTCTATGATACTGGAATTGCAATGTTTTACCACCCTCTTTTACAAATGGGGGTTTTTATTTGAAGGTGGAGACAACCGTGTTTGAGGTTTATGGTATGTTGTTCAACTATTCCAATATAAACACAGCTTTTCATTCTATGGTAACCACCGTTAAACCACCTTTTGGGAAAGAAAAGAAGGTATTCATGAACTTTTGACAGGGTTTGTAAATAATACATGAATGAATATTCATAGTCTGCACTTAGTCCTGAAATGAAATTAAAAACTGTTCAGAAGTAAATTCCATTCAAACGTCTTTTCTAGCTGTTCAAAGGAGCTTCTCATGGAAAGACTTCTCAGAAATCTAAGAAACTGATCCATGGACATTGTGGATGAATAAGTGAAGGTTCATAGAAATTGGTTCTAGATTGCTACCTGGATACTGAATATTACTTAACATGGTATTGGCCCAGTTCAGGCTCTCATTTAAAAGCTACAGCAGGTCCAATTAGGTGTCTTTCTTTCAGTGCCTCTGTCGACGATGCATTTTTAATGAGTAATGGTGCTGGTTTCTGCATATTTAAGAGGGTTCCCTCTCTCTGCTATTGTTCTCCTCCAGAGAGACACATTGCCTGGGTGGGACTGACCCCCCTGGCGTTGTCACAAGGCGACAGCAACCAAACAAAGCGGCCTGCCACTGAGGATGATATCACCGCTTTGCCCCATCCCCCATACTGTGTGTGTGTTTATGTGTTTGATGGTCATTAGACTCACGCATGATTCATGGGAGCTGTTTTGGACCAGCCACCCTAAGAGACAAATGATGAGGTTACTAAACGACATGTGTGTGTTGTATGAACACAGATGCTCTTACACCCGATTGTGCATAGGAAATGTCATGCTGACGCAGTAAACAAAAAAAAAACTTCCACTGTAGCTCAGACACTGCTGTGTTTCAGACGACCTGGAATCAAAATGTACCTCTTTATTTTGTTACAGTGTCTAAAATGAAGCAACCTGTCAAATTCATACTCCAAACACGTAACATATCACACCAATGTTAATTCCGGTTTTGCTTCTTTTACTATCACTTCTTTTGTTTGCTGTCGAACATGGTTTCTTGCTGAGAATGAGCGGCGACAGTTATTATAATGATTCCATCTTGCCAAGAGCTTCAACCATTTTTCCATCAAAATGGTTATATCTTCATATACTGATGATGATGTTAGTTAATTTTAGAATGTTTTAAATTAAAAATCTTACTAATTTCTTATTTAAGACAAAATCTTTTTGTATGTAGATAGTTATGTGTTAGGAGCATAACAATACAATACACTATACTGTGTCCTTAATATGAGCCTTTCATTTCAATATCCACAGCTATCAAAGCAGTACATTCAACAGACTGGAGCAAATAGAGTACTCGGTTTAATACTGATTATATCGCATGAATTATAATTCAAATTAAACAAGAAAGCACACAGATCCTCTCCCCTCTGAAGAAGTCCTCTGTAAGGCGGCATATATTAGCTAGGGTTAGGGTTAGGGTTAACATATTAGCTTGAGTCTAGCATGTTATTAAAAATGATAGTGCTTTTAAAATCTTGAATGTGACAGTAATTGAAATATATATATGTATATATATATGTGTGTGTGTGTGTGTGTGCGTGTGTGTGGTTGTGTTACAACATATACAATATATAACATATATGATATGTGAAACATGTACAACTTCACTGCCTGACACTATATAAAAGAAGAAGAACTGTGCACTTTTCAAATCCTTTATAACAACATTTTTTTTCTGGTCATCCACCACACACTTCAGCCACTGCAGACTAATCTCCATTTTGTGTTTGCCCATTACGTATTTGTCTAATGTGTCTGTAGACAAGTGTGTCTGCCTTTAAATGAGTTGATCCCATATGGATCCAGGCCTTACCTAATATAGACTATATTAAGACATCTATCAGGCATCCAATTAGTGATGACACCTCTCAAAAGACACCCAGCTAAATTATGCGATACGCCCCAGGATGACAGTGAAACATAATACAGTTTAAGTGCTTATTTTGGAGACACTGTGCAAGGGTGAATACATGATGTTACTATTTTTTCTGGGGTTTGGAGAGCAACATTTCTGTCTATCAAGCCATTTCCCTGGCTTGGTGTGTATGATGGGCTCGGCAGAGCATGAGTGGGTGTCAGGGAGCGGGGTGGGAGCTCCATACATCATTGCACTGCAAGCCGAATCTGTTTGAAGAGTTAAAGATAATCTGCTTATGAGCGGAACGACTCCACACTCCATCTGGAGAACTGAAAACATAGCAGTGAGTGGAGTTGACTACAGACTGTGATCCCGCACACAGGAGACCCAAGTAGTTTCTCTTTGACAATGTGTATGTGAGGCTATGGACGGGTTGTGCTGATAGCTTGTGAATACTCTTTATGAAGTGTGATGTGATGTGTGTGAATGTGTTCTTGCAGTGAGTGAATTACTTTTAGCGCATGAGGGAGGGACTGGCCAACATACAGACCACTACAATTTGTGGAGGACCACTAAGATAGTGGGGAAAGAGGTCATAATGTAGTCTGAAAAGTGCGTGGGGGCAGGAGGAGGTATGTGACGAAAAACACAAAAAACCCCCACAAAGTTACATAAACAAGACACAAAAAAATGAAGTAGTGAAAGTATGCAATTTGTTCGGATATCAGAACGTATTTAAGGCTGTGTTTTGTGGGTGAAGGGGTCACTGTGGTTGTAGGGGACTGGTCTAGACAACAGTCCAGTCCAACTTAATTTAGTTCCCAGTCCAGTCCAGCCTAACATGGAAAAAATATAAAATAGATTAAAACAACAAAATTAAACTACACAAAAAATACACACAAAGGAAATAAACATGTGTATAACAAAACATGCTTGTTTCTTTTGTGTGTATTGGAACAACACAAAAAAACAGAGGAAAAAAATACAAATTTGGCATAATTTCACACAAAACTCCAAAAATGGGCCGGACAAAATTATTGGCACCTTTTCAAAATTGTGGGTAAATAACTTTGTTTCAAGCATGTGATGCTTGTTCAAACTCACCTGTGGCAGAAGACAAAGGTTACCCTGAACAATAAATGATAATAAATTTAGACTTATATGGGCAATATTTATTGAGCTACACATACAAAAGCAGTGTCTCTCAGTATGGCGTTGGGCTGCCACGTTTGCAACATGCCAGACGTCTCGGCATGGAGTTGTAAAGGTTCCTAATGGTGTCCTGTGATAATTCATTACATGTAGCTTGAATATTCACACAGGTCCTGCAGATTTTGTCACAGGAGCGGAGATGGAATAACACCGTGACGCGTGACAACAAACCATTCATCTTGGTGCTGAGTAAGGTGCCTGCACACAAAGATTCATTGGTCATGTCCATGTCCAAAAGCGGGACTTATAGTAGTATATGTAGTCCTGCATTGTTCAGCCGTCTGCCAATAGTGCTGGCAACTACAGGATGACTCGTGGAGGACGCTGTTTGGTCAGTCAGGTACTGCAATAAGGTCGCCCTTGCTTATGTCACATGCATGGCTGAGTGTGAAACTTGCGTGAAACTTGCGTGAAACACTTGTATGTCTCTAATTGTCAAACCTACTCACAAAGTTCCATTCCTGTTGGTTGATTCCTTCTGGGTGCAGCTATTTGTGATACTATTCTTCCTATTCTTTTCATGATGAGTGTAATATTTGTACTTACTTTGCCTGAATTGTTCATAAACAGCAGGTGATACAACCTGTTTCATTTATACTGCAATATAGCATTAAATGCAAATAAATTTAATACCAAAAGTATTGCTTTTATGTATGCTAATCTGTGTGTTTTTCAAAACTTCTTCTTGTGGCTGACCAGTTCATTACTTAAATGACTAATCAGTGCGTCATCATATAAAGTCAAGTGTTTTGATGACATAAATTAATCTATGTGAATCTGTGTCACCCCTGAGCAGAAACAACATCAACTGCTGTTTTCAAAAGAAGAAATTCTTGTTGCTTTTCACTTTTTTCAACATAGGAAAACTACAAACTGCCACGTTATGAAGTCTGCAACAGATGCAAACCTCTTATCAGCACCCAAGCCAAAAAAGGCTAGATGACAAGCTACTGAAAAGAATATGTATACGAAGTTGGGCTTTGTTAAGTGGGCCCAGTACTTATGCTCACCAAAAATAGGGGTTGTGGACTCAAAGAAAGCTGTAATTCCAAAACATTCAGGCATAAATTCACTCAAACCAGAAAATAACATAAAATAAAACGTCATATTCTGAGTCATATTTACTACTGAATATCTGACTATATCACAAAACCAATTCTCAGCTCATGCAGCAATAACGAACTGTATGCATCGGGACACTGTGGGAACTTCCACATGGCTACATTTGCAAGCAGCGTGCTTGTGTGCGTTGTGTACTTGTTCGTGTATATTGTGGGGGCTGGCACAGCGTATAAAAACAGCATTGTGACAGCATGGATGGGGGTGTATGGGGGGACTTACTTGATGAGTCATCACAGATGTGTACTCTGGCCCTGTCACCCCAGGGCCAGTGTGTTACGCTCTTGAGGTCATTTGTCATCTGTGTCTGTGCTTGTGTGTCTATGTGCATGTGGAGTGGGTTCTCCTTAGCTGAGCACACATCCTCAAGAGTCACATTCAATACAGAGATAAGGTTACGCAACTGCCAAGACAACAGCCCAATGATGTGTAAAGGCTTTTCTTCCCTGCTCCTTGCTTGCCTTCCATTAGATGGAGATCTACATAAACACCACCCTTCAAATGGAAAAAAAATGAATCACGTTCAGTCATCACAGGAAGTAGAACAAAGACCAAGACAACGTGGAACTCTCCCTCTGTTATGACCCCATAGTTTGATAGCAAACAAAAATCCTAAGCACTGGTTTAGTTTATAGCTAATAACACGACTGCCTCAGACACAGTTATGGTTCCTGTCGGCCTCGGGATACCCCTGTTCATAATAAAACCCACCCAAGCACTGCTCTATTGGTAGGTCCTGTAATGATATGTCCCAAAGGTACCAAATACTGTAATCTGGAGAGTCTTTGAAGAGCATTGCATATCCATAGTGCCATGAACCAAAAACCCTTTTGGTTTTTTTTTAGAGTGAATTGAGTCTGTGAATGAGTAGTAGACAATAGAGATGTAAATATTTAACTGCTTTACCATTAACCGACAAACTTTGTCATTGTCTGGCCAAAACAATCACTTAAAACAATATGTAATTTATTTTCCAATAATTAGCAGTTCCTACATGAATAAGTAGATTTATCATTCAAGCTGAACAAGATTTCTTTATTTACTATGCATGAGTGCAACAAGCGATTGGTTCTGATAGGTACGCCTTCTAAAAAATGAAGTGTGCAGATAATAATAGTTATATTTGGGACCCCTCATTGAGAGGACAATACTACTACTATGTGCAATATCAGAAGCAAACATTTGCAAGTGATATGACAGATAACTATTTCATGTTTTCATTTCCTCAGAGAAAGTGTGATCCATGGCGGTGTGAGGAAATCACACATGAGTGTACAACATTATAGAGAAGAATATGGTGCACAGCGATGACTTTCAAAAGCTACTGAGGTACGCTGAGCCACTTGGGCTAGCGGTGAATGGTAAACACAAGTTTAGAATTTTAGAATATAGACATTTCTGTCGCCCATCATTGTATATTCCAGTCAACCTCATGTACATAATATATGAATATATTATCGTTGTCAGCCCTGCAGTCTAAACAAAACCTTATGTAGTTTGTTTACTTAATGTACATGCATGCTGTCCTGTATCTCCACCCGTATCTTATTTTTGTTGATTTTTATTTTTATACATTGTTTGAACACAGCACCTGCCATTTACTTCATGATGAATGGACCAACAGAAATGGCCCAGAATTGCTTGGAATAAAGTCTGGTTCAATTGACTTGAGTAAAATTCCATTAGGTTTTTGCACTCTCCTGTAAAGTTGCCATTTTGGAGATACTTGTTTTCTTTGGACATTATCTAACACTGCTGTCAGCACAAAACCTTGAAAATGATAATTTTACAAGACAAGAAAAAAAACTGCTTTCTTTTTAATGTAAGCTAATAGAACCATATAGAACCACAAGCTAATAGACTTTTTTCCCCAAGCACTTTTTAAACATTTGTTTTGGTCCTTCATCATGAATGTGAAGGCCATAAGATATTTTCAAATAATGTAAAAAACTTTTAATAATCTGATAATAATCCAATCATAATCAGGTTTTATCAGTGTATATACTCTTATTCCAATTTCTTTTGTTTTTTGAAATGACAATAAAACACTTTTGCAGCAATGCTGAAACCAACTACATGCTTGACAAACTGAAAAAATTCAATAGTCTTCACCTTCTAGATGATGCATATTCACATTTTCCAATATAGTGATGTTTAAAAAAGCCGCAGCATGACATTTAAGTTTTACATTATGTTTATATCTTGTTCTGTGGGTGTATTGGCAGCAGAAATCCGATGATGGCCTGACTCATGTAGAACCAGGGGTTTTTCCCATTACCCGATTATTCAAGTGCCTGTAAACATGTTCAACGAAATATTGACGAATTACATTATTTTCTGCAGATTATTAAGTATATGTAAACTCACTCAATGGACTAATAACGGTCAGTTAGCAGTAAAAAATGCCAAAAATTGATATATACTATATAGTGTTAATGTATGATTCTTAGTATGATTCTTAGTGGCAAAGAGTATCAGTTTAACTTATGACTATCTACTAAGTAGAAGAAAATGCTTTAGAAAGATCGTGAAAATGGGCATTGCTGTGTTCTACATGACCCAGAAGACACAGATCATGAAGTGCCTCTTGCAAATATACTCTGTTCTAAAATTCTGATTGAAACTTAGCACAAACAGAATTTCTAGCCTGTAAACAGCAAATCTGAAAAATTGCCAATTCTTCTAAAATTTTATAGAGATGAGAAGGCTTAGTAATGGGTTAGTAAATTCTGAGTTCCAAGATTCTTTGCTTTTATCCTTTAAGGAAGATTTATGGGGTGCCCTAAATATGAGCTTACCAATATAAGGTTCTGCCACCATTTAAAGCTTAAGATCCATCAGATGTGCTCCAGTGGATCTCCTAGCGTTAAGCATGTCCTCCTTCATCACCTGACTGAAGGAGAACAAAAGCCCCTTGTTTGGACAACTAAAACTTGCCAACAGAGCGTCCAGGTTGCAAAGGCGTCATCAGACATGCCTAGGTCCTTAAAAGTTGGTGAGTCAAAAAGGAAAAAGAAGCATTAGTATATTTCCAGTATGATATATTTCAATCTATAGGTTATAGATGCCAGATAGTCTTTTCTGGAATAAGAGGCGTGCCAGGTTTTGCTAACGTAAAGTGTAGAATACAACTTATACCTGTAGATAACAGACAGCGGTACATTATTAATACATCACAACATTTAACATCATTGGTCAAGGTCAAGGGTGGTGTTCCCTCAGAACTTTTTCTTGATAGGGTCACCAGTTGTAGAGTGAAATCCAAGTCACATTTTCCGATCTGTCATATGATCTAAGAGCTTTTGACATTTGAGGCTCAACCAAGTCAAGCAAACACACACACAGACTCCCCCAGTCAAGGTTTTCACATGCCATACCTAACATTAGTAGCATAGAGGTTGGCAGAAAAGAGAAGCAAGGGTCATTCTGAGGGAAGATGGAGATCCCCTTCAGGATATCTAACCAAATGATAGGATTTAAAAGAAAGGAGAAGTGGCTCATGTGGTGAGAAGTGACAGTGAGTGCATGCGTCTCACTCTGGGAGCGAGTGTGTTGAAAACACCACCGCTGTGTCTTAATTTAGCACTGCGACCAGAAGTCGACCGCAGGGTCGGGGTGCTACGCAACACCTTCCTGCGTCATGGTTTCAGTCTTAAACATTATTTCCATGGCAACGGTGGGGAATTCTCAGAGAAACAAGTCTAAATTTGTAGGTTAACACTTTTCACTTTGCTTAAATCACTCAAAGGACATGGTTTATGTCAAATTCACCTTTAGATGCAGAATGCTATACTCCTAGATTTCTCAGTGTGCAGAAGAAAATCCCATGACATTTGCTGTAATTGTGGCGTGAGGTCATGACACTGTGGTCATTAGACTGGACCTGAAGGCCTTTGGCCTTTTTCATTCTGTTTAAAGCTTGCTATGTGAAACGTAGTAGATCAGTTGATCAATCATTCCATAAGTACCGTATTAACTTGTAGCAATTTCATGCTACTAAAGTTTCTTATAGGTAAATAGTATTATAGTATTGTAAATAGTACTATAGAGTACATGCTATAGAACTCTACCAATATCACCACTGCTATTGTGGCATTCCCTGCTATTAAAAGAGACACAGCTTTTATGGTGCTTTATTCTCCAACTGTTGTTGGCCACAGTTATGCCGTACATAAGCAGAGGTTCTATTCGCTGCCCAGCTCACATCTGACTCAGAGGCCTATGGGTTGGCCAGATTTGCAGGTTTGCAGCGCTTCATTCTAGGATGGCTTTGACCATCCCTTGGCTAGGCCTCTGAGTCAGAAGAGATATGGGTATGGAAGAGAAAACTTTGCTTAAACTCAGATATGCTGATGGTGAAAATCTGCCATCAGGGCATTACTTGTAAGTCTGATGACGCTGCGTTTTGTAATTAGCATATCTTGCTGTGATAGCCTAATTTGCTAAATGTGTGCTAGGATTGTGATGTTTTGTGAGCTACATTATGAAGTAGGCTTTGTGCTGTTAAGATGCATTAACTATCAGCAATTAGGCAGCTATGGTTGTTTATCATGGTAAATAATTTCTTTTTACAGTTGAATACATGCATGTGTTGCTGGTTATTTCAATCACTGCTGTCTGTCTAATGCTAATCTTTAGAATTATATGTAACCTTTAGCGAGGGCAGCCTAAATGAATAATACTATGGTCTGTCTATAAGAACAGCTTTTGCTTCATGTCAATGCCCTGCACTGAATAAATTGAATAATGAATAATTTCATTGAATTAACTTGATTCAAATACATAATTTCTGCATGAATACATACAGAACATACAGAAACACGATACACAGACATTTTTGACAAAGCATGACATATCATGACATCATCAAAAAAAATGTCCCCATGCACACAGAAAGGGATCAATCGACGGGAATGAAACTTGGTGGGCCTGGTGTCACTTCACCTCCACCCCTACCTCAAAATCTGCAGGAACCGTGTGAGAATATTCAAGCTGCCTGGGATGGATTATCGCAGGACACCATTAGGAACCTCTACAACGAGACGTCTGACACGATGCGTTAGAAGCTCAATAAATATGGCCCATATCAGTCTAAATTTATCATCATTTATTTTTCCTGGTAACCTTTATCATCCTTCCCAATAGCACTGCAATCCCACACTTCCTTCTGAGTGTAACTATTCTTTTGATGATGAGTGTAGATGAGAATAATTAATCACAAAATTATAGCAATTCAGTTTAAATAACAGCTGACTGTCTGTATTTAACCCACACAGTCACATAAATACAGTGTTAAAACAAAACTGGTAAAAGAAATCTGCCCAAGTACTTGGAGTTTAAGGTATTCAGGGAAATGCGACACGACACATCATAGGTGTCCAGTCCAATGAGATGAATGTTAAATGAGGGGATTTACTCCCTTCACTCTGATTCTGAGGAAATGACAGGAGGCAAAAGGCAACAGAACACTACTTATTACTTGTTGGCTCACAATTATAAGGCAAATGAATGGTTAGCCTTGTCATGAGTTTACACGTCCAGGGACATGAATCTCATAATTATTCACTGTAATCAATTTGTGGCGTCAAGCATGAAGAGATCTAAATGCTATGCATACATATCCTGTTTGGTTATGTCTTCCATCTGGACCTCCAGCCATAATGACGGGCTTAGCAGAAAGCTGACCCGGCCTCATTAAATGAGGCTGGGAGAGGAGCCTAAAACCATGCTCAATTAAACCTACTGATATTTGGTGGAGTAACACACTTTTAACCTTAAAGCACAACTATGTAAGATTTGTAGCCTACAATATTAACAGGATGTGAAGAAATAACAGTTTTAAAGACATGTCAAAGACTTCTATGTATTGTGTTGTAGAGATATCCACTGAAGTTAACACGCTTTTCATAGTATCATTTTGTAGCTCAAGAGGTGATAATGAGTCACTGTAGCATCATCTTTCACCAGCCCAACATGAGAGGATGAAAAAGTAGCACTGCTCCACCAATGTATTCTAACCTCCTGTGAATTATGTTGAAGGTCCTTCTCCATCATTTAAGTACAGGTAGCCACTGAAAGGAGGAGTAAACACAGTGATGGCTGAAGCTCCTCACAAGCGACCATTATGATTAAGTGGCCACAGCCACTTGTGCGAGGAATCCACATTCAGAAACACCCAAAAGAAGATATAAATAACAGCAAAACAAGAGTTAACATTGGCATTGCTTTCTACCACTGGAGATGCTCTTCTTGGGTAAAGGGATGAAGTAAACAGCTGCTAATGCTGACATTGAGTAGGAGGGATATTTCTCATGAAATGGGGAACACCTCAACTTTCTGGCGATATATTACCCCCTTTTGTTTATATGAATTCGACAGGCTGTGGTCTCTGCATGGAGTTGTAGAGGTTCCTAATGGTGTCCTGTCAAAATTCATCCCATGCAGCTTGAATATTCTCACACAGTTCCTGCAGATCATTTGGTAGGGGTGGAGGTGGAGTGACACCAGGACTTCTGGACATGTGACACACATTCGACGTGTGACAACAAACCATTCATCCTGGCGCTGACCACGGTGCCTCCACACACGGATTCGTTGGTCGTCTCCACCAAGACAAAAGCGGGACTCGTTACTGAAGATGACCCGCTGCCATTCTGAGTCACTCCATGACAGTCTGGCGCAACACCATTGCAGTCTTTGGCGACACTGACGTGGTATTAAATGTAGTTGTCGTAATGGTCTGCGTGCATGTAGTCCTGCGTCATGCAATCATCTGCCAATGTGCTGGCACTAACTGGATGAGTCATGGAGGGCATCACTGCTCACTGTGTTTGCACATAGCTGCATTAGCTAGCTTTTGTTGTTCCTCCCAAATCCACACAGAAAAGCTAATTTATGTTTAGCCAGCTTTTATAATAATCAAAAACATTGTATAGAGCAGTGGGTATTCCACAAAGCAGGATTCCTCAGTTAACCAGACAACTTAAGGCCAAAGTCAAGTCTGTCCAATCAGAAAACAGTTGAGCGTTATTCCTATTGGACAGTCCTCATTATTAGGCTTAGGTTATCTGGTTAACTGAGACATCCTACTTTGTGCAATACCCCCAGAGCTGCCCACCAGTGGCCTGTGAAGACACATTTGATTTGGGCTGCCAAAAAGTCTTTTATTTCATTCTTAAAATGATTGTTGAAGTATTGTAGTATCAAAAATACTGTGCAATGCTATAGGATGCATTTTTTAAACCTAGCTATCTTCTTTATTTGTATATTAACTGGTCTTTTTGGCCTTTGGTCCACCACAGTCATAGCACTTTCAGACCTGGTGTAGAGCAAGGAGACACGTTGGCTACGTGTCATTCATCTCTGGAAACTCCAAACAGCACCTGGCGTAGATTTATGGAAATTTAAATTTGCAAATGTATTTGCCTTTATCTAATGTTCCGCGCGCTCCTGTGATCACGTGCCAGCCCTGTCTGTTTTGGAGGAGTCTGTAATTGCTGCTGTCCAGCAGTTGTAGACTGCCGCACCGCCAATAGCTGCAGAGGAAGGCGGGGAAGAGACTGAGGGTGGGGGGGGGTTCCACCCGTTTTCCGACAAGTCCCACCTGTTTGGTAAGGATCGGTTAGTCGTTCATATTCACAAGCAGGACGACGTAGTTTACAACTAGCCAATCCAATGCCAAATTTAGCCAATCCTCGCGCGGGACTTCAACAGCATCAGCCAATCCTCGCACAGGAGGCGGGGACTGTCGGAATACGGGCGGGGAAAAACAAACGCTGCCGAGCCGCCGTCGCGCTTCAAACACATTCACTCACACACGCTTACACACACCCCCGCTGGGTGTGTATTACTGAAGCCCATGTAGGCAGGAGAAAAGCTCTGGACTTCTCACGACCGAAGAGGAGAGACAGAAAGAGAAAGGACGCCGCTGAGTCGAGCAGATATGTATTTGTCCAGCCGCTTATAGCCCATTCTCTGTGCCAGGGAGGCAGGGTCTGCCTCTACCGCCAGCACTGCTGAGCATCTCTGACAGGCTGACTGCATTGAGGCCAGCGTAAAAACGGCGCCGTGTTTATCTGGCCTCTCTGCTAACTCGCTTATCTCTTCCTCATTAACGTGATTCTGACTTACACCGCGCTCTTAGCCCTCCGGTGCTGATTAGCGAGCCGCGCTTCTCGACGGCATGTCCTCTGTTCGTTTACTGCAACGGAAAACCGTCTGTCTCTCTCACACGACCTGAACGACTGCAGAGGACGGCGAGACAGGGAGCGGCTGCGCTGGAGCTCGTTTTTCGGGGTGTTTCATGTTTTGGGGACAGTAGCTCAGCTGACTGAGGAACCCTGTCAGCCCATCCGCAGGCGGGTAGCCCACCGAGACGGTTCATTCTTTAGTGGGGGTATTCTGTATTTCAGCAATGGCTGCGCTCTCTTGACACAGCCGCGGCAGGGAGTGTAGAGCCTGTATCCTAGTGTTTTTGAGTTTCACGTTAACTGAGGTAAAATGTAAACGCTCGAGACTTACAGAACCGACAATATCCGTAATTCAGCGTTAATTAGGATCGACGCAAAGGCCTCATCGCTGTATCCCCACCAAAATGCCGGCTGGAATGAAGCCGCTGGAAAAGTTTCTGAAGAAGCAGACCAACGCACTCACTCGCGCCGGGGGCTTCGGGGACAAGGCGGCGGGCACCGGGGCTTCACGGCGGCGGGCCAGCCTGTCTCGGGTGGTTCCGTTCTTCAGGGAGACCTCTCCCGAGGGCGGCCCGGCGCGGGACGTCTTCAGCCCCGAGACGGAGGAGGCACCGTGCTGGCCGTCCGCCGCCGCGGACATCAGGAGCCCTTCGCTGTCCAGCGACGAGCAGAGCTCCGAGGCGAGCCTGGACACCAGCTGGACGCCTCTGGCCGCGGACACGCCGGAGAACCTGGCGCTGGCGCTGCTGGACAGCGTGGCGGGCAAGCGGTACGGCAACTGCACCGGTAAGAGCCAATGGTTTGTATTTTTAACGGAATGCACGTAAAGCCCCCTTTTCGTCACCTAACCGCAGCACCGTCGTGACTCCCCACTCATCCTGGATCCGGTGCTCATCTCGTGTACGAGTGGGACGCGAACGTACAGGGGTTTGCACCGCATCGTGCTGTTTCCAGTTTATTGGGCGCTAAAGAAGTGCACAACTGCAGCACAGGGTAGCACTATCTGAAACGACGCCAGCAGGCCAGTACACCACGCGAGTACTGAAGCAGAAACTGCTCAGGGCGAAATTACTCCCCATTGCACCACTACACTACTCTAGGGGTTACATAATAACACCGGAGTTATTCGGCCATCACGGCTACCTCTTTATTGTACGACAGTAAGAATCAGAGTCATGGCGGTAAGGGTTAAAGCCGAGCTGCTAGGCTGCCCTTGCAAGCTAACAGCGAAACGACTAATAATGAAGTGCGCGTTAGCAGCTCGGACTGGCCTAAAGAACCAGAGCGCGCGCGCCCTCGAGCGAGCGAGAGAGAGTATCTGGATGGCATGTAGTTCTACCTGAAGTAGCTTTGCGCGGCGTGTCGTGTGTCGCCTGCTTATTTATTAATTCGAGAAACGAGGTCATGTTTCTCTCTTTACAGCGAACGAGTGCTAGTGCTTATTGGTAGAGGAAAGGCTGCTTCTGATCACGTGCTATGTGAAACGTTATAAGGGCCATTTACTCTTATATCTAATATATTAAAAGGCCGTGGTGCGTGTAGTCGATATCATACGCAATTTGAACGCCAGCTCACTTGGAAAGGTGCCATGAAATGACTGTTCTTATCATCTCTTATCATGTGCCAGGCCTTGGGCAGGCATTCCTGTCTGGAAGCTGTTTAGGTTGGGCGAAACAGAAAAGGATTTCCAAGGTGCTTTCCTTGTGGGTCTTCCTGTTAAAACTGCCAGTCAGCCACTGTTTCCCATCAGCCACGGCTTCACCGGAAGAGGTGCCACTTGTTTTGTCCTGAACCTACACTAATGATTAACAGGGGCTTAGTCACCTAAACACAGCATCATGGTTGAGGTATGAGCATTACACACCTTGAGAACCCTCCCAGGTGTAATGCTGTTTGTACTAATACTGAATTCTCCAGTATTCAGTGCTGTACTGATATTTGACTGTGGTGCAGCAGCGGCAGCCATTGCACATGTGCAGTGAAGTGTTATTGTGAAGTAACCATAGAAACTACAGGGCCCTGAGAAGTATGGTCATGCATAAGGGCCCGTCTGTTTGAAGGGCGCTGTATGTGAAATCAATAGACTGACAAGTCATTTCCTGTGCTCCTCTGTATTATGGTCTTTGCTTAGCTTATAGGAGAAGTTTTGCTGTCCTATCGACAAAGAGGATAGCAATGCCCTAGACACCCCCCCCATGACTGTCTAAATTTGACTCTTGAAGCTTACTGGGCTTTAGGGGTCAAGGTTGTGTGCTTGTCCTACAGAAACGTGATACCCAAGAAAATTCTACCTTGAAAAAAAGCAGTGCAGAGAAGGTAACCGGAAAAGAGGCCAGGGGCATTTATAAAAGTCTGTCTCGTCTGTTTCAGCAGAAGAAATGTGTTGACTTGGTCAGATCATGTGTTGGAATATTTCAGTACACACATTCTCTGGACGTCCTGATACTCCTCAAAACATGGCCCCTGCATTTTTTCAGGCCATGTCAAGATACATGTCTGGAACTCAACAGTCTGGCTCCATCTCTCTTTCCCTCATCCGTTTAGTACTGGAGGGTTTTGTTGATGTGGGCTGTGGCTGTTGGAGTAATGCTAATAAAAATTACCAAAGTTTTTTTGTTGCTCATTCAAGTAGCAGCAAAAATGTGTGGAACAAAATGGAATATCTCACTCTCTCCCTCACTCATCTTCCAAACTGCTTTATCTGTCTGGATCGCAAGGGGTGCTGGAGTGGCATGGTGGCACAGTGGGTAGCGCTGTTGTCTCACAGCAAGAAGGGCTTGTGTTCGATTACCGGCTGGCGCATCTGAGGGCCTTTCTGTGACTAGAGTTTGCATGTTCTAACCGTGTTTGGGAGCGTTTCCTTCAGGTGCTCTGTTTTTTGCCCACAGTCCAAAGACATGCTGTCAGGTGGATTGGAGATGCTTAATTGCCCGTAGGTGTGTGTGTGAGAAGGTGTATGTTTGTGTGTCTGCTCTGCGATGGATTCGTGGCCTGTCCAGGGTGTTTTCTGCCTTCCGCCCATTGAATGCTGGGAAAATGGAACATGTTCATTTTAAATTCTGTTACACTTGGAGATGAATCTGCTTTGGTATCTCCTTAAACAACTTTTTTCTGATCTATATCCAGAGTGATTTATAGACATAGTATATTACACACATTTGACGGTTGAGTTGGACCATGTCCTGCCTAACCTGTTCCCTGGAACATTATGGTGTAATTTGCAGAGCTGTCTGTCATTCCAGAGGTCTCAGAGCTTTTGAAAAAACACCACTAATCCTGGATTAGCTAACGATAGTCTCCCAGATTGACTGTCTCATCCGGACCTGGTGTCTGCAGCAATGAGTGTGTGGATTATGAATTGAGGTGGTCTACTGATCCCAGGTCACGAGGCCACTGTATCATACTGCCAAACTATTTAGACTGCTCTCCAATTAATAGCACACAAAACATCTACTGATGGAGTACCAACAAGCACCCAGTCCATCTACCTGAGGAAGGCTACAGTCACCTTAGAGATACCAACTCTCACAACAGTGATGAAAGTTGCAGCTAGTCTTCACTTCTGTTTTTGGTCTCACACCTGCCAGGGCAACTTTTTGGCTGCATACGTACTTTCATCTGAAACTCTCTATAGCATTGGCCGGTATATGTCCAAGTATGTGATGTTTTTTGCAGTTCACTCAAGGTCAACTGCTTGGTTGTTGCATAATTATGTTTACCTCTTGAACTTCCAGTATCCAAAAGCACAACATGTTTCGAAAGCGTGTCGGGGCAGGATTTCAAAGGGAAACATTAGACAAGGTACAGACAACAGTTTGGCAAGTAACTGAATCCCTTGAGTTGGCAGTACAAGCTGGTACTACACAGGGAGATTCCCTTTACTGTGTGAAAAAGGAGTGGTTTGTTCTTTCCACACTTCATGTGCAGGAAGGGGAGTGTTGTGGCTGAGGTGTAACCATCCAAAGCAGCCACCTTTAACAGCATTGAAGGATTATGTATTAAATATTAGGCGTTGAGTAACAGTAGAGCTGGCCAATATGGCAAAAAATCTAACGTTGCGATACTTTTTCATGATACATAATATGTACTCAATATTTATTTTTTCAGACTTCTAAAAAATACTATAAAAAACTCAACACAGTGATTTTATTCAATATTTAGTATGCTGTGTTGCACTAAATCCAGGTTAATGGAATGAATTTTGAAACATGCCGCAAGATATGTTCAGAAATGCATATTGTTGTGGTCACATGAAAACCGCTTTTTGTGTTTCACATAATTTGAAAACATCATTTATCCTTTATTGTGTAAAAAATTAATGATGAATGGAATAAAAAGAAATGGTCCAAAACTGATTGGAAAAAATCTGGTTACATTAACTTATATTATGGGTTTTTTTTGTTTTTGTTTTTTGTTTTGTTTTATTTTATTTTTGGAGATAAGAGGTTTTCTTCCAACAGCAACAATATTGCATTGGGACACAATTTATCACAGAAATGATATATGCCGTCACATTGCTCAGCTCTATTCATAGTAACTTTAAAAGCAATCAAAGTAGTTGATCAGCCAAGATATGTTTGCTGTCCAAAATTTGCTTTGTTTGTTTTATACTGAGGCTACATTGCTAATGTAGCAGACAAGTAAGGAAAACTTACCACATCGAGTCTATAAGTGTTCTTATATAGATGAATTTGTGTAGTTTCTAACACTGTATAACATACTGTTATTTATAAAAACAGACAAAAGTATGGGCAACATTCAAGCTGCATTTCAAGCTTTCATTTTTAAATCAACAAAGTGCCATACTATTTATACCCAAGCGAATCCTTTAAACGATCACCGTTGGTTAGCTACATGACAGTAAGTTGGCATGCATTTTTTCTAGTTTCCTCGGATTCTCAGATGGATGTAGATTGCTGTGTGTCATCATTCCTTTTAACATGTGAGTCACCCTCCACACTCAAGGTGTTTGTGATGGACAAGCGTGACATCAAGAAGCCATTTTGCCTCCTGCACCCCCACCTTATGCTGTTTATCCTCAGCGTGTAGATCCTCTGCGACTCTGACAGCTGCAATTAAAGTGTGCACACCCCCATGCTAGCATTCAGAAAATAGATTAGCTCTAACTAGCCTATGTGCTAAATTAGCTGTCCACTTACCACCTATAAACTACTGCATGCTCAACTTCGTTGCCAGACTATGCTAATGGGGGATGCTAATCAGGTGGGCTTAGGCTAACAGCCACCTGTGCTTTTTGACAGTCGGCTGAGTCATTCTCCACTGCACTAATCAAGCTAAAGCATGTGGACGCTCTGTGGCCCGGAGCCTGGTTGAGTTAGCTTCACTGAGTCGTCCATACGCCGCCTTTCGTATGGTGAAGCATTCCTGAGGCGCATTCTCAAGGAGTCTGCAGCGAGAGAGAGAGAGAGTGAGAGAGGGAGAGGGAGAGAAGTGAGTTGGACGATTAGAGAGAGCAAAAGAAAGAGATG
Organism: Semaprochilodus insignis; assembly: GCA_034552555.1. NCBI lineage: Eukaryota > Metazoa > Chordata > Actinopteri > Characiformes > Prochilodontidae > Semaprochilodus > Semaprochilodus insignis. The sequence continues at coordinate 10,782,329 of CM067477.1, read as the reverse complement.
GAGAGAAAGGGAGAGACACAAGTGCAACGTGAGAGAGTGGTGGCATGGGTATGTGTGGGAGGAATGTTGCTTTTTTTCTGAAAAGAGCGAGGGATTAGGAAGAAATGGCTGCCCACTCATTGGCCTCCCTTTGGAGGGCTTTACATAACATCAGTATCTCTCTCTCTCTCTTTCACTCTCTCCCTCCCTCTTAATAGTTGTGCCCACTTGCTCTGTGCATAACCCACGCACCTGGGCCACTCTCTGCTGAAGAAATGGAATGGGGGGGCCCCAGGGCTACTGCTCTTGACCATGTGCAGGATGAATGCGTGTTGGCTTTGAGTGCATCTGTTTGTGCATTTATGCTGCCATATGAATGCATGTTTGTGTATGTGTGTATATGTTTATGATCTTTCATGCATGCTTGTAATTCTTGTTCATTTATTGTACATGGGAAGTGCTTATCAGTGGTTGATGTGGCATGAAGAGCTCTGTGTATTTAGAGGTATAGAAACGTTGAACACCATTGGTCAAATTACATGTTTTGCTGATTTTCTAAGTGAAAATAAGTGAACAAACTTAAACATGGCATTGTTCAAATGCAAACTGTAGACGGTTTTAGAATTTTTTTTTTTGTAGTTTAAAAAAAAATAAAAAATAGCAAATTTGCAGTCAAGTGATTCTGAAGCTGCACAAAAAAACAGATGCAGGCCAGGAAGTGGTATTACAAGAAAAAGGTACTTACATATAGGACATGATGCTCGTATATTGAAGACGAGTGAAGTGATATTTCTACTGAACTGAAAGACTTGGCTGCTATCAAAACAGCAGATATAAGCAGCTATATTGTCCTCCAAACACACCTCTACTCAAGAATACAAATATTAGTATACGAGTATTGAGGCATGCAGTTCTTTGTGTTTGCAGTTGGGTCATTGACTGTCATTTGGTTTACTTTTAACATCCTAAAGATTAGCCTGCCAACAAACGTTTAGCTTCTTATTCGCCAGTTTTCTTGTTCAACCTTACATGTTGCAGCAGATGCCAGAGCATAACTGTTGTACCATTTAAAGTGGAATCAGGTAAATGCGAAAAAGAGGTGGTGAATAGGACGCTGACTTCAGCCTCATCCTGACCACAGATAAAGGTTCGCAAGCCATTTTTGCTGGTGTTTTTTGGGCAGTCGCTTGGATTCCCCTCATCATGAACAACAACTATTGGTATTTATATACTTTGGAATAAAAGCTCTTAATGTTTTCTTAGTTAGATTGATTTTGAGTTAAGTAGTTCAACATTTCAGATACACAAGGCATTATTATGAAGCTGACAGTAAATTGTATACTGCAATGTATAGCAATATAAATACAATGATTGCAGGTGTTTGGTCAATATCCTGCAAGCTCGATGTGCGTCTGTGTTTAGCACAAATATGCTTGTGTGCAGAAGCGCTTCTCTTTAGGCATAGCACCTGTTCACATGGCAACCAGTGCTCTCTCTTGTAGGGAGGAGGAGGAAGAGGAGGAAGAGGGAACAGGAAGGAAGGGAAGGGAGGATGAGTGTAGTGCAGTCTGCAGGGATGGGGCGATCACTTTGAGTGTAGAGGGAGCATGGCTTTGATAGAGCAGTAAAGAGGGCAGCTCCAAAAGCGCACCTCACTCGCCCTAGCTTCCTCTAACTCTCTTTTTTGCTCATGGGGTTAAATTAACAGAAAGGAGGGCATGTCCAAAGCCTCCTGTGCTCACATAAGCGCACCCATAGACACATGCACGCACATGCTCATTGTGCAAAAACAGCATTGCAGTAAGGACAAGCAAAACATGCCACGTGATGGCACTTTGAAGGGACAGCAGCGGTTGCTCTCTATTTTTTTGCCACTCTGTTTGCCACATTTCGCACGCGTGCACACGCGTACAAACAGATGGCCTCAAGCTCCCCGGTCTGCGGCTCAAAAGACAGCCCTAATAACAGCCTGTAGGCTCAAATGGGAGCGAGGGATGTGATTAGTGTGCAGTCATCACTGTGGCTAAGAAACAGTCTAATATGTGGAATGATAATGGCAACTGTATCTCTGTGATCCAGGCTACCTAGTGCAGGCTTTTATACCTTCTTAGAATACAGGCTTATTATTCTGCGATTAATCTCAAGGCTTATTATCCAGTAACAAGTAGTATGAATAAATTGGTGACTGCTATGAAACTGGCATACTATTAGTGCTATTGTGAGAGCAATCCTTTAAAGCCCGACTGGCCAAAATAGGTGGTTAAGATCTGGACGTTAAATAGTTAGGTATATTTGCACCCTTAAAACAAAGGCTTCAGGTAGGTCCTTTGTCTGCAGTTTGTTTTTATGACAAAATCATTGTACATGTTACGTACACTTCCAAGGTGTTCTGTAAAGAACCACATAGGAGTAGTAGACAAGAGAATTTTCTACAGCCATATGAATATGTCATGCATGGCTAATTGATTGTTGCCTCCCACCCCAAATCCCTGTAAGCTACTTTACTGCTCATAGCTCCCCCTTGTGGAGAGCTCCAAGCCTGTTAAACACGTGGGAGTTGATGAGTTTGAATAGATGTGGGAAATTATGAAGTATTGAAGTATTTTATATACTCATCCAAAACACTGTATGGAAACCACAAGGTGTATGGAAAATGCTGGTATCCTGCTGTTTGGAAAACGTGCAACAGAGACTACTGGGGATTTTTATTTGAGCATGAGTAAAATTTTGCCTTATAACAGACATAATGTGTATATAACAAGTTACTATACAGAATTTGTAATGGTATCAGGAAAAAGGAACAGTGGTTTAAGGTCAGTGCTTCAGTGGTTCAGTGCTCGCTGATAATGGTAGGCTAGTGTGTAAACAATGCAGCTGCTAAAACACTGCTGAACAATCAACAGAAAGTTCAGTTGAAACCTCTCAACTAGCTCTCAAGCAGAACTGTCCATCATTATCTTTATAAGATTTGCATTTGTGCAGTTTGCCATTTGGAAAGCACTTGGAATCCATGTCAAACACACACACACTGGTATAATGAAAATAATGGTAGAAATGCAGCTACTCATTTTTTTTCTGTTAAGAAAATACAGCTGTTCAGTATGAAGGTTGGCCTTTACTTCTTAAAGACTGGTTGCAGTTATCCACTGGAAATGGTTTAAATATGTAGAACAGCTTTCCTTATCGTATGCTTCTTATGCTCCTTATTACATGCAGTATTCAGACTATTCTTTATTATTGTTATGACTGTATGGCTTTGTATTTATGATGTTTTGACAGCATGATTATGAAGGTTAAGTTGGAAGTAATAACAGTAATGTTGTTGGTCCAAAGAACAACAAGGAACAATCACGGAGAACCCGCAAAATATTTTTCATGTCTAAATGGATTTATCAGCTCTTCGGAAGCTCATCTAGAAGCGTTGAAGAACTATACTTGTAAAGTGTTGTTTAAGTGGCTTGTTGAAAAGCAGTAAATGGGAAAGAAGATTGGCCAACATGCTGTCAACACACGGGTCATAAATCAAAGGTCTAGTGGGCTCACGTGCTAAAATCTACATGGGTTACACTGGAATGAAACAAATTTTCCACCTTAACCAGAAAATCTACACCTGATTGAACATACTGTTTTGAGTTGCTGAAGAATCCTTGGCATTAACTGGAATTGACTAGACATGTTATATGGAGTTATCGGATCCCTTATGAGGTGCTGATGAATAATGAATGAATCCGCTGCTCTTAAGTGCCACAGCTCATATTTTTGATTGACGCTTCTTAAAAAGGCTGTGGAACTTTGCCAAACTTTTTTTTGTCTGCATCATGGCTATGCATTAACTTGCACATTATTCATATACAGCGTTTCTTGTGTGGTGTAAAGCCGCTAGTCCAAAATTAGAAATTGTGCAACATTAAGTGCTGATAATTCCAAAAACATCTTTTCTGTACTTAGTTTTGATGTTGATTTTGAAGTATTGAGGCCAGTCTGACTGTCATCATTGGTAGGCTACGTTAGTGCCCACATCTTTCTTCACTTTCTTCAGCATGTGTCCTCAGGGGGACGTAAAGTAGAAAGTAGGACATGTGCTACATTAAAAAGTTTGCCTGTGTGTGTTGTGTAGCACTAAAGGATGTTCAAAGCTGGTAGGTTTGGTTGATGTATTAAACAGAAGTGATTTGGATTTGTGTGTCATTTATGTAGGCAAGCTAGGGTCTTTTACTTGTATTCATGTTTTCGTTTCATTGGTGAATATCAGCTGTTTTTGCTTTCAGATGTCAGAGGAAAGTGTTTGCTGTATTTTACTGCTGAATAATGGAAAAGCTGGAAAAGCTGGAATCTTTCTGAGTGCAATCAATACTAACCTTGAGACTCCAGTATCACTGAGAGTTCAAAGTTCATGCCCAAGGTAGACAAACAACTGTGTGAAAGCGGACCTGTGGGCTGGTTTTCCATGGGTGTTTCCTGCAGTGTGTTGGTGATAATGCTGTCAGCCTGTATTATACTGATATGTAGCTCTATAGTATTTGTTCTTGTCTTATGTAATACCTGTGTTAGCTAGGTGCCAAGTCATTACTCCCAGTGCTCCACACAGGAGGTTTGGAGTGATGTTCATGATTGCTGCTGTGGGGAGGGCTCCCCAGAGGCCACTGCAAAGTGGGTTAGGCCAAAAATCGAGCTGCTGCTATATTAAGAAATGAGCAGTGCCTTTTTACCTTAAGGGTATTTTTTTGACTTTGTTCATGCTGTATATGTACACACACTGCTTATCTGCAGGATCCTGCTGTATACCCACATTACGCCGATTCAAGCTCTATAATGTACGCTGCCATTCAGAGGTATGGAAGCAGCTACATCAATTTGCCAACAACCAACTGAACACACCACATGTTTATTGATATTTTTGTTAAAGGTTTGCCATTGCTTGCATTGTTGTACTTTACAGTAAAACTTCTAAAAGGGAAAAAAGTTTCATGGTCTTTGTATTTTTTGCAAAAGTATACAAAGAAATTATTACTCCACTACACATTAACATAGTGTCAGTGGCGACAGCATTGCTTTTCACTTTTACAAATGCTTTACTTTGTATTTATTTATTTTACCTAATATGGAGAGATTAATTGTCTTAATCTTAGATTAGTATCAGCAGATTAGTATTAGCAGATACTCAAGATACTTTATCGGTATTGAGACACCCCTAATAAATATACAGTATTACTCTCCATAATTTCTTGATTAAATAAATAAATAATAAATAAATAAATGTTTCACTTTGGCCTAGTTGGGTCACTCCTAGGATCTGAGAGTGACTGGGCCAAATCTTTATCGGTATTTAGTGCAAGTCAAGGTTGCATTTGCAGGAAAATGACTTTCAACTTTGTGCGTTTAGGGAGCCGGGTGCATGTTGGAGGCAGAGATGGAGACTTGAGTCAGCTGACTTTGCTTATCAGTTTGGCTAAGGTCATGCACAGTCATTACTGTAATGCTGTTCCCCCATAGCTCACGGCGAGGTCAGGTTCGATACATTATCAAAAAACAAGCCTTGTATTATACAGAAACCTTCAGTCTGATGGACAGAATGAAGCACTTGTGGTGCACTAAGTGCAGAGTCCAAAGTAACTGCATGTATTTTGGACTGCAGGTATGCTAGCTAGCTCAATAGATACTATTGGCAATGTTGTCAGTCAATCTAGTTGAAGTTTTTGATTATATGTATTATAAAATATATAAATATAAAATTATATTTATATTATATATTATGTATATATTTATAAAAGTATAAGTGGATTAGTTATTGTACTACGTACGTAGCTCACATAATGTATAAACCTCAGAAACCTCAGTCTTCTTCCTTTGAACACTGCATTTTTACCGTATATGGCACTTCAGTATTGCATAAAACTGGAGAGATTATTTTAGAAATCCTGTGAACCAGTATCAAATCTGATGGGTTTAGGGACTTAATTACGTAAAATACAATACGTGCAGCTGAGACTAAAAAACTAAAATTCTCTAAAGACTTGTACCCCAGAGACTCAACTTGTCTCAAACTGGGTCCTACTCGACTAGGGATTGCACAAATTGACTTATTAACGTCTCTGGTTGAAGGTGCAGGGCATCTTCCAGATCAGAAAGATTCAGCAGGGGGCTTGAGAGGAACCAGATATGAAGAGCAAGAGCAGGCAGCTTTTGAGAACGTGCAGAGCATTTCTACCTCTCACTCATGTAGACGATCCTCTACTGTTTCTGTGTCTCACTGCTTCATGCCAAATGCACAAGTGAGGGAGTGATGCAGAAAAGAGAAGCAGAGAAAGAAAGGAGAGTGCGCGTGGGTAGTGGGGGTTCAGATGTGATAAGGCCTCCATGGTAACAGCCTGTCTATCAAAATTTATATAATCCTGCTGTCCTCTATTCAGTGTGTCGGAAATCTCTCCCTGAAATCTCCATGTTGGCCCTTCGTCTGATTCTGATCTTCATTTACTATAAATATGGGGGTCTTTGTTTTCCCATCTAAAATGGGTGAACTCTCTGGCCTTCAGTACGAGAAGAAGGGTCTGATAGGCATTGCTGCTGGTGCATAATAACAACGCCCGCACCCCTTCACCCCCTACTCTGCCACCCACACGCACTCACGTCAACTCACACCAACACTCGGTGCATCTCTTCATGAGAAAAACACCTTTCGCCTTAGCCTCGAGGCTGTGAAAACAGACTGGTGTGTAGGAGGTTATGGCTTGATGTGCCTCAAGGCTGTATTCTTGGTCCATTTCAAAGTTCATAAAGATGGCCTTTAGTCACTTTACCCTCCTCTAATCTACCTCTGGGTAGCCTGCCTGTGGCGGTGTCTGTTGGCCGTGATTATTTGACCATGAAAAAAAAGTAGAAGCATTGATTTTTATGCCCTAAGAATCTGAATGTGGGTTCCACGTGCCTTAAATGTGACAGGAGATGTGTCCCTGTCTCAAAATGCCAAGAAGTATGGGCAGGATAGTGGTATGTATGTGTGAAGTGAACAGTAGGGACTGGATTTGCACTTCTCTCTCATTTCTGAAGCCTAAAGAGATGTGCTTTGTGCCAAACTGGGCAAGAAATTCACAGTACTTAAAGCTCCATCTTAATGTGAACTGGTGAGCAGAAGGAAAGAGATGGATGAAAGATGGAGATGGAGTGTGCGGGGGCAGTAAAACGGTTTTTCACAGAGAGGGAGGCAGAAAGGTTCCATTTCTTATGTCTTGGAGACTACTTGGTTACTCACCTTACACACATCATCAGGTCATTGGATTCATTTTTACCATTCAGTCAGACATTTACATGTCGTTCATTATTTTTCATTGTGTGACAAGCCAGCCTTTTACATTGTGTGGATATTTCATCATGAATGGACCCATAGAAATACCCAAAAATAGCATTAAAAAAACCGTCTCGTCACATTTACATTCAAAGTAAAGACCGTTTTTGCCCTTTCCTGTAAAGTTGGCATACATGGACATACTTGTTTTTCTTCGACCAGTGATGATTTACAGAGACATATACAGCTGCATATAACACTTTTGTTTTGCATTAATATTAGCATCTGTACTGGTTACCCACTAGCAGGGATGCACTGACCCTAAATATTTATGGCCAGTTCCAATGTCATTACATCCAAATTGTCAAACAGGCATTTTAAATCAAATAAGTAACACCAAAAATGGGACCAAATGACAATGAGTCATACATAATTCTGCTGCTTTACTTTATCATGTACATACTATATAAAATTGCCGTATACATCAGGTAAAGTAGAAAAGATTAAATGTCCAATTGAAGCAAAAACATTCCATTGTCAAGATGTGCTTTTCAACTAAGCTGATATCACTAGTGGTAAGAGGAAAACATTTATTAAGGGGTTTCTATTTAAAAAGCTATTCTGTGTTGGTTGACTTTTCAGACGTGAGCTAAAACTACACATAACTGGTAAATCAAAGCAATAATGTGCAAATCATTTAAACCCTGTATGTAATTGAAAATAGTACAAAGGCAGTGCATGAAATGTTGAAACTGAGAAATGTTATTGTTTATTGAAAAATATGTGCCAATTTTTTTATTTGATGCCAGCAGTGCAACGCTAATAAAAAGAAAACAGTCTCACTACTAATTACGTTAATTGGCTTCTCAGTCACATTCTTAACAGCGTGTCCCCAACATGCTCATGTTCAGTTGCTCGGATTGGCAGAGTTACTTCCCAATGCGAGCAAGCCTGTAACATTTTACTGTCCTGTTAAAGCATTAAAAGATAAGTCTGTATATTTTCTCTGGCCTGTGCTGCATTACGTTATGAATAGTGATTTTAGTATTCAAAGGCACCTCGATTGGTTCACTGAGTACTCCCGTACCTGTGCAGATACCTATTCTGTTCTTGGACAGTTCTGATTGTGCACCGCAACATTCCACACTTTCTTAGCTAGTCTCAGTTTGATTTTATAAGAAAGACCAGCAATGTCCCTGAGAGTCACACACATGACTTGTGTTGGGGCAGATTGTTGTACTGTGTGTTGAATAGCCGCATGTATCTTGTATGTAAAGTCATTATTGTTGTAGTAGACTGTAACACTAGTGATGGCTTTAAATTAGGACTACAGGGAGTGTGTGGTTTCACACAGGCACACACACACACACATACTGAGGGACTCTGAGGGACAAGAGACTATCAGAGGTGGTAATTAACCTCATTCGCTCCTCCTCACTCACTCCGTTCCTGTCATTCACACCCACTCTGTTTCTATTTTCTCCTGAGTTGACAGAGAGTCTGGGCAACTTTGCATCCCATTTGCTTTTTTGTGGTGTATGCCACTTTTTTCTTTTCTTTTCTTTTCTTTTCTTGTTTTCTTTTCTTTTCTCTCTTCTCTCTCTGTTTCTCTCTCTGTTTCTCTCTCTCGCAGTCTCTTACTTCTCTCCTCCCTCCCTCCCTCTCTCTGTCTTTTTCTTCCTCTCTCTCCATCTTTCCCTCTCTCTCCATTCCTCTCTCGTCCTCCTTCTGTCTCTCCGTCTCTCTCTCTCTCTCTCTCTGTTTCTTCCTCTTTCTCCATCTGTCCCTCTCTCTCTCTCCATCTTTCTCTCGCCCTCTCTTGCCCTCTCTCTCCTTCTCTCACCCTCTCTCTCTCTTTCTCTCTCTGTTTTTCTCTTTTTCTTCCTCTTTCTCCATCTCTCCCTCTCTCTCCCTTTCTCTCCCTCTCTCTCTCCCTCTCTCTCTCTCTCCCCCTCTCTATTGCTCTCCACCTTCTCTTTCTCTGTCTCTGTCACCCTACAGCCACTTAATGCAACGTTGCCTTGGTAACCGTGGGAAATCTGCAGCTGTGAAGATGTGGACAGGGCCCCAGCTGACACGCCCACTGTGGCACACACACACATTTACAGTATGCTTGGGTACCCAAATATACAAGCAGACACAAACTAGGAATGTGCAAAACAGGACTCGTTCACTTCACGCTGAGATGAATTTGAATGTTGAGTACTTTTGTGTTTGGCCTTCCTGAGAAAAATGCAGCATCCACAGGTCTGTTCTCTTCCTCTACCTTACCCAATCCATGCATTTATCCCTCTGTCATGGAGCTGTTAATCCTTTTGTCTCTTTTATTTCTGTGTTGAACCCTTCGCGGCTGCCTGATCACCTGCACGGCTGAAGCCTTTTGACGTCAAAGGAAACAAGGCAAGCCTGGACCAGTCAGGAACATCTCCTGCACTTCAGTTCTACTCTCCACTGCACCTACAGCTAGCGCTGATCTGGGGTCAGCTTTGACAATCTTAGTCTGACAGTAACCGGGTTTGTTTTTGCCATTTAGCACTGATTTGGAATTAGGTTATTTACGCAATGTCAAACAGAGCCAGACACAAACAGAACCTGCAATACAGGAACTATAAAGGGAACAAAATTAGCTAATACATGTGAAACCTAGTAGTACGTTACCAAGGTCCTCTTTCATTTCAGCAAGGTATTACATGTCTGTTTTACTGCCCTGACATTTATGAGAAGTCACTTAATTAGCAGAATGCATTCAGTGGCTGATGGTAAACTGGCGGTTTTAATGAGTGCCTGCCATCATTTAGTCTGATGTGGGGTCAATGCGACTGGATGTTTTCCCTTTTGGTGAACATTGACTGTCTAATGGTGCATTGCGCGGTGGGTAATAGACTGGAGTTCTCTCCGTCCTAGTCATTTTCATGCATGCTTTGTTTTTTTGCATACTCTGTGAAGGGGTATGCTCTCCTGACCTACTTTTTCTGGAGCTGGTGTGTTCATTTTTTGGGCTGCCTTTTTTGGTTCTTTGTAAGTGGCAGAGTCATATTCTTCTCTTTTATTATTAATGATTAATATGCTGCAGATCGATCTAACCCAGATACATATGCATAATCATGACCACTCAGCAACAGTGAAAAATATCCTTTGATGAACTGGATCATCACTGGCACACTATTAAATGTGCAACAATTCAAAAGATTTTTTCTCTGTTTTGTAGAGGACCAGTGACAGTTGCGAAAGTATTATAGTTGCTGCTTCAATTAATATATCTCTACTGTTGGAACAAAGCCTTATATCCCCAACATGATACATTTACAGAGGAAGAAAAAACATCATATTACTTTCAGTGTAAGTCAATAGAACCAGGCTTTTTCCCCTGGGAATTTCGGGCCATTACTTCGGGCCATTCATCATGAAATCTACCTACATTGTAAAAGGCAACAGGTGCTTTCAAATGACAGCAGTGATATGTTGAATTGCTGTAGCTGATTAAAGGAATGGGAACGAATTCACTACAAAGGATTCAAAAACAAAACGCTACAGTTGGTGAAACGTTGGTTTGGGATCATGACCGGTCTGGCAAGTCCAGTGTGCGTACAATGATTGATATTGCCTCTCATGACTTAGCTGTAGGCTAATTGTGAACTGCTGTTTTCACCTGCTGTTTTCGCCTTTACCTTCTCAGGCATGCTATATCGCAATGGCATTTGTGCATGTATCGAGGTTATTAACTCTCTCCCCTCTCTCTTTTTGTCTCTGCAGAAATTCTCCTGGATGACTTCATGTTGACACACCCCATCTTCCTGGCATCCGACAAGTTTCAGCAGGTTCTACTTCAGCAGTATCCTTCATGCAATCCGAAGCATCAGCCTTGTTTCTGGCATACTTAGCAACCAGGTCTTTGCAACCATGGAAATGCCCGCAGAAAACCACTGTATGCATATCAGTCAAGGAGCGTTTTGGTGATGGGCTAGCAGCAACAGGTTTGGGTCTATTTATGTAATTGTGTGTGGAGTTTAATCATCTCTGTTGTAAATCTGTTATTGCCACACGTTTTCAGTTTTAGTGGTGGGTGTCATAATGCTTGGAAAAAAAAAAGCTTTGGCCGGGAATCAACTAAACATTTAAAGAAGAACATTCAAAGCAGCAGTTGTGAATCTTCAAAACACTGGCTAGAAAAACACAGGCTTTTCAGCCAAAAATGGAGCCAACACCCATTCCAATAGCAGAGCCGCCTTTGTGTGCTCTCAGTCTGTGTAGTCTCCTCCTGAACAGTTCGTCTACCTCTGGCAGGCTGCGTTTTAAATATCACTTCTTTGTGTGAACACAGTGGCTGTGTATATATATCACTGTTCCCAGTTCCCAAAATTCTGGTGACAAAGTGGCATTGTTGGGTGTGTTGAGTTAACCCTTACAAGACTATTAGTGTTATTATGTCCTGTTATTTTGCTATTTAAATTATTCATTGTTTTAACATATAAAAGTAAGTGACCTGGTTGCCTTACAATTCATTGAAAGTTCATTGAACTTCTAATAGGAAGTTAACAGAACAACGATAATATGTGTTTAATATTCTGTTAACTTATTATTTAAAATTAATGAACTCAAATTTAGGAGACAATTTACTTTTTGAGTTAAAACACTTAATCAATTTTATGTAATTATGCGATTACATTAAAGTTTGGTTAGTTATGCAATGAATTATATTTACACTAGGCTTGTGAAATCATATACTATATGCTATAGTACACTATATTGTAAACTATTACGGTCCACAGCCATCAGTGTTTGACAGTAGTTCTACAGCTGCTTTCTCCAATAACCCTTTTCAGCTTGGCAGGGTATGTGGTAGCTTTTCACAGAAGCCTGCTTGAATAAGACGAAATAAACTAAGAAACTTAAAAGCTAACTTTGTTCTTGCTTATGGTTTGGTAGTTTCTGCTGTTGTTTTAATAAATTGCATGTTTACAGCCAACATAAATCGCTTCTTGTTTAAATAAAACAACTAAAGCTTACTGTAAGGACCACCATTATCATAGCTTTCCTTTACTCTTATGGTAACCTATCATTATTTTTAAGCTGTCAAAAACAATAATATGCTTTGATGTATCTTTGAGGTAACCACAATGTCAAACTCAAAAGCACAGCTTTATCTGTAGCTTAACAGACACAAACATGACCACATGCTGCCTTGCGCAACTACAGAATGTAGTTAGAAAGTATCTATACTGCTATGGGCATGTACTACACATGAAAAGAAAGGACGCAGAAAGATTCCAAGAAAAATTTGATTACTTCAGTGCACTGAAAAGGCTGTGGACGGTGCTATTTCTGTCGTTTAATTTACTTGAAGCCTTATTTACACTATGCATCGACAGGCTACCGTCTGTACTTCCATCATTTTTTTCAACTTATTTCAATTTGAAAAATGCATGAAAATATAAAGACATTTTTCATTTCCACAAAACAAGACTGTACGCATGACAATTTGTCAAACTCCCTTGTTCTAGTTCCAAACACAAACGTGACACACATTGAAAGCATAAAATGTGCTCCTTTTCCACCCTTTTTGAATGAGCTATATTAAAGGAGAGGTTTGAAGGTGCTTATGCCAAAGGGCACCTTGGTGGGTTAACTTTTTGGGGTTTGTTTGTGTGCGTGAACAGAGGACACCCCTCGGTAATGTACTCAATGCCCCTGCTCTCTCTGCATGACCTACATTCTCAATGTGAGGAGTCTCAGCAGTGAAGCCTCAGCGCAAGCTACAGTGTGTGTCTGGGGGCTCGTCTGCTCTCACAGTACAAAGCCGTGCCTGGGGAGGCCTGCATGCCTCGCTGCTCCTAATGTGGCGTGTCTGCGCCCCGTCTTTTCACAGGACCCTCAGTGTGCATGTGTGCGTGTGTATGTTTGGGTAAAGAAGGGATCATGTTTGCGCTGTAATCATGACTCCAGAAAAAGCAATATAAAAACAAAAGTGGAGGTGCAAAATAAAGTATAACCTATTATGATATTATAATATAATTCAGTAAAGCAGTAAAGGCAAAATTCAATCTTTCTGTTAATGTAAGCTTGGTGTTTTAGGGTTTTTTTGTGGTATTTGCAGGGCCAGAAGGGCCACAAAGCTAGTGGGTCCTAAATGTGTGGAGTTTGGATGTTCTCTCCATGTCTGTGTGGGTTTCTCCCAGGTGCTCCGTTTTCCTCCCACAGTCCAAAGACATGCAGTCAGGTGAAATGGAGATGCTAAATTATCCCTAGGTGTGAGTGTTGTGTGTTTGAATGTGTGTGTCTGCCCTGTGATGCCTTTAGCCCACTGAATGCTGGGATAGGCTCCAGCACCCCACCACAACCCAGAAAGATGAAGCGGTTTAGAAGATGAGTGAGTGAGCGAGTGGACAACATCTATAAAGCCAGAGGGACCACCTCGGTGGCCAAAATAGTTACCAGTATCTACCCCTGACTACTGTCTTCTACTTAGTCAGTCAGGAAACTTCCCTGAGTGCCATCATTGAATTCCCCCTGAAAAAAAAGATAATGCATTGAATTTACTTGACAGTTAATACTGAAAGTAAGTAAACTCCAGGACAAAACCGTGTTGATGTCGTATGTACACATTTGGAGCAAGGAAATTCATTGCATTACTTTGTGGTGTCTCTAGGACTTTTTCCTCTCTCGCTCCTTTTCTCTCCCTCTTATCTCACCTCGTCCACGCCTCTCTCCAGGTCGGTGGCTGTTGGCCCTAATCCAGCACTAATCAGATCTTTTTGTTGTGAGAACACGTCTGCTTCCTGCTGCGGCCGAAGACAAAGGGAAAACCCCTTGGCCCACTTTCCTCCAGACACCTCTGATTGGATTAGATATATAAAAAAAGAGTCCCTCTCTTTTACTTAGCACTGATGGCTCTGTCAGCTCAACACACACATACACACACACACACACGCACATTCTCTTTTACAGTGAATGACTGAAAGATCAAAGCCCAAAGGCTCAGCGCTCTGTAACAGTGAGCTGGCTTGCTCCAGACTGCCTTGGAGGCCAGGGGCTGACAGAAGACAAGGCTAGCACTAATGCTAGCACGAGCGCAACACAGCAAGGTCATGTGGCCATGAATATAGAGTTACTAGATGTGGAATGTCATCAAAGGCAGCTCATGCATGTGCACTGGCTGGCTGTGTAGAACAGGAATAGTGCTTTTAAATGTGGATGGGGTGTTAGGGAGGGACTCTTTAAATAGATCTGAAGAGCAGAGCTGGAGACAAGCAGGACTAGTAAACTTCAGCCCAGCCTGAATTTAGCTTCTCTGTTGCATTAATGAACATATGTGTGTCTATGGGTCTGTGTAATGTGCTCTACGTGGATGCTTATCCGTCTGTAGGATGGGGTGTTAGGGAGGAACTCTTTTTCAGCAGTCTTTCTGCAGCCTTTCTCTGCAGGCCTGCGGGATGTTGGATTGTAATTTTTAGGTGAACGTTGTAGGGCTGTCATGATTTCTGCTTTCAGCCTGATCACTCGGGTTCGATTAAGTTCCCAAAACTTGATTCCCAGTTTGTTTTTACTGCGATAATTTGAACTAAAATCAAGTGAAGAAAATGACTGTAATCACATTGCATAACTTTTTAACAACACAAGAGCTGGGAGGCAGGAGGAGTGGGTTGTTGATTGCTGCAAACTTTCAAACAGTGCAGTTGCATTTGACGCCGTAATGAATAGTATGTCCATGATACATTGTCACATTTTCATAATGTACATTGTCACAGTTTTCTTTGCAGTATCCCAGACATGCTGTGTTATACCCCTGCTTGTTTTGAGTGATGATTCTAAAGATTTTTTATTCTCAGTGTTATATAAAATATATTGTTCTATATGTTTTAAGTTAGCATAAAAGCCTTTGGGGATACAGAATAAATGTATGGTTTGCATGACTGGGTTGCTGTTGGGCAACACTTGAGTCTTGCACAGTTCTGTAGCAATGTTCAGTTAATAGCAAACTACACAAGAGCAGAGAAAGAGTGTTTGTGTGTGTGTGTTAGACGTGCTGGGTGTGTTCCTTTGGCTTCACCACTTCTCAGAGGTTGTAATTACGCTGGCTGACTGGCCACATGCTATGGTTTGTGTTTTTCCATCCTTGCGTCTGTGTTAGGTGATCAGAAACCAGCTGGATCCTGTTTCTGAGTGTCTGTGCCCGTGTGTGTGTGTGTGTGTGTGTGTGTGTGTGTGTGTTGGCAAACACATAAAAATTTGATATTGAGATACCTACAGGCACATGCTGATCCCTGTATTAGCTCTATTCTTACACGTACATCCTCTAATCAGGTGCTTCAAGCTAATCCTGTATATTTTGGTGTTTTGCCTGCTCTAGCACACTGTGATCCCACTATTCAGTTAATTAACATATAGATGTCAAAAATCCTTGTTGTCATTGTTAAGCATGCACCAATAATGAGTATTCCAGTTACCATTTCTTTAAAAGCCGGGGTTGACCAATTTCTGTTTGGTGTTTTTTTAACCTGGAGATCTAACTGTATGGGCTAAAGCACACATGTCTGTTAGCCAAAGTTAGAGTACAAGTAATGCTATTAGCCCTTTATCATGAGGCACTGATATTTTAGCAGTCGGTTTACAGCAGTCAGTTTATTTGCTACAGCAAATGTAAGGGGAAACTGATGATTTAGCTCAATGAGTCATGAATGCTATGACATGCTATGACAAATTGGTTTAGGTGTAGCAACATTCAAACATAGTCCAAGTGCGCTGACCTGCCCAATGTTACTTCCATCATAAAACTGCAACACATATTGAAATATAAATAAAGTCTTGGCTGATTGCTGGTTGTAAAAGGCTTCTCATTCAGCTCTGCATTTTTGACAGAACGTCTTTGCTTACCGCAATGAGCTACGCTTAAAAAATAATTAGGGATGAGCCAGTATGAGACACCGATACTGGTATCCGATATTTTAGATGTACATGTCTGCCGATGCTGATACATAAAATGTAGGAATAAGGACGATGTCCATGTGGACCAGCATTACAGAGAAGCACAATCAATACTTCAGAAAATATTGATTTAAAATACTGGTGCTGATATGATTCCAAATATCATTGTGTATCTCCAAAAATAATAAAGCATTGGTGTTGGCCCTGTCATCAGGAGATCTTGAGTGTTCCATGGCCAGGAGTCCTATGGTCTCACTCTCTTTGGGTGGGTAGCTTGGCCCCCTCTTTTCCCCTCATCACTCACACACGATGCTAGCCAACGCAGGCGCCTGTTAGCTGACGTAACAGAATTGCCGGTTAGGGCTTTCCTCCAAACGTGTTGAGCTGTTCAGTTAGCAGCAGTTCGAAAAAGATGTTGTGGTGGGCTTATCGTGACTCTGAGGAAGCATGTGCTGTCCTTCACCCTCCTAGCCCTGGTAATGTGTGGCGTGATTGAGGGAGACCTATAGCTAGTAGGTGGAATAAAGGAAGATGTGGATATATTTGTACACAGTGCAACATAGCCCAGGCTGTAGTGTATGTGAGTGTTATGCTCCTTGACAGTGCACTCAGGTTTGGAGCAGAGGGCAGGCAGGGTGAAGGCTGGCCCAACTGGGACGGAGTGGAGAGGAAGCAGGCCGTGCTGAGTGTGGCCTTCCGCTACCTGGACACATACAGAGAACTGCTCCAGGAGGAGGGGGACAGGTCCAACAGCTTCCCTAAGGTACACATACAAACACACATTCGACAGTGAAGCACTCTGGAGGGTTCAAGTGTTGATCCTGGCAGGGGTTTATCGGGGTTGCCATGGTAACGGAACTGACTAGGCAGTAACTATCTTGGGCAGTAATTGTTTTGGCCAGCATTTCCCTGTCCAGCTCTCCTCCAGCAAACTTACAGAAATGAATGTTTGCTTGCTGTCCAGGTAATATAGACCTGTTAAAGTACTATTCTGTACATAGGACACATGTTTTTTTGTGGATGACGCTGCATTTTTGCAGTGGTCCTAGTGGTAGAGATTCATTGTTGGGCCAAGATTAATATTCTTGATCCTGCTTACCCTCAATACAGGACCTGTATCTGTGCGCTGTGCAAGAGCTCAGCCGCTTCCCTGAGCTGGTGGAGGACGTCCTAAAGCTCCAGCGCTGGACTGAGATCCTTCATAACCCGTGAGTAGCCTAAACTTATCACTACTGCTCTTCTAAGTAGATGTTTGCAGCAGCGATACCAGGCATGCATACCGCAGCATGAATTTAATTAAAACCCAAAACCAAATTTAGCTTGTTAACCTCTGAATCCAACTTTATGGGCTTCCTCCAGGCCATGCCGAGGTTCTGAAGAGAATTACAAAGAGGAACAGTCCCCCAAACATCCCTGGGTCCTTTCAGAAAATGGTAGCAAGCAATAAATCCAATAACGGGGGACATACTGTAGCCCATTATGAAGTGCAAAGCCATGGCTCTGTGAAGTGGCTAATTGGGGAAATCGCTGCATCTGGTGATTGATGCTTTCCGTATGCGTTTTTGCTTTGACTGAGTCGTTAAATCCCTTCCACCGTCTAATGAAGCCTGTAAATTCTTTATTTTTTAATTTGAGTTTAAAGTTATAGATGCTACTGGTTAAAAAAAAAGATTGTGAATTAAAAACAGTCAGGCACTGTTAGACAGCAAAAACGTCAAGTGCAACTGCTGAGCCCTGAGGAAACTGATGTATCTTGTCGACACAGCCCTGCATTGTTGTACTCCTCCATATTGGGCACACTCTGCCTAACTGACCTGTTTTCTGTCTCCAGGGCGGAGGAGGACAAGGAGAGTCGGAAAAAGCAGGTGCGTCCGCTCTTTCGCCACTTTAGACGCATCGACGCCTGCTTGCAGCCTCGAGAGGCCTTTCGTGGCTCGGACGAAAGTGAGTTCACACCCTGGGTGGCAGCTTATATGGATATACTGATCGGTTTTGAAATCTGTAGTGAAATGGGCAAGAAGTTTATTTATTAATTTCTTTTTGAACAACATTTTATTTGAATTCACAATATGAATCATGCACACGCAAATATGCATACATAGGTCCACATAAATACAGTCTCTTGGGATAAATACTGGATCAAATATGATCCGTCACAAAACAAATCGCATTTGACCAGTTATTAAAAGTATTTGGAGTAGCATTATAAAGTTTAGCTGTAGACCGTTCCTGTTGCAAAATCAGAATATCCAAAAAATACTGGCCATATTTCCCTCAACAAAATATTATTCTCATAGAGAAGTTTTTTAGTTTTATTTATCTGTTTTAGCTTTAAGATCAAGAGGGTTGTTGCTACACCAATGCCCATCAAAACTGTTGGAGAACATAGTTTTTCAAAATATTCCTGAAGAATAAGCTTGCTTTCTTTGTAGTGGAATCTAACATGGGAATAATGCCATTTAACCCCCTTTCTTGTGATCGTTCATCATTGCTCAAACCTTTCAGCTGTTTAATCCGCCTTTGAGCCAAAAGATTTTCAATTTGTGCTTTTGACACTACTTTTCAAAAGAAAACAGTTACATCATTATTTAGGTAACACGCTACAATTTATAACAAGCAAGACACTTATATATATATATATAAATAAAATATACCCAAAGTATTAGTGCATCACTGTATCAAGTTAACAAAACTGTCAACTGCGTTTATTTTCTCACTTAACTGAAAAGTAACGGTGAAGGAAACTATAGGGACAATGAGGTCATGAGGTCTTAAAGTCTCTGCCACGTTTTGTTATTGCTCCGTACCTCGTGAATCAATCCAGTATTATCGAACCAATGACTGAAGTCATGTGGTTTTCCAGACTGTAATCAATAGGCAATCCAAAAGAGAAAATAGCTGGTGACCTCTCTGCCCTCTCTGACCTGGTGCAGCATATTTTTAGAGTAGACGCATGACCAGCAGAACAGACAGCTAGCCAATGTATCGATCAAGAATGAGTTTCTTTTGAACTCTTCTTCACCTGTTAGTGGCTAAATAAAGAATTTAAACACGAGGTATGTCTAAGATTTTCAGTTGACTCATTGTAAATCATGTACTGTCTCTTCTCTGTGCACACTTTGCACTTACTCAATAACGTAATGAAGACATGAACTCATGGAAGTCTAGAATTATTACTGTTGTTTTGCCAGACATTTAAATCATGAAACTATTTAAATGTACATTGTTCTGTACAATTTATAATGTGTATCAACAGCTTTTAGTCTATTTGTGTGTCAACACGTATCTGCAAAGGGTGTCTGAAAAAACTTAAAAACATAAAATGATGATGTTTTTTCTACACCTGAGCATCAAAGTTTTATTCATTGAAAGTTTAGAATCTACAGCTTTGAAATAATTACTCCACTTGTTCCATCTGAGAAATGATTAATATGAAGTTGCAGCATGCTTTTGCTATCATTGGACTGGGACTTCTAAAGAGTCGATGCATCTCTGTATAGTCTTCTGCAGAGTGTACACGCCAGACCACTCGTATGTGACCATCCGCAGCCGCTTGTCATGCCGTGTGGGAGAGATTTTGGCTCTGGTGCGGGAGAAGCTGCAGTACAGTGAGGATCAGCCCACCCAGCCCGCTAACCTCATACTGGTGGCAGTCACTTCATCTGGAGGTAATATAGCTCATATAGACACACAGACTGGCAGATGTGTACATATTCACAAACATACACAACCATGAACAGCAAGAGCCAGTATGCGAGCTCATCCTCAAAACCACATAACTTGCACATTGTTTCACTGTTTCGTTTCATTGTGAATTTGTGCAACTGGTTGCATGCTGTAAGTTTCTTGCAGCATAGTCTTGCACTACCAGACTCTAGGAAGAGTCTGATACCTTTTGCTGCTTACAATCCCCAAGAACCGCCTACTACAGAAAAAGGACATTGAACTGACATGCAAATCAACCAATCACAAGCCTGCTATTTGGCATTGCGACATAAATAGTCCCTCGGGAAACACAGAAGTATAGGATGAGCAAAGCGTCTGTGGCTGAGATTTTTGCTGGAACGACACAATCGGACCAGTGCAGAACAATAGAGGAAACTGTGTATACATGAAAGTGCAGATAGCCAGTCACAATGCAGCTGCCAGAATCCTGACAGTGTGGCCAGGTTTAAATATAAGATTAGCTGTCTACATGTGGGCATCTGTGGCTGAGACTATATGAAACATAAGTTCTGTGCAACCTGACAGTTACATGAAGCAATTAAAAAAAAAAGTTCTTCTTGTTATGAATACTTGTTGATATACTGTGTCATTCATACTATATAACATATTTCCAGAATGTTTATAAACCTTGAATAACATTGTTTTAAAATATATCAGTGGTTCTTTGCTATATATTCGTCTGCTTAGCATGTTAATATTTCTGAAAGAAAATGTTGGAAGTGATATTTTAACTCCCATTGTAAAAGCACAGTTTTATCGAGGAGTGCATCCCCAGTCCCCTGCTCTGTAATAATTTTCAGCAATTATTTGTGTAGATCACAGTCTATTATGTATATAACAAAAGGGTAAAAAGGAAAATACGATGGCACAAGCAGATGCTTAAACAGCTATTGCCATTAGCTGACTAGTTAGCTGTTAACAGTTACATTACCAGTGACCAGTTGTTTAAAGAAACTACCAACTTAGCACAAAGTTGGTCAGGAGAATCTGTCCAATAAAACATCTTCTGCTGAAGTTTTGTGTCTGTTGAAATTGGGTGAAATCAGTCCTTTGAAATTATGCTGTTTGGTATGTCATGTGTTATCGGTGTTTTATTTGGCAGTTTTATGAAAATTGTTTCACAAAGTTAAGACACTTGAGATGAGTTTTAAATGAGTTAAGCAGCTCAGGTGCAATTATGTTTTGTGTTGGTTTGCATTAGGGGTTAATTCAGTGCAACTAGTTGTCCAAGACAGATGTCCAGGAATCTCACTACTGCGTTGTTTTTTAGCAAGTAGAAATGCAGGTGACGACAGAAGCGTGGCCTTGCAGGCAGCGGAACGTAGGTGGGATGTGTTGATGTTTAGGTATGCTCGTCAGTGTGGGTTGAGCTTGTGTATTCCACATTAACACCCTGCTGCAATTTGTGCTCGTGTGTGTTTTCGTGCAGAGAAGGCAGTGTTCCGTCCCAGCGATGAGGCCGTCTTCACCACTCTGGGTGTCAACACCCACCTGTTTGCCTGCGAGCCCTCCGAGCTGGAGAGCCTGGTGAGAAACCCTGTGGGCGAGGGACACTCCGAGGGGAAAGCTGTGCAGCATCCACAGCAATACGCTTTAAAGAGTAGCTCAAAGAAAATACACTACAGGCAACACTAACGCTGTAAAAAATAAGCCTGAAAATTTGATTTGCAAAAGGGTTTCACTAAATGTCTGCAGCGGTAATATGCAACTAACTGATTCTTAATTTGTTTTGCTCCTGGTGATTATCCTGCAGAGTTTTATTGCAGCTCTAATCATATCCACCTGATTCTCCCATTCAGATGCTTCTGAAGGCTTGATTAAGTGAATCAGGTGTGTTAAATTAGGACTTTGTAAATAATTAAAAACAGGTCAACCTAAGGAACTGTTATCAGTGACGAGCTTGAAGGATTTTTCTTCCATATAAAAGGCTACATTACCAGTACATAACTGGAAACCAGTGAAAAGATTTTTAACATGAGGTTAAACCAGATGTCAGTAAACATATTGTCTTGCAAGCTGACTGTTTTGATTTGAAGGCAGACGTCAAAATCAGATCACATAGTAATGTTTGAAGGCCAGCAGCCACTAATTAACTTGATGCAGTTTACTGCACAGTATTTGGTGTCTTTGACGTCTTATTAGGCTTGTTGTTCCTTGGATTCAACTATTTCTTTAAGACTAGTGTGTTAAAGTTAAGGAGTAATCAGGAAGCACTGTATGGCCTACGTAGTTCAGAAACGTATCAGGAGTTAAAGGACTGAGGTATACTCTGTGGTGTTAAAGGATCTGATATCACATGTCTGTTCGTCACTGCTATTGTTAGACAAAATGCCTGGAATGCTGTGATTTTCGGTCTCAGCGCATGCACTTCCAATAATCATCAGTCAGATAGGCAGACAGTGAGTGATTGCTATGCTGATAAGAATCAGATAACGCAGGTCAAACCATGAAGTCTGGCTTGGCCTGCAAAACAAGCAGCTGTTAGCAGAGCCCCAGGCTTCTCACCCCTTGAATGTATGTCCATTAGATGCCCCTCCCTGAGGAGATCCATTGGTCACCGGGGGACAGCAAACTCCATGACATGAGTGCAGAGGAAGTAGCCAACCAGCTGGTGGTGTTCGACTGGGAGCTGTTTAGCTGTGTGCATGAGGTCAGAAAAAACACATTGTCCACTCACTGTAGATGTTTGCTGCAGTCACTGACTATAGTCACTAGTAACTAATCATTAGTCATTTTTTGCCGTTTTGAGTGCACTGTCTCTCTCTCTCTCTCTCTCTCTCTCTCTCTCTCTTTCTCTTTCTCACACAAATACACACACACACACACACACACACTCTTGTTCTCTCTTCCCATTGCTCTATTTTTAGAACTGGAAAAATGCATAATTCTTCAATTATTATTTGCCAGGTCTTTTTTCTGTGAGTCATTTATAGGTCTGCTGCTGTTTTTGTCTTGTGTAGAAAATAAGTGCCCCTGTGTATGATCTCTGTATGATCTAAAAATATCATAATAAGAAAGACGCTACCTGTGCTGACATGCTACCTGTGTGGTCTTTGTGTTTTTGGTTGTGTGTGTTTGCACAGGTGGAGTTTGTGTGTTATGTGTTCCATGGGGAGCAGGCTCGCTGGCGCCCCCTCAACCTGGAGCTGGTACTGCAGCGATGCAGTGAGGTGCAACACTGGGTCGCCACAGAGATCCTGCAGTGCCAGTCACTGCCAAAGAGGGTGCAGCTGTTGCGCAAGTTCATCAAGATAGCAGCTCTGTGAGTAACTGTGTGTGTGCAAGCGCATGTATTTGCATATCTCTGGGTGTGTTTAGTACATTTGACTAGACTGTCTTAGACACAGAAGCAGTTCTGTAATGGCTAATCGAGAGTAAATAAGGAGAGGTGTAATTAATAACATGGCTCTGCATCCCAAATCAAATCCTTCTGTCAGTTTTAGTGATAATAGTGTGTTCAAAGTGGAAGTGAAGTGTGATGTAGTGTATTGTTAATAGCCAGATGACATGTGGAATGTTGTGCACTGTTTGCACTCCATGGCTGA
This sequence comes from Semaprochilodus insignis, assembly GCA_034552555.1. Classification (NCBI taxonomy): domain Eukaryota; kingdom Metazoa; phylum Chordata; class Actinopteri; order Characiformes; family Prochilodontidae; genus Semaprochilodus; species Semaprochilodus insignis. The sequence continues at coordinate 10,758,875 of CM067477.1, read as the reverse complement.
AGGCTGGCATACATAATAGCAGCCTTTTTATATAACTTCATTATTATGATTATATGATGTTAGATTTTTAGCTCATGTGTAGCTAATGGGCTGTGTTGGTGTGTTGTAGGTGTAAGCAGCAGCAGGACCTGCTGTCTTTCCTTGCTGTCGTTCTGGGGCTGGACAACCCTGCAGTTAGCCGCCTGCGCCTTACCTGGGAGGTCAGTTTTCTCTCTCTCTCCCTCTCCTAGTGTTTTCTTTTTTGCTCTTTGCCTCTCTTCCTTTCACACTCTCTCTCTCTCAGTGCTTATCCTCTCTGGATTTCCTCTATCTCCATCTTTTTCTCTCTCTGTCCTTTCTCTCATTGCTGTCTATCTCTTTCAGTTCTCTCTCTTTCTCTCTGAATCTCTCACTCATACTCGCACACCAGCTGTCTTTCTCGCACTGNTCCTCTCTGGATTTCCTCTATCTCCATCTTTTTCTCTCTCTGTCCTTTCTCTCATTGCTGTCTATCTCTTTCAGTTCTCTCTCTTTCTCTCTGAATCTCTCACTCATACTCGCACACCAGCTGTCTTTCTCGCACTGCCACTCGTCTTTCTCTTTCTTTTACTCTCTTGCCTGAATAGACACATGCCACATGCCTCCTGTGCCTTACCTGGGAGGCCATCTCTCTCTCTCTCACTCGTTTTTTCTTTGCTTTCTGTCTCTCTTCCTTTTTCTCTTACTCACTGCTCTTCTTCTCTGGCTTTTTATTTCTCTATCCATCTTTCTTTCTCCCTCTTCCTCTCATTGCTGTCTGTCTCTCCCAGCTCTCTCTCTCTGGATCTCTCACTTTCCCTCTCATGCTCACACACCAGCTGTCTCTCTTGCACTATCACTCGTCTTTCTCTCACTCTCTTGCCTGAATAGACACACACGCCCACACACACTCGCACACAATCTCACACACACACACACACACACACGCACACATACACACACACACACACACACACACACACACACACACACACACACACACACACACACACTGTTTTGCCTCTTTTCATTTGGTAAGAGCTGAGTGTTATTCCTGGCAAAGGCCTATTAGCTGTTGTCATGGCAACGGAACTGACTAAGCAGCACCTTTCAAAGGAAATACTTCCCGAGCCCACCTTTTCCATTTCAATGCCAGCTGACATATTCATCTTTCTACATACCACTCGCATTATATATACCTTTTTCACATTGTTCTGTGAAAGATGCCCCTTTTTTGTTTCTGAAAAGTGGACATTAAGTGTGATCCTTTTTTGGCAGGGCTTGCCAGGAAAGTTCCGGAAGCAGTTCCAGCAGTTTGAGAGCATTGCAGTAAGTTTTCCGAGCCATCGTAGATCACATAGTGTAGACTGATGCACATTTGGCTTGGAATGACCCTGTTTCTAACCTTGTGCGTGTGTGTTTGTGACTCAGGACCCCTCTAGGAACCATAAGTCATACAGGGACCTGCTAGCCAGTCTGAGGGCCCCACTCATCCCGTTTACTCCACTGCTGCTCAAAGGTATGTTTCTGAAAACACACGTGCACACGCACTTGCAGTTAAGACCATTGCACATTAACGTGACATAGCTGAACAGTACTACAGAATGCCGGCGGGTAGAACCGATTTACGCTCTAATTAAATTATATAAAGCTCTCAGTATTACTTATCATGCTTGGTATCAATTTACCACCTCTTGACAAACTTGACAAACCTCTTCTTCAAGCTGAAAAATATGAGCTGATAAAGACTCAGCTCGTCATGTTAGCATAGGTAACTTTGGGTGCCTGTCTCTGTGTAAATTTCAAGCCACATGTGATTGCTTTCTGTGGTCTAAGTATGGCTTTAATTTAATGTAGTAATGGCAGAATAGCTCTGTGACACAAAATTGAACAGTGCTCAGAGTCACGGAGCATCGGCACACACCAACATGCTGTGTCAGCACCATGTGTATACCTTCATTGGAAACAATTGTTTCAAATCTTTGAACGCTGTGCGACACACCCAGTGTGCAGTCCCCTTTACTCTGCCTGTCAGATGTTTGTGGGCATCATGCTTTTAAAAGTGTTTTTAATACTAATGAGCATATGTAATCACCTTGTACCATGTCGCTGGCATTCTAAGAATTTAGCAAAAGCTCCTTTTAAGGTGTTTAGGTCTGCCACTGAAGGAGTTACAGCATGTGCACATACATGTGGCCATAGTGAAATGTATCAGTGTACAAAGCTTTACATTTATGTGTTTGCTACCATCGTATAAAAGATGCATGAGGCTTTCTTTACTGGTTGATGGACATCAGATTAGAAGAGTAGATTAAATATGCAATAGCCTTAAAGGCATAAACCATCTTTGGGCCAAATTATCTTGAATATGTGGTGGAATCTTTTTATTTTCTAAGTTTCAAATTTAATAAGTTTTCAATAAAAATAAGAGGAGACGTGCCATCTTTTAATAAATGTATTGTTTCGTAACTGCAAAGTGACTGTGAAATTCAAACATAATAAAAAAATAGCCCACTATTATGATGATCCGTTAGATTTATAAATAGACTTACACATAGATATGTATGCACATAGCTGATACATGATACACATGTTGTCACACAAACACCCATACTGTATGTATTGTATTCTGTGTGCACTACACAAGCATGTCAACTATACATGAGCACATACAGCAGTAGTCCAGAAGCTCTGCGGTCCTGCCTCAATAATCCCTGTGCAGCTGCTGTCCAGATGTGTTCCCATAAAGCCCACTCCTGCTGCGGCCGTCCCGCTGCCGCCTGATTATAAAGCAGCCTAACAGGCCCCACTAGGCTAATCAACACCCTTCTGTTCTCCGCTCACTGTGCAGGCAGGAGTCCGGACGCCCTCCCCGCTGGTCTAATACACACTCTGCTCCTGCTCGTTTCTCCTTGCAGTGGCCGCAAATACTACAGCACACACACACACCAAGCCTTCTGTTAATGCATACACTGTTATGTGACGGACAAACATTTGGGGACATCTACTTCTAATCTAATCTGCAGATCTGTCATTTTTGCTTTTCACTGTGTCCATGATATGTAATACGTATCGTGATATTTGTTCTGTGATTTGAGGAGTTGGAACAGACACCATACTCCATTAGTGGAGACATGATTCAGCATTGCAGCCATTCAACATTTGTACTGTACTGCACTATATTAAACTACATAAACACCCATTAAACAACATAAATTACGACCCTTAAATAGCTACATTGCTTGAGAGTCTCTCTCTCTCTCTCTCTCTCTCTCTCTCTCTATATATATATATATATATATATAAATTTCGGTGATTGTTCAAAATCAATTAATAGCCAAATATAGCATTACATAATAATATAACATAATATGTAAAATATCTGGTAAACCTGAACCTGAATCTTCTGAATTTTTTAACCTACAGTGCATATATGGTAGTGTATTGGTCATTCTGAAACAGCGGAATCTAAAATTTAGTCCAAATTCTCATGTCAAAACATGTCAATACGCTTCTGTGAGGGAGCTTTTAGAGACTTAAAAACTCTAGTCATCTGTTTCATATCACCACCATCAAGTTTCTCTAAAATGGTGCATTATTTTTTTAAAAAACTTACTCATTTGATTATGCAAAAAAAGTGAAAAATGGTGCTAATAATAATATTCAGTTTTTGTTACAGATTGTCCTAAATATATTGACCATAATATATTCCACCCATAATACCTACAAGGTGTTAGCATAAAACAGCTTAGTAATATTTAGACACCTGCAAATTTGAGTGCCCATGAGTGCTAATATCATACCAATGCATAAAATGCAAAACAAAAAAATACTAAATCTAGACAATTGTCATTTATTGTAACCCAGTAAAGAAAACTTATTTATTTATTGAAAAAAGTTTGAAAACTACATGTTACCAAACTGTTGTTCACTGAATGCACAAACACTCACACATGCTCTAGTGTTCTCTGTGCTCACGCTGTGATCGGTAGACACACACAGCATGCTTTACTGCATGCATGGGCGCCATGTACACACATACATATTTCCAGGTGCCTCTTATTGCTGGTGCTTGAGTTTTACCTCCACCCCTGCTGTGCACTTCGTTCTCCATCTTTTACACTGACCCTTATACAGCCAAACCGATCCTTCCCCATCAATCAAATTATTTCTTTCCTTTCTGCCTCCTCTCTTTCTGATGTGACTTTGCAACATTTTTCCCATTTTCGTCTCTCTTTCCCTCTCTCCGCTTCGTTTCACCTTCCCTTCAGCTCCTCCTGACTCTTCTCCAGAATGCTGTCAGTACCGCTCTAGCGTCAAACTCTAATCAGAGCTGATCAGCGCTGACAACAGCACCGTGTTTTGGTTGGGCTCTGACATTACACTGGTTTAAAATGCAGACGCCTTTACGCTGTACTATGCAAATGTTGTTGTGTTGTTGTTTAGGTGCCGCGTGTTCTCTTATCCTGTCAGTGTAACCCAGAAGTCACCTTTTAAAGGAAACGTTTGACAAAAAAAATCTTAAGTTTTTCTTCTTTCCCCAAAGGCATGTGATCAACCAAGGCATGTTTAGTGTCCAGACATTGTTTCTGTAATTTTGCAAAAGAGCCAAGTAATGGAGCTGACAAGTAATGGAAGCATAATAGAAATTGCATTCCTAAATTATCACACACTTGCCACAAACCACACTGCAGTGTTAGGAGACTACAAACTAACTTGCTTATGTGGCTGTTTATTAAAGCGTACATATAATGACTACATTGAAATTTAAATATGTCTGCTGTTACTGTTTTTAACTATGGTACATCTTTTAGCCTCACAGTTTGAGTAAAGATTTAATGTAATTTTCAGGTTATTCCTTCAATAGCTATTTATTCATTGTAAATTTCCACACTGTGGGATTAATAAAGGATTATCTTATCTTAAGATGACTCTGGAAAGCTGTATGCCTGGTTAGATGTTGTTTCAGTTGTCTGGCTTGGATACCCTTGCATTAGTAATGAGCTGAAGAAGTTTGAGGAAATGCAAATGGAGAAAAACAAGGTTAGTGGTCAACAGCCTACAGATCTGCAAGTACATTAAATTAAATCCCAAACCTGACCCGTATCTGAGACAAGACTGTGATGCTAAATTTGAAAACCGGGTCCGAGTCGAATCCAATCACACACACGAACAGTAGCAGAAGTATCTCAGAAGGCTTTTGCAGTGGTTTCCTGGGTTAATAAGAGAGTTGATCATCAGAAAACTGGAATAAACTGGCATTTTATCTGTAATACTCTAATAATACTGATGTTCAGTGCATTTTTGTGAAATTGCTGTCTGTCTCTGGCAGTGAACGGCATCCTGTGGTCAGCTCTTGCTATTGCTTCTACTACAAAAACTGTCTTTGAGCGAACTTGACAAGCGAGGTACAAGCAACTTCAAACTTCATCCCTGGTTTCAGTCCAGGGCACATTTTGCTTCCTCAACTTTGAAGTTATACACTATAAAGTTACCAGAGAAAGGGTGAGAGGAAGGGGAATATAGCGTGCATGAAATCATCAGAACCTGGGGTCTTGATGAATACAGTGCACATATGGGCAGATGTCTAATGCATCTCCAAAATGCTCAGCGAACCTACACGTGTCTTCTGAGTTTTTACATGCAGTGCTGATAATGATGAAAAGTGGGGTTTTCTTTAGAGACTGTTTTTCCTCATAACACCCTGCATGTACCTTTTCACCCAGAATGACTTTAAAAAGGTACTTCACTACCATATATGGCATATTTCTATGTGTTTTGTGTACTAGCCTTCTGTATTGTAGCCTTTAGAAGCTTTAAACATTTCAGATATCTGGTTCCCATCACCACCACTATGAAGAATTTTGGTCCTGAAAGAATCAAGTCAAACCACTTTGTTGTTAACAACTTGAATAATTAGACAGTTTAGAAAAGTGTGCATGTTCCAAAAAATCACTCATTAGAAAGCAAACCAGACCCAAACCTGATACTGTCCCTGAAAAATCATCCTGAAACTGGCTCAGCTTGCATTGGAGAGCAGACCTCGACAGCAGCCTTCAGTTATTTCCTTATTCTTTGTTACATAACAGAGGTAGTGAGCAGCAGGAGACAGCTGCAGAGGAATGTTTGTGCTACTCAATTATTGACAAAGCTCAGATTTTGGGTCAACTTGCATCTAGACATGCATATATACAGGGATACACAGCAACCTCGTTCAAGTCAATTACGAATCATCAGGAAACGATTCAGTGCATCATGAAATTATTCTTTTGTACATTGAATTTCAACTTTGTATTAATTATATTACATTTTTACCAGATTTGTTTTTTTAATATAGACAGAGAATGTAATTTGTATCAAGAACGAGTGTGTATTTTATTGACTGGTATGTATCAATGCTGTTTAACTGGATCAGTGCATCTTTAAGTCCCTGGTTTATTAATATTAATCACAGTGTAACATAATCAAAAATGTTGCAAGTGCATGATAAAGTGTCCTGTCTTGATCAGACAACATTAGTACAGACATCAGTAGCCCTTTCAGAACTCTGTGGTCTCTGGAGTGTCCTGTGTGTAGTCAACCTCAGATGATGCTGATAAATTATTGGTGGCTGTTCCAGATATGTTGGTCTTTTGGGAAAGTGCTGGAGCTGTTGTTGTGACTCAGCACTGCATTTTTAATGCTTGTTTACCACCTCTGGCCTTGCAGGGTCATGAGGCTACCTATAAGTTGAATGACCTTTCTGTCTGCTGCCTTCTTCCTCTAATGAACCACCTGTATTCAGAGTCTTCCGGCTGACGGCACGCAGCGACTCGTCTCAGCGTGTTCCTTCTCACCGTCTTCTTTTCGCTTCTGCAGTTCAAGAACATAGTCATGCTGAAGAGATGCCACAGCCTGCTGAGTCTCTCTGCAGCCATCAAACCTTCCCAGCCTCCTCTGTCTGTCTCTCTTTTTTTCATCTGCTGTGTGAGCGCCATGCTGATGCTCTGCAGGGGAGAAGGCGCACGGCTAAGCAAGTGCTGACATGTCATTACATAACCATTCCTTTAACCATAATCCCTCTTTTCTCTCTGCAGACCTGACCTTCCTTCATGAGAGCTGTAAGACCTTCCATGGGGAGCTGGTTAATTTTGAGAAGATGGTGAGTGTCAAGGCCAGTTTGTGTACACACACGCAAACACAACCACACACACACACATACACACACACACACACACACACACACACATAAACACACACACACACACACACACACACACACAAAGTGCTTTTAACTAATTAGCCTATGTGGCGAATGTAAGATCAGTACAAGTAATTTTAGGCTACATGTTGGAATACAGAAGGCCTTGTGGGAGAGACCTTCCATTCTCCCACAAGATGTGAAATAGCGCATGGGACAATGTGAAATCTGTTTTAGAACAAAGTTATATGTAGTCCTTAAATGCAGTTACATGCAGAACGCTTCTAATCTGTAAAATATGCAGTCATAAAATCAAACAGGCCAGGTGTTCAAGCCAACATAATGTTTAATGCAGTCAGTTATGTATCATCTATTATACTCAACTCAGAATCGCATAAGTTATAGGGGGGTAAGGAAATACTGATACACATGAGTATCGCCATAGTATGTTTTGTGATACTGTATTGATTCTCAAAAAAGCCAGATTTTGATATTTAATTTATTGTTTAAATTAATTGGTGGCAGACAGTGGCTTTTTTCCATTTTGTGTTGTGTTTAAACCCCAGACTACTAGATATAAACTATCCTCAGCCATTTGACTCTTCCACTTTAATGTAAACAAGTAGTGTGGCGGTACACTGGTAACATTGGCATTAGCAGACATATGCATATGATGTTGTTTTCTTTAAATTTTCTTAAAATTAGATTAACAGAAACGCAATATAATCGCTTGCTTACAATATCGCAGTATATTCAATTGTAACCCTCAAATCATGATACATATATTGCCAGGTTCTTGCCAAAACACGGTCCTAATAAATAATGAAAAAATAAACAGACAAAAATTAGTCAGTGAAAGTTTAGTGACAACTTTATAAAGTTATCTAAAGTTCTGTTATCTATTACTGTATCTATAAAGTATCTATTAACTGTTTGGAGATGTTAATAAACAATTAAAAACTTTCTAGTAGTTTAGTCTAGTTGTTTAATTCTATTTTCTAAAACAGGACATTGAGTGTTAAATTCGTCTGCTACTGAAGATTAAATTAAGTAATTGATTTTTGCAACCCTAATATGTATATGAATTTGAATGTATTGAATTTATTGAAAGGATCGACCCTTTAGATGTAAAATTTTCAAGGGGTCCCATAAACACAAATGCAGACAAAAAAAACATTACATACATATGCTACAAAACCACAAATATAGATATCTCACTCACCCTCTCTCACCCACACCCCCAGAACTTAGCTACTGTCAGGAGAGTATATTAGTTACAGCAGCACAAAGGTAATTGTAATTAACAGAAAATTATAAATACCCATGTAAAAGCATAAACACGCTGTTTTTACATGCTGTTTAAAACGGCAGAATGAAGTAAGAGATCTCAGAGAAAGAATGTTATTTCAACTTTGAAATTACCTGTATCTGAAAATTCTAGGGACAGGACAGGACAGGATATGTCTGAGTCAATATGAGGATCTATATGGAATAAAACCCTGTTTTTAGTTGGAAGAACAATCAAAGTAAACTCATCTGAAAATGAGCTGAACCCAGTGGTATTGTCTTCTAGAATTAGGCTGCAACAAATTAAGTGATTCATACATGAACTAATGGCGAGTTCTATAAGGACACCTCAAAACAAATCCGCATAAAGAATTACATACAACATTAAAAGACCTGTTAAAAATTGTCAGGATAATTAATAACAGGTAATATCTGCTGAGAAATAATTGTTTTTTACTTAAAATGTAAAACAGGATTTAAGCGATAAACTCAAGTTAGAAATTTATATGTTCTATTTATTGCCTTAAAGGAGAGTTTAGGGCTGATCCAAGGGTCAACCCATCATCAAAATTGAAATGCAGATCAAAAGAATGTGAATGATTGTGCCACATATCCATGCTACAGGACTTTTCAACCTACATTACACAACCTAGTACTAAACCTAACCCTAATCCTAACCCCAAAAATCCTACATCAGTTTAAAATGACAAAACATTGTTTAAAAAGCATTTGATCTAGTCAGGATTAATTCGCTGGCCCTGCTAAGGTTGATTTGTTATGATTTTTTTCTAGTTTACCTACATATTCAAAACAATCTCTCACACACATATAAACATGCACTTATGTAACTTATCTGCATACAGCAATTCATACAAATATAACTGATGAAGCAGAAGATATCTAGTATTCTAGTATATGAGAATGTCTTGAACGGTTTATTTTTTTCCTTTTTCTTCTATCAGCATAAAGTGGCAGAGATGGTGCGGAGCATCAGGCGGTACAGGAGTACTCAGCTAGGTAGGATTCCACACACACACACACACACACACACACACAAATATACAGAGACAGATTCAAACCTGTCAGAAAGAATTACTGCAGAAGGTAAAACATGACTCCACCCACCAAAATATGTACACACCTGCATACACACACACACATACCCACATCCCCTTACATAGCCCCCCCACACACACAAACATACACACACACACCTGTCTGAGTGGATTAATTTTGGAGGCGCTCTGCTCCACCCTGCCACATCCCATCTGTTTTGAACAGCACAGCCCTCAGGGCCAGAAAAACTGCAGGCAGCCCTTCAAAACATACACACACACGCTCATACACACACACACACACACACTAATGCATTCATAGTTAATATATAAGCATGCACACACAAATGATGTGAGAACAGCTGTCATGCATATATCATAGAACAGCATCAGTTGAGCATGATCTATTTCTTATGACTTGGGGTTTTCTGGTCTGTGCTTGCAGTTAGATGCCTTTCTGCAGCTTGCTATTCTAATACTTAATTGTGAGATTTAGGAACAGAAAGTTATTCATGGTATACCTGAAGGGGTAGTTTGCTTCTGGAGTAGAGCTGTGTGGCTTCCAACGCCTTTATTTCCGACTCCCCTATCATCATTTGAAATCAAACCTATCAGACAAACAATAGCAGAGGCGCCATGGCAACCGTGACATCACCACTGGAAGAAATGTCGAAACTAGTCGTCTGCGCCCACGCTGGTAAAGCATCGTCTGCTAAATCTGCCTACTTCACCATAACGACCTTTTGTATGGTCACACCCATAATAAACATTTCCTTACAGCATATATCTATGGAGATCCTCCAGGCGGTTTTGAGGCTGTTATCAGCGACATCAAAACATTTTATTCTCAAATCTGCTGTAGAACGATACAGGACATATGTGATTCCAGGTGTTTTGAATGAAAACTATTTAATCCCAGTTCTCCTAAACAGCTTTGGAGAGACAGTTGCTGTCTGCAGGATGATGATTGGTCTAGTTGATTTTGAATACTGTGGTCTATTCTGGGTCACATGGTCTGTAAATCAGGCTAATGCAGTGAATCGGATGGTGAAGCCTGTTTTACATTTTGCCACTTTAAACAGCTGGTGGGACGCGGCTCTTCCAGTATTTAATGAAACCCATTAATAATAGACGGCTATGTCTGGTAGAAGGGCGAACTGGTCTGCTGTGACAGTAAACAAGACAGCAAACAAATGTTGAATGAGAACTAAATTATTGCCATTTGTCTTTGCAGCAGATCACACTCGTTGCATTGAACTGGATGCCATTTTGCATTTGTTTAATGGATCATATCACTCATCTCCTAACAACATTCAGGATAGCGTCACTGTCTTTTTCTTTCCAAACGTAAGCATGCCTGTACAGAATGTGAGCATTTATGAACAAGTGCAGCTATAGAAAAAAAGATTACCTTTGCCTTCTACTATTCAGCTATTTGTGTTCTTACTGCAATAATCTTTAAAGACTGCATAGTTTAGTTCAGGTCTGAACTTGGCTTGTTGTATTCATCTGCCCTCAATAATGCCACATGCCTCTGAAAGAGCACAGTGTTTTTTTAGCTTAATTATTGGAGCACCTCCCTCCCTTCATCCACCTGAGTGAATTATACTTATTGCTTTTCATTAAGGGCACTGCTGCTAAATTAACATTGCAGTCGCTTCCAGTCTGGTGCAGAAATAAACACCGTTCTGGAGTTGCACAGTATAGTAGTTCAGTAAGTTTAGTAGCCTGCCTGTAGACAACACAAACTGATGAATGGGCAGAGATATGCAAGTAATTCACATGGGCCACTTGTGACTCTCAAGTGGCAAGTGTTCTGTAGCATCACTACGGCAAAAAAAAGAATGGAGTCATGGAGTGAGGGTTTGCCATGCTTACTAATGAAGGCAGCCAGCCATCAGACACAACAAAACTAGTATTCACAGGGTGTTGCCAGTCCCTCTAGTGCAAAGCAGGCAGTACCATCAGCTTGGCTAACCATCTGGCTTAAAGCAACTGCTAGAAAGAGCTGAAAAGTGCTTTTCCGGTGTAGTGAACCACAGTTCCTAGGATGCAAAACAGGAATCAGCCAGGATCAAAATTGGGCAATGTTTGCTCTTGAGTGTGTGTAGATTCTGTTCTCACCTAAGAACAAATCCTGATTAAGAAAACCTTAGTGAATGTCAGATTCTTTGTGAAAACTACATATAAGGGGTTTTAAATTTAAATTAAGGGGCTGAAATTTCTTCTTAAGAATGTTGGTGAATAAAGCTCTCTTGTCTTTATTGCCAGTTGCTTTAAAACTGCTTTAACTAACCATGGCTCAACATTAACACGTCTGTGCTACAATGAAGAACAAGGGATGTTTTTGCTGTACCTGCTCTGCACACCCCAGTTTGGCTAAGAAGCACCTGCCAAAGAACTAATCGGATAAGAAGATGCCAAACCACAATATTAGTGCTTTTTGTATAATCTTAATTTTATATGAAGTCATTGGGATTTGTCTGTGGACAAGTCATATTGACCTTCAGACAAGTAGGACAAGTCCCTATAGCCCTGGAAGAAAAATGGGCTGATTTGGTGGAATATTGGTATCCAAGTCGGAATCAGGCTCAGACTGGTCCTAGCCATTTACTAGCGTAATAAATATTAACCTGCAGGTTATAAACGATATGCATGATTAAATGTAAGCTGGCATTCTGTGACACTCTGGGGTATTGGTACCTTGCCGTACTAGCCCACTTCACACGATATTTTCAGCACCCACTGGCATATTACTGATGCAAGGAAGTCAGAGAGCATCAGTTAGACTGGTCAAATGCCTCCAATTGTGACCACTGACATTTCAGGCAGCTATGGCACATCCAGGCTGAGTCTCACTCTCAGTAGGCTTGAACTTTCAAATGTGTCTCAGATGTGGGAGTTAACAGCTCTGTAATCACCTCTGTAATGTGCACTTGGTGACGACAAAGCAACAAAGGAAAAATTCTGCTGCTGCTTTGTAGAACGCTGAATGACCTTTTCATACCTTCTTTTTTTAAACATATCTTGTAAATGTATGTATTTGAATAAGATAAGTCAGCAGCTTCTGCAGTAGTTGTCTTGTGACCAAACCTAATGTGAGAGTATGCGCGGTCTGGACTGGGGCTAATGCCGAGGTGGATTTGCAGAGGTATTTTTTAGGAGATGAGGGAGGACAATGTGCAGCTATTCATAGCTCTCTTCATTGCTTCTTTCAGCCGCAGCCTGTTCTCTCTCTCTCTCTGAGCGTGTCTTAGAAACGGATGCTGAGCTCCTGCAGTCTGCTGGACCTGTGTGTGTGTGTGTGTGTGTGTGTGTGTGTGTGTTGGTGCAGGGAACTGAGTAGTCTCATGTCAACATCTCCACCATGTGGTGAGACTGAGCATTCCTAGTCAATGCAGGTGCACCGCTCAGAGGTGAACTAGTGCCACCTACTGGTGTAGTGCATAGCTCATGCAGACCTTAGTATGACAATTCAAACCTTTAATCATTCGTAGTTTTCAAGCTGTTGAAAAATTATGCTATCATAACTGGTTGATGAGACTATCGTCATGTAGGGCTGTGACAATAACTGCATTACCTTAGTACTGAGGTCATGTGATGCCTTGAGCTCATTACCTCATCATCACAATTTAATTATTTACAGAATTGATTTACTTTTTTATTACATTTTTTTGCTGGTGAAATTGATACACCATTGTTAATCACACTTGGTATCAGTTTACTACTACGCAGACCGGAAAATACAATGAACCTAAGCTGGGTCGTCATACTATTTAGTTAGTGGCTATCGTCTATAATAGCTACTTGCTTTCGATCTCAAGAACTAAACAAAGTAGAGTTGTTACTCACTTTGAAACATAAGATGATCTGCTTCAGCCATAAAGAAGTGGATAAAGTCACACAACATGGCTGCTACTTACAGGTTGCTGTTGGGATGGAACTGTTCCTCTATTCAGTCTCTTCACTGTCAAACACTGAGCGAAGCTGCTCGATATTGTCCATGATTTGAGAATCTGTACGGAGTGAAATGTGCAGAGTAGACTCACAGCTTTGAAATAAAGTTATCCGGGATTTTGTTAAAGATGTGGGAGGTTATGTTGGCTGACTGTTTACCAGCTTGTTTTGTGAATTTACTGTTCCATCTTAAATGGCTCCAGTCACACTCTGGCTCCCGTACAAGCTGTAGAATTCAAGGTGGAATGGAACTTTCGATTGAAAAGCTGGGGAACAGGAAGCCAACTTCAGCCTTGTTTGAAGATGAACATCAACCATGCCCGCTGATAGTTTGGTTACTTGGAAAGTGTATAAAAAGTGTCCACATCCCCTTCACAATCAGGAATGGTACATTACTCCACATAGTCTGACATTTTTGTTGCTGTTACTGTGTTGTTGCACGTAAAAATGGAGAATGTGTTAATGAGTCAAGACTAACATTTTCCCGTTCTCCTCTTGCAAATGTGGCATTTGTATTTGAAAGGGGAGACAACAGTGTTTGAGGTTTAATTGTACCAGTGTAAATACAGTTTCAAATTTCAGGTGTTAAATAATTAAATAATATTTTGTTCATATATTATTTTGGACCATTTCTATTTGTTTGTCATGGCATTTTGCCACAGCATAAACTATAGTCTTTTTCAACTGTAGCCATTTTATAATAATGTTTAAAATCTCCTGCCTCTCTCTTTCTTTCTCCTTCTCTCTCTATCTCTCTCTCTGTCTCAGTTATGGACGCAGAGCCCTCTCCCTCTCACCTCCAGACGAAGGCGTATGTGCGGCAGTTGCAGGTCATCGACAATCAGAACCTGCTATTCGAAATGTCCTGCAAGCTGGAGCCCAAAGACATGTAATGGGGCCAATCATCTCCCATCCACGCCTTGGAAACCCCTCCCTATTCTGCATAAACCCTGCCCCCTGACCTGCACTTTGACCAATCTGCAAGCTCCGTTCGCTCTGTTTCTGCTGCTCCGTCACAGCTGGACTGCTGGATTGGCCCTTACTCAGTGACAATGGAGGAATAGCAGGAATACTTGCTGCTATTATTGTGGATGGATTCAGGATGCTGTGAAACGTTCAGACAGAGCTGAATGTTATAGAGCACATTTGTTCATATCTAACATTACCACCCGCTCTATTAATAAGATATCTGTCTGCATCGCTCCACAGTGTTGTGCATCAGTGTGAACAAGAGTTTCCTGAACATTGAAGGGCTGTATTTGCCCACGTTTACCTTCTTTCTTTTGCATCTTTTGCTTTTTATTCTATTTGTGAGCTCTGTTCAGTTTGCACTGCCATCAACTGAATCAAGCGCAGATCGAGTGATCAGAGCGAACGCCGCCACTCCTGCGTTTCCTCCAGAAGCTTCAGAGACATCAGCTGCGTCTCGACTTCACCGCTTTTACCTCACGCTAAAGACCCACTACAACATAAGACAATCTGACCTCTTGAACTTTAACCAGTCCTCTTATTTCCTACCCTGCAACTCAGCCAACAAAGGCACTTACTGTACCACCCCTCCTAAGCTCTGTGATAAACAGACACTCTCAGCCATGAATTTAAAAGTATAAATTAAAATCACTAATCCAAGACCAGCTCCGTCATGCAGCAATTTCGGTCAGTCCCTCAGCCCTAGACCACTTGGCCTTCTTATTTGTGCACTAGTGTGAGTTAATGCATGCTAATGAAGTATTAAACTCCTGTAGTTAAACCCTTAAAGGGGAACTCCACCCAGAGAAACTTGCCAACTCAGAACTGTTCACAGTGGTGGCGATAGGAACCAGACGTCCACCTCTAAAAGTTCTTTTACAGAAAGTTATTACATGTAATGCCAATGAATAACATGCCTGATGTCTGAGACACTGTTTTATGATAGTTTTGTGATAAAGTTTTATCTTAAAATTTATTTTAAACCATGTATTTTAATCCATTCATGGTGGACGGATACATGTAGGGTGTTCTGAGACAAAAAAAATTTAAGATTGTCAGCATTACATACAAAACCTCCAAAGACTAGTGTAGGTATGCATAGCATGTAAACTGGCAAAATTTGTGTTGTAGACATCATGACCCTTGGTTCCCATGACCACCACTGTAAAGAAAAACGGGTCTACAGGATTGTCTACAGAACTGAATTTAGAGATTTTGAAAAAATTGGTGGAATTCACCTTTAAGATAAGGGTTAGCTCTCTATGAGAAGTGTTTAAGCTTTTTAAACCAGTTACAAATCAAAAATTCAAATCGAATGCCTTAGCTTTAAATTACGATCGTGATCGATACAGTGTTTAACTAATAATTAATTCATTGGTTTAACTGTTTGTTTACAGCCTACTACTACTTTTGAAATACTATTACTAAGTTACATGCCTACCGATCTGCTGTCGATTACTCGATTAATTGATTTGTTGGTTCATTTGTATTTACATGACACGTCTTTTGAACTAGGACTTTAAACAAACTGTATATGTTAGTCAGTTACATTTCATCCTGAATCCTTAGCTAAACCGTCATAAGCTATAAGGCAAAACTGGTCTCAAACGGCCACAGGGACAAACTGACTGCTGCTGCCCGTTCCGTGTGAGGTGGCTCGTCTTGGAGGCGATTCTCTCAGGATTTCTTCCTGGGTCAGAGCCCTTTGCAGAGGCTGGTCTGCGAAGCCTCAATGTACATATGCCATGTAAATAGCTAAATAAATATGAAGACTCTATTTTATGTATGAGCTAAGAGATGGACACTCAAGGAGAATATTTGTTTTGTAAATCTGAGGATAAGAAAAAAAAGTGTACATTTTAAAAAGTAAGATTGAGACTGAGTCTACTGTCCGCAAAGGGGAAAAAAATTGTACAGCATATCTTCTTGGTTTTGTTGCATTGCAGTTTGGATTTTGTTCCTATCCGTAGTGGATGACTTGTACATATCTTCTAGTTTTGTTGCCTTTGGTTGTTTTTGTTTTCTATCTGCGATTGATGAATTGTACAGCATGTATTTGGTTTAGTTGGAATTTGTTTTTAGGTTTTTTAAAGCGGGTAAACTACGATCTCTGGGTGTTGTTTTTGTTTTTTGTACAGAAGTCCGTGTTTACAGTGCGCTCCTCTGAAACTCAGACATGTCCAGTGAGGCGGGAAATTGGGCGGGGTAGAGGGAGGCGCTGCTCCGCCCCTTCTCCACCTGAAACAAAAACGCATCTAAAATAAAGCCTCTTCTGATGAGCTCATGAGTCAAAGTGTGCGTGTGTTGGATAGAAGGTTTTTACTTTTTTAAACTAAGAATAGCAGGTTTAAATACTATTTAAAGGGTTCATATAATAACAAAAAACCCGAATTCTCTCACGTTTTAAACATCTGAAATAATTAGTAAACATTGTTAAAGTTTTAAAACATATAGTTCACTCTCCAGTCCATATAAGAGAAATAAGCTGCAAAAAAGCCTGTAATGTATTAATTGTTTCTGTGAAGTCACAGGAACCACCTCATTCACCTTTATACACCTATTCAGACTAACTCCGCCCACTCATATCGAAGTTTTAAGAAGTGTTTCAGCTCTGAGTGCTTTCTGAATGAGGCGCAAAGAACAGAACTCAGTTTTATTAGATCTTAAAGACACAGTAATAAAACAGCATGGTTCATTTTAAGAGAGAAAGTGAGGCTGGATAGTAGTCATGTGAAATTAATTGTGGACTTATATAAAACTACATGAATAATGAACTGCTATAAGTGCATTTCAAGGAAACAAGACTAGGTAAGCCTAGTTTTGCCAGACTGCTATTGGCTGCACGGCGTTTGTTATAAAGGTGTCTCTGGCATTTCAACAATGGGGAGGCGGTGTCCAAAATACATATCCTTTATTTTAGAAGTCCTTGGGACATAAATCACTTATATATTCCTTCAGATTTAGCGTAACATAGGGTTGCTAGTAATGCTGGATAGGCTTTAGTGCTTCATACCAGTGTCTTTGTTTACACATTGTTTTTAGTATGTAAAATTGTGGTACAGGTTAAATGTAGGGCAGAGCTAATAAACGTACAAATAATCAACATATAACGTATCCCAAAGTTGTAGTTAAGGTGTAAAGTACAGGGGAGTTTGACCAGACCAAGAGCCGGGGTACTTATGTTAGCATCAAGCTAACAGAGATAAAGTTTAGCTGATCTTAAATATGGTCATGAGTCAGCGATTTTGCACAAAGACAGCCGAGTTTGACAAACACATCCATACTACTGTATGCAGGGGCCATTTAGTGCACGGCCTTACCAGGGCTAAAGCCCAGGGATCCTGAGTAATCAGGGCCCGTAATTGACTGAATTTTCTTTTCTTTCTTTTTTTTCCCTTCCTCTACAACTCTGACCATCGGCTTTTCAAAGGAACGGAGAACGGATATTTTAATTAGTCAAACTAGTTAAAATCATGAAAGCTGTTTTAAGTCAAACGCTTTCCGTTAAACTCCGCCCCTTTTACCAGCCCACCCATCGCTGCAATGCAACCGTTTTCCGCGCGCCAGTGTTTGAATTTGAAATGTAAGTAACGGCTAAAAGACGAACCTGTGGAGGTTTAGTAATGAGGCTCCGTCCTGTAGAGTCGGTTATTTTCAGACTATCCAAACACAGAAACTCATTGTCATTGTCAAGGCAAACGGCTAACATCACTTTAGTACATTACAGGTAGGATATGAACGGATATTACACATGTAATTAATGATTAGTTTTCAGTGATCAGGCTCAGGTTCTTAAGTTTGCTGTGTTTTCTGACTTTGTGTAGCTCAACTGTCTAGTTTAAACTGTCTAGTTATGTCGTCTGTTGGTGTGGAGTGGACGCTGCTTCACAGTGAAAGTGGTGCAGGGTTAGTTTTTTAAATATCGGTTTTCATTTATTTTAGTGGGTTTATCACGTTTTTCTTCTTAAACTCGAGCTAAAAGGCACGAATGAGGCAAAAGCTGGCTAATTATTTGCGAGTTTGTATTTAAATTCTCCAGTCCACCTTAAATGGTGCAGCAGTTACAAGCACTGCAATGTAACGTAGGCGCCAGAATGCGGTACCATTAGGTCAATAGTATCCGTCTGTAGAGCCGCGTATTTGCGCCAGCAGCTTCAGACAGTGGCATTCAGCGCATGCGCAGTAGGACTGCGCGATTGTGCCGTCTGCACATACGAAGACATCGGCTGTTTGTGCTGGTTGTTTGTATCGCAGTGCATATTACCATCCTCTTTGCCAAAATACGAGCGATACTGCGACAGGTTTCATTGCCCATTTTGCTCCGTAGAACATTATAAGCCATCAGCAGCCAGTGAACATAGGAGTCACCTTAAAGTACATTTTAACCGGGCAGTCCAACATGAAACTTTCAACTTTGAGGTGAAGTTGAAGGATAATTGATCGATACGTCTACATAACCCATTGGCTGATCCAGGCACCTACGCGTAATACGTAATATAATACGTAGCGTAATACGTGTAATATTTACCCTGCTAATGTGCCTATGCTTTCAAACGTAGGTTTGTTTTAGTCTCAAGCTTAAAATATGACGTCAGTCCCACGCAAATTTCACAAATGTAACGGAAATTCACCTAAACTATTAAGGTGTTAAAAGTAGCAGTTTTAGCGCATGCGCTGAATGCCACAGACCTGAACCTGCTGGCGCAAATCTGCGGCTCTGCAGAAGGAAATATCGAAAGCGAACATGACAAAGCACACTTCAGCTTCGTTTGGGAACGGACTGCCCATTCAGTGCACATTTCCAACCATGATCTCTATGGATTTTAATGCTTTGGTTCTTAGTTTAAGTTTGTACAGGAATTAATGGTCTGTTTGCGTTCCCGGATGGAGATGGCACAAGGTAATGTTGGCTTCTTGTCTGAATCTCCGTTCCACCCGACTACATCCACCTTCACGAAGCTGAAATTGGCCTTTATTTTGAATTTCTCATTCCACCTTAAATGGAACCATTACGTAATTGCCGCACCAGGTAAAGTGCAATTAAGGTGAACGTTGTCGGGGTGAAATGGATATTTGAGCCCTCAGCCCGGCTACTGACTGGCAGCGGCGGTATGAGCACCTTCATTTAAAACAAAGATTTGACGTCTTTTTTGTTTGTAACTAGACCAAAAGACCACGAGCAGGTTAAAGCGCCCCTGACTGTGTGTCTTCGCACTACTTCATTTTACAGTAATATTTCAAGTAAAGACACAAACCCACATGAAACGATTGGACCTCAGCCAAGCAAAGGTTACCTTTCGTCTCGGCAGTAGTGAGGGGGAGTCGATTCCAAAAGAGTAGATTCTTTGACTCCAGCACGTCCGGGGATCGGAGTCGACTCTCGGCCAATGACTCTAAGAGTCGAAATGCTTTGAGTTGACTCTGTCAGCCCCTGTGTATCTTCACCAGCGTGAAGCAGAACAAGGCCAGACGGTCCGAGCAAAAGTCTGCTCATAAAAACTGTTTTCTGTACAGATTGCACCGCAGCTCATTCTCTTCATGATCTGGGTCGCAATAAACAATTATCAGAAACAGTATTTCTCATATGGCTTCTCAAAAGTGGTTTAATCTCTGCTATATCCGTTTATCATCAGCTGTGGCGCTCTCTCTGTTACAGTTAAGCGGAGTCGATTGCAGTGGTATTAGTCGACTACCGCTCTGTAGCTTTGTGGCAAGAGCCAGCTCCTGCGCATGCGCGTTTCAACAAAGTTCAGTAAGCGAAAACGCCTTATAGGCTGAACAGAGAAAAAAATAAGATTCGAAGGCGTTTAATAGCAACTACTTTGTCCTTCAAACAGCCTTTTGCTACCAGTTCTAGTCATTAGTACTGTTGAATGTAAGTTAACACATTCTCTTCATAGAACACAGATAAGGACGTTATGTTACAAACAGTAAAACAAAATGTGGCATGTTAAAGTTATGGCACATTTTATATTTATTTTGTGATTATTATATTTAATTTATATAGTAATTTATATACTGTTAAATTATGTTAAACTGTGCAGTGAAATTTGCAGAAAAATGTATATTAAAGTTTGTTCCCTGGCTTATTTTCACTAAGAAAATCACCAGAACATGGCATTTGACCAGGGTTGGTCAAACTTTTACATACAGCTGCAGCTGTGATGCATACCGATCATGATATGTTTAAAATACAAATCCTAATATACCGAATATAAAGCTTCATACACAAAAAATCAGCACATTTCCCCCGACTGTTCAACACATTTCTGTATTTATTGTTAATGACAGTAAATTATGCAAGATGAACATGAGGCTCCTTTCAAATGGAACTTTTTTCTTTCATTCATATGATTGCAACTCAAGGCTGGTTTAAAAAAAAAAAAAGTTAACAGAGAAGGAATGGAGTCAAGTTTTAGTTCACGTAAAATGAGTGTAAAACTCTTATACCAGCATGAGCAGAACTGAGTTCCTCTCTGTACACAGAAACAAGCAAATCTCGTCAAAGGCTACAGCGTCTGCGAAGCAAGTCGATGGAATGTAAGATAAAAAGTCTGATCAGTGTTTCACCGTTCTGGTAACCACTCAACGTTTTTCCTCGTCCTGCTGTCCAGGTCGGAAACAAAACATCTTTCAGTCTGCCAGTGTTTCTCCTGCTCAGTTCCTAACTAGTCCATCCATCGAAAGTTCTTAAACAGGATCAGATCCCTGTATGGATAATCAGATTCATCGAAAGGCGGAAGCTGACCCAAAGTGAGCACTCTTACTCTACGACACATAAGACCCCCAGATACTGATGCCATTTTTTTTCTCTCTTTTTTTTTGTGAATGTGGCGCTTGTCCCTGTGCCAGAGCTGACAACCCCATCACCGCAAACCCATAAAAATGGATTATATTAGCATATGCTTTTAATACAGTACAGAATGTAAGGGAAGTATATTGGAAATTATTTGTAACATTTTTCTATGGGTAGAGCCCAAGTCCAGTTTACAGTTATGATATTTATCCAGCTGATCCGGGCTATGTCTCCTCCAGTGTGTTGTTTCCCTTGAGATGCAGTCAGTTGCATGCACAAAAAAAGCAATCACAACAAAAAGAGCTGTTTATGTTCAATGTATTTGGTCCATTTTCAGTACTGCTGCCATAGGGTCATTCATCCTGAGCAGAGTGATCGAAGGTCCATAGTCTGGCTATACTGACACAACCACCTTAGAGACACCTTAGAGTAAGAACAGTCAACAAACCAATAAGCACAGCTGGAACAGGGACAAGCTGACCCGTACAGAAAAGCAATATACTGAAAAAAATAATATCACTGTCATATCAAATCCTCACAATTCCATTTCATGATGAATGATGGACCAATATAAACAGCCCAAAATTCTACGGAATAAGATAAGAAGTTAGGAATGTTTTTCCTTCTTTAGTGGCCAAGTTTTGTTATGACAGTGGTGATATATTCCTACATTATGGAATATACTGACAATTCTAAGAATATATTTCATTTCCATAGGGGTGCACCATGCTCACTCGGTCTGCAAAACAAAATGTACTGCCTAAAACGCAACAGGGTCAACCAATGCATTTATGTTTCCAGTTACTAATGATCCTTTGTCTCTAGTCCGTGTGCAAAAAATATTCAGATGAGCAGGGAGAAGAAAACCTGAGGTAGTTCAGGGGTTGTTAGCACGCATCACACTTCTCAAGAGTAAGAGCGCTGTTTTAGGATGAGTTTTGCTGGCCATCTTGTGATGAATAAGATTACACAAGCATAGGTCAGCTGGGACACTTCATACAGATGGACCCTGTGGACTATCACAGTGTTAGGAGTGACCAGAGTTTCTGAGATGTGCTTAGGGATGTGCTGTATTATGGTTCTTGCTCCACACTGTGTCCAGTGGCACATACTGCAAACCAAAGTCGGACCCAGAAACAAACCAATCTGAGCAAAGTGAACGATTTGAGTTCTATTTCCACACATAAGAAAAAAAACTCTTTATACTCTACTGACATTAACAAAGCCCATTATACTATATTGTCGCCGGTGATATACTGTCGTATCACTAAAATATTTGTTAAAAGGTCGAATAAAACCCCAGACTTCATTTTCAATACTGCACTGTAAAAGACATTTTTTTGCCATCACAAAACATACCAAGTGGAAGCAATGGATTGAATTAAATCACATATCTTAGAAAGCCATGAAAACTACAGCTACGGTTATTAGATTTGCCCAAACTAATACTGTCCCTCCAGAGTCGGAAGGTTAATCCTTTTAACAGAAATTTAAACGTTTTCCAGAACAAAAATTTACAGACAGTAGACCCTCATTCTTATTGCATCCAGACAGAGATTAGGGCTCATCTCCATCATCCTGGGTGTTGTCGGATGCTGTCCTTTGAGGATAATGCCAGTATTCTTTAAACTAAATGCATGTTTTTCACCTTTAATGGCTTGCCGCTAGTCATTCCACTGCTAAGATTTGAAAATTACAGAACCCTTATTTATGGCATTACACTTTTTGCCATTACAGTAAGGAGCATGCATTCAGTTTTTAAAATACAGGAAAGATCCTTCAATATTGACCTGAAACCAGTTTAACACCTTTTTTCTTTAATATGAAGAGCTGGTCCTAGATCAGATAAAGGGCAACATCTGCCTAAAAGCCATGTTTAATTCTTTACCCATTCCCCAGTTTTCCCGATTGTAGATAACTGCAAGGCCTTCAAGATTCACAGAAACAAAGTGTCACCAATAACATAAGTAAAGGCAAAAAGACAGCAGAGTGCATTTAGGGTCACCGTCTCATACTTCTCCGAGGTCAGAGTTTCCCTTTCTCTACGTTTTTAAGGTTAGGATTTAATAAGAAGCTCCTTCTAGATCAGTTTCAGCCCAGAGAACTACAGCCACTGCAGAACAGCATTATGAATGCAGGTATCAGTGGTGAATTGACAGTACAGTGCTTGTATTTCTCTAAGTACTGAGAGACACTTCCTGTGCTTGCATGCACAGTATATAGTGAGTCTCTCCACTGCTGGATAGGAAAAGGACTGTGCAAGGTTGCGAGTGAGAAGAGAAAAAAGATGAAACTGAATAGCAATAAACAAGACCAGCTGATACACAGCCTCTGCTGAAGTGGCTAAAGCACTATCCAAGCTGGATTCGTGTCACCAGAGGAGGCTCTGTAATGTCATTTGTAAGTGATCTGACTGACTGATTCATTTAGGACAATTCACCAAATTATCATAGATATAATGACTTAAACACTGCAGCCTTTATGAAAACTTACAGGACTGACGTGGCACTCACTAACAAAATATGTGAACAGCCATGTCTGTTTAGATGAGCAACACCACTCGTCTTTTTGGATCCGATTCCAAGTAAGACCAAGATTAATATCCTGCTGCCAGTAATGATGCAGATAGTTTTAAGTATAGATGGCATACTGATGTTGATTATCATAAAATTGTTGCTCTGGGAAACAAAACCTTGTAACGTGCTAACTTTATACCAGAAGGAAAAAAACATGCTTACTTTACGTAATTTTGGACAATTTCTACTGGTTAACCGTTGGGCGATATAAAGCCCTACAGGTGTTTTCAAATCATCTGGTTTGGATATTGGAGGAAAGAGAAGAATGAATCCAATCCAATCCTGTAATAAAACTAGCCTGAAACAGCAAACAATCACACGGTGGAATATGTTGTCAGCTGCGCATTTCTTGCTGAGGGGCCAGTATAGTGTTTGAGTAACTTGAGAATGATAGCCTGCTTTTAAATGCTCCTCTTAAAATGATTAAAAATGGCTCAATTTAAGGCTCAGTAGGTAACAAAAGAGGGAAAAAAAGCCATCAAATCAGTTTTGGTATCGGCCGAGGCACAAGGTGTACTATTGTACTGGTATTGGAAAAGAGAAAGTAGAATCATCTGTAGCCTGGACGCTGCATGTTGAAAATAACGTCGGTGGAATGTGGTCAACAGTGGCATTAGGTCACGACAACACTGCCATGGTTACAGTGTTGCCGACAAAAATGGGTTTTTGGTTTTGATTGTGGTTTAAGGTGGAAAAAAAGACAAATGTGCCCTTTTATTTATATCACACTGAGTTTGTCTGAAATTCAACGAGATGTTTGCCATCCATGGTTCCCAAAAAACCCCCCAAACAATATCTAGTTTATTCCACCACTGTGGTCGACAACAAAAGTTCAACTCACCGCTGTGGTCTGCGGAATGTTGCTACTCATGGTGGCCAAATTTTCTTTTGCCGCATTGTCGAAAACCATGGAATATCTGATTAGCCATTCTCTTGTACAAACATGAATGGGAATTCACGTTGTGATTTTTACAGTGAAAACCAGTAAAACATGCCTCTGCTTTAGTATTACATCTACTGCCTACCCAAGTGACCGTTTAGCGCAGTGAAATAAATAAAGTAGTTCTTAACCTACACGGTTATTATTAATCTTTTTTAGCATCAGACATTCACTTTCATCAAAAGACAAATGTAGTTTACCGCTTAAAGAACTGAGTTTTAAAAACAGAAGTCAGGATTAGGAGCATCGTTTTCATTTAGCTGGATCTGAATAGGTCTGCTATCACTGGGGGATCCCCAGATTTAGCTGACTACAGAAGGTCATACATTTCAGAATTTTTACTGTCTATAGACATTGTGGATTCATACTGGATTAAACTCCTGGATCTTGTTGGTAATCACCCGAGTTAAAGTACTTGCCTAGGTAAAACTAATCCAGCTTGAATAGGGTTGGAGGATTTCTCAAATTTGCAGTAAACTGTTGCTGGGCTGTACTGACTGCTTCACAGATTCACATGAGCATATTGCAGGAACCAAACCTTAGAGTCCTGCTAATAGTTCCCATACTGTAAGCACCATTTTCAGCATGAGAAACACAACTCTGCTCTCAACCCAAAACAATACTGCAGACACAGCTAAGGGACAGCGAAATGATATTTTTTGGCAGGAGATATTAAAAAAAAATCCTTCAATCACATTACACTGCTCCAGTAATACTGCCTAGAGGAAAACAAAGTGTGAAATGTAAGCATATCTTGGAAGGTACGTTTTAAATGTCAAGCTTGCGCAAGTCTCACACCCTGTTTGCCATTTTTGCTACCAAAAAAAAAAAATAATAAAAAAGAAAAGCAAGCATAAAAGAAATACACAACTCTGCCCTGCTAGTCTAAAGCACTGTTTTATGTGGATTTGTTTTACCAGAGGAGGTTCTGTAAAGGACTGAAAATTAATACATACAAAAAATATTTGTGTAGTTTCTACAAATTATCACAAACGGTCTGTATTTAAAGGTCATAGACCGGAAGTACACATCAGCAATACACAATCAGGGCTAAGCTCATTAACAATAACAACACGATGCAAAGCTGGGTCTGTTAGCAGGTATTTGTTATTCCGTTAGCTTGAGGTGAACCGGAACAGGTCTGTTATAGTATATATGATAATATATACTCCAAAAATAATAAAGGTGCCAAAAAGGGTTCTCTGCACAATGTCATAGAAGAACTAATTGTTCTAATTGCCTAATACGCTTTCAGTGGCTGGTACTTTAAAGAACCATTTTTGCAAATGAGGTTTTGGTGTCTTTAGAACCTTTACATTATGTGAACGGTTCTTTAAACCTTTAACATCATGCATCTCTTCAGTAATCACTTCAATTACAGGACCTCCCAAGGTAATACTAATCCAGCTTGAGATGGTCTTTATACTGGACTACTTTTGTTTATGTTCTGTCTTTACTGTTGCCCATCCCTTCCCTCTCCTCTGGCTCATTGCTTAAGCATTTTTAAATACACACTGAAGAATATATACAAACACCATCAGCTCTTCCATCACTGCTGTACAACCAACCCTGGCTCCATTCCAATGGGCAAAGAAGAGCGGCCATTTTGCTGTTGCGATTTGACACAAAAAAAAAAAAAAAAAAAAAGAGAGAGAGACAGGCGGAATGCAAAAGTCTGCCGCTTGCTTCCATTCTCGCCTTTTCTGTTCGCGCTGGCACCGTGCCAAGTCATCCCACGGGTCACTCGAACTTAACTGTGCAGAGTTGCTGAGAGGAAGCAGCGAAATGCTTTTTATTGAGGGCCATTTAAGAAGAGAGAAAATCAAATACTGTATGAAACTAAAAACGTTCTGGGGCCTACATTATGTGGGCTGTCATGAGGACTAGAGGTGGGCAGCCTGTGCCAGGCTTACTGGCAAGGCATTATGGAATTCTTTCACACCCCCTCCCTCTCCCCAGGAACATCCCTTTAACGTTTCTTGCAGTCTTTTGGTCGTCCGTTGTTGCATGCCTTCGAGGGAAAAACATGTAGGAGGGAGGGATGGCTGGGGTTGAAAGGCATTTCTCCCACTCTCCCCCTCTCTCTCTTGTTCCTGGTGGAGGTTTAGGAGGGCTCCGAGCTCTTCAGTGCACCCACCTTCGTCTCCAGGTCTGTGATCTAAGGAGAAAATACAATATCAGCATCTCATTTAACCTGCTTCTTTACTGGCCCAATAATATGTGATGTTCTGGAATTAAAAATGACTTTTCCTGAGGTTTGTTTCCATGTGTTTTCCAGACAGAGTTTTCAATGAAAAATAAGCTCATCAGACAAAAAAAATAGTCTCCTGTCACTAAAACATAGCTAACAGCATGCAATACCTCCACAAGCACGAATAACGGCTTTGATTTGGTTTCTAGATGTAGGCGAAGTCAGTGTTTAGCTACTGTAGCTTTAAAGAATTGTGCAGTTGGGCCAGATTTGGTGGATGCCATCTCTGGCACAATTCTGAGGAGAATTCCCTGTAGACTGGGATTTGTGCCACTCCTGGTAGACCCGTATGACTGTGCGCTTCCATACAGCTGCAAATTCAGCTACTTCCTTCACACTGTGGCCAAAATGCAATCACTCCTTTTAGCCAATCATTAACATCTGCTTTGTGACCCATTTTCAACACATTGATCGAGACATTCACTGCACTGTACCACCTCTTTTCAATCTATGAATCCTATCACACACCCTGTAGGTATTTATAGTCTGACCATCCTGGTGCAGCTGAAGTTACTACCACCTTAAACATGCAAAGAGACTAATCATCTCATCTATTTCCGGTGAGCTTATATTTTGATGGCATCTTATTTACAAATGCTTGTTTACTTACTGGTTATCTAAATCAGCAAAAAGGGGAGCACCTAATACTTAACAGGCCTTCACTACATTTACTACACACTAGATGAATAGGTAGAGGAACAGCAAGGCGTGGAGAGGACTTTACTCCAAACTGGGAAACTAATATGAAACTTGGGCTCAAGTCAAACTCAATTCATATTACACATATTTCAAAGCAATACTTGTTCAGCGGGAACAAATTCAACACTGAATTTATTTTTTGTTGAAATACTGTTTGTGAGCTCCCACTATACCTTCTCCTGTAGGCTGTCTGTCTCCTCCTTGCGACCAGCCTCTGACTCCTCCTGTGCACGACGCTGCGCTGTCTCCTTCTTTAGATACTCAATCTCTCTGTACACACACAAACAGCAATGTATAATTTCCAAACTAAATGTCTCATGGTCAACAATTTGTCAGTTGGAATCAGGCATTATAACTTCAGCCAAAGTGTCTACAATTCCTGCAGACTCACTTCTGCTGATACTCTTTGATGAGGCGTTTGGCTTTGCTGTATTTGCGCTCTAGTGTCTGGTACTGGGCCTGCGTCTCCTTCAGGTGCTCATCCACTGCCTGGCATAGACTCTGCGCCTCCATCCAGTAGCCTTCCAGCTTCTCCATGCGCTCCTTCGTCTCCCGCACTGTCTGCTCCAGCTGGGCCTTCTCCATCCGCCAACGCAACTTCTCCTGCTCCGCGTGAGCCAGCTACAGAGAGAGCGATGGAGAAAGAAATAGAGGGGGTGGAGAAAGTAAGAGTGAAACAGGACCTTTTCTCACCTGTAAACTTTGTAAACTTTAAGCTTTAAACAGTAAGCTCCCTGATGCCCTTACCTTCCGTTTCAGCTGCTTGATCTCAGCCTGGGTTACAGCATGCTTTATCTGGAGCTGGAGAGATAGAACAAAGGAGAAATATATACCTAATGAGAGAGACTACAAAATATGCAGTACCAGTCGAAAATGTAGACATAACTACTCACTAAGGGTTTTCATTTTTAATTTAATGCTTTGCTTTAGAATAAAAATGAAGGCATCAACCTACAAATCAACACCCATGGAATTATGCAGTCACCTTAAAAAAAACTCCAGTGGAGGCTAATATAAGTTTTTTTTTTTTCTAAGAAATTTTTGACTGGTTATAAGGGTAAATATATCTTTTAAATTGTGCAAAAAAAAGTTTTCTTGTGCAACACAATGTGTAATAGATGTGGCGATATGGCAAACGTAATATTTTGATACATCAAGAGTATATGTGGTATATCAGGAGCCTTTAAGATAACCAAAAACATCCCTTTAGTTGGGTGTGTCTAAATTTGTCTTGATTGGTACTGAGAACTATAAGAACCGTTAACTTGTATAAAGCACATACATTTCATTCTACGTACCAAAACAATAACATACAGTATTACTTTTCATATAATCATCTTGTTTTATATATAATATAATATAAATTTTATATATAATAGTAATTTATAATACTAGTGGTCACCATCTTCCTTAGAATCTACATTCCTGGAGGTCTCACCTCCAACCCAAATCTAACACACCTCATTCAGTTAACCATGAATTTGAAAAGTAGCAACATGTAACGTGTTAATGTGTTTTTTAATGTGTATTAAAGTGTGTTATTTGTACATATTACGTATATATTAAAATTATGTTGTAACATATTCTGTGGTTCCTTCATGAATGCCTTCATTTTTTCCATATCTGTTTACAGACGAAGGTAAGTTATTAAGTTTGAGACTAGTTTTATGAGAGTCATTTTATTTAATATCTTGTTTAAGGAAAGGTGGCAGCAGGTCTACAAATCTGTTCCTAAATGCTGGTGGTAGTTCGCTAGCTTAGGAGATTTGATTTTGGTGCTATATGTCGGTATACAACATTAAACATTGATAAAATCTTACAAGAAGTCACCAGAAAACATCTGTAAATGTTTTTAAAGCACATTAACGTACCTTTGAGAAGAACATTCTGGGAACTTCTGAGCACAGTGATGTTCTAGGCTTTATTGCCTTTTACACTAAGTACTTAATTATGTGATTCCATAGGATTTGGTATTTGTATGCCGTGTGTACAGTATGCAAAACAGGAAAAAAATCAATTTCTGGGGAACAAACTAATGGCAGTGTGAACCCAGTCTGAACGTCCACATGTCTGACCTCTTTAAACTTGTGGGTGAGTTTTTCTGGGTCCATCTCCACAGGTGAGAGCATGTCCTCATTTTCGGCCAAGTCAAATACCTCGATGGCATTTGGGAACATAGGGCTCATCTCTTCATCCTCATCTGTAGCATACTCACCTGTCTAAAACAAAAAAGGAGAGAAAGAAGGAGTAAGAGAGGGATGGTGCCAGTGCTCTGTGTAATCATGGCTTGGCCGGGTAATTCTCTAACTCACTTACACTAACACATTTCATAGCAACTTCTATCCCCTATTCTCAACATTAAAGATGGCAAACAACCCATGGCAATCAGCAGTGAGTGGGAACAGGGCTGCATTCCAGAGAATTGTGCTAATTTATACAATGCTGTCGCCAGTCCAGCAGTAATTTCATAATGCACTGTTCTTTTGCCAGAGAGGATTGGGTGGTAATTTCAAGCCTTTGTAGATTTGATCTACAACTAAAAGAAGGGTGACAGAGTAAAGAAAAAAAATGTTACTTCTAGACAACAATAAGATCAGATGAAAAGAAACACTTTTTTAGGGGGGGAAATAAAGGAAAGCCTTAAAAAAGAAATAACAAGGTAGTATATATAATTTTAGTAAAAATGAGTAAAAGTAATAA
Source organism: Semaprochilodus insignis (assembly GCA_034552555.1). Classification (NCBI taxonomy): domain Eukaryota; kingdom Metazoa; phylum Chordata; class Actinopteri; order Characiformes; family Prochilodontidae; genus Semaprochilodus; species Semaprochilodus insignis. Next base: position 10,728,468 of record CM067477.1, on the reverse strand, counting down.
TAATTTATACCTTATAACCTTCAGTGATGGTGATGCATGTGCATTAGTGTGATACATAAGGAAGTAAGCAAGTCCATCCACAATGACATAGACAGGCATATTATAGTAGGGTTGTAGTAGAAGGTTTCCTTATTTTTGGTATAATCCTTTGCCTTAGAATAAAAGTGAAGACATCAAACTATAAAATTTAGAATTTATGGAATTATGCAGTCACCTTAAAAACCCTCCAAAATGGAACTTTACAGGAGGGTAAAAAACTTTCCTAACTTGGAGTGGAGGCAGATACAACAGAATTTTCTTCTAAGCTTTTTTGGGCAAATTTGATTTGTGTATCCATGGTAAATATTTACAAAATTGAACGGGTAACTAGCTTTTAAATTATTTTTGCGCAACAAATTATACATTAGACATGGCGATATGACAAACATCTCATCAGCTGAAACTGTTGCGTGTAAGCCTGTAGAGTCTGTAAGTGTGTGGGGTCTGGGTGTGTCTAAACTTTTAACTGCTACTGTATATCATATTCTGTAGTCTTCCAGGCACCAAATCTCAATCCAGTCCAACATTCATGGGAGATTAGACAGTGCCATCCATCATGCCAACATCACCACTAAGTGAGAGAATATGGTTTGAGAGAATCGTGTACAGTACCTTTAGTTCAGTTACAGAGACTAAACCAAGACTTACTGAAGCTGTTCTAATGGCTTGTGGTGCGCCAAGAATTTACAGAGATACTTACACTGTTTTTTCCAAAGCTGGCCACAACTACCAGCCTTTTTTTCCTCACTCGAAATGTCTTTCTTTTTTAATCATTTGAACAGAAGACAAAGCTTTATTTTTCCTGCTAAGCTCTGATCTGCAATAGTAAACAGCTATCTGTACTGGACATTATGATGAAAAATTGGCTGTCCATTACAAGATCTATGGGATTTTGACAGCTGCCTCCCCCTACATGTCTCTCCAAAAGAAGCAGGGTGTTGGTCGTTTAGCACATCAGTCAAACAGCCCCTTCTTGACAAGGCAGGCAGTTTTTGGCCACGATATCTCCCGAACAGCATCAAACTCTCGGTCAGCAGAAATCTGGCTCGCGAGTCTAACTCTGTGGCGGTGTGGAGTGGAAACAATTTTTTGTGACATTTCCAAAACTGGCCACAAGGTGGCAGAGTCTCTACAATGGACATCTATGAGAGCTAAATAAGGTATGTTAATAAGTGGTCTGTAAGTGGTCACCCACCATTTTGATTGGGCTCTGCACCTGGAATGTCTATAATACTGACTGGCTAATCAACATTAACTGGGGTAAGGGGGAAAATTATATAAATTATATTTTCATCCCATGTATCATCATAAAAACTCTAAAACACCACTGATTACATCCTTTGAAGTCCTTATAAGGACCTCCAAAACAGTGTCATGTTTGTCCTGTGTCTGACGCAGGGGTCACCAAAACAGTGCACGGTCACTACGCATATGCATACTTTTCAGAGGGTGTGGACTTGCGGTGTTATTACTGACCTCTGTTGCTACAGTCCCACCTGCAGTGATTCCTAAAGCTTTAAACAATAGACTTCCGCTCCAAGTAAGGACAGGAGCTGGTGTACTCCTGCAGAAGCACAATGGCTTTCCTCTCTGAGTCACTGCACTGCGTCACACACATCCCTCCAGACCTGCTGCCCGCCTCTGTGTGCCGTTAAGACATTTCTAATGACAGCGGCAAAATACCATGCGAAAGCTAAGCTCCACTAAATGTCTAAGATTGATCCGCTGTGACATGTGTTTGTTCCCTAGCAGAGAGCAACCTGGGCAGTACGTATCGGAAACAGCTGCTACTGAAGCTAACTGTAAAGCATTAAAAGCACACAGTAAGATGTTACAAATGTATCTTTACCATAGTCCTTGGTCAAAACAATGCAGTGTACGCTATTGGGGTACCCTACACTACTTGCTATACACTAAGATACACTAGTAGTATACTGTATAAGAGGGCAGCATATCTTTGTATAGTAAGCAATGCAGGATACCCCAATATAGGCCAAGTTATTGTTGTAGTTATCAAATGAGAAAATATATTGAGATATTTGAAATGCATAATGGCTGTGGTCTTTAGTCAAATGAATACAATTTTACATTACACAACTTAATCTAGGCTTGATATGATTTCAGTCATTGCAAACATTTGCCAGGACTATAATCTGGCCATTCAGGACAAATGCCCAGAATCAGTCCACATACTGTTTACAGTTTCAATATGAAAGCATAAGGACTCAAAGACTGTTCAACAGATTGACTGTATAATATTTAATAATGCTGCGGTCTGTTTAGAGCTACCTATTATTTGCACTGCAAGGTATGCTGTAACATGCATTTCAATCTTCTCTACTTCTGCACTACTCACTCCTGCTTTTATATTTAACTGTCTAGCACACTGTCTTGCACTATTAACATTTACTTTACTATAGTTATTAAGTTTAGAGCTTAGTTTGCACCCATGTGTAGTTCTTCTTGTATAGTAATTTAGTGATATATATATTACACTGCCTTTTTTATTATCACTATACAGTATCTATGTCACACCTCTACTGTGGTCCAGTAAATTTCCCAGTAAAAAAGTTCTTGAGTTTGATCTTCATGCAGCGCATTTGTCTTTCTGAAGAGGATGTGCTTGTTTTCACACCCATGTCCTGTCCAACCTGGTCACATCTGATCCTCCACCACTGAATTATTTACCACTTTCCCTTCACACCCAAAAGCTGTCAGGCTTAGAGGAAGAGGAGGAGAGGGCTTGGCCAGATAGTGTTCCGTAGCGGATGAAGGTGCGAAAAGCGCATGTACAGGACCAATAATTCACACCTGTCACTTTGCAAAAACTAGGGCAAATTCGCCCCCTGGAAAGCCATTAGTTTTACAAACTGTGGCCAACGTCTTATGGCTCCGTCATGCTAAGCTAATTATCTTAAAGTGATAGCTCAGTGAAAAAACTTTTGTGGTTGATAAGCCAAGACATATTTGTTAATTTTATATATAACAGTTACAAGGCTAATGTTTGCTAATAGGTAATGGAAGTTTGTGATGATGTAAGGTCCCTTACACATCACAAAGTAACTATTGATTGTACTGCAATTACAAATAATTGTCAATTATGTCAATATTAACAGTAATTAGATAATACAAATTATAATTACTGTTATATGTAAATGTATGTAACTATTGAGAATTCCTGTATGACATAAGGCCAGTAATGGTTTAGCCTGGGGGAGGGGCAACCCACTTATAAGTGGTGTTATTGGGGGTACAGGGAACGTTCTTTCAGCTCAGCAGTGACTGAAGGTGAATGGTGTGTAAGATCTGTGTGACTTTGCAGTCGTAGAGCATTTTTCTCTAGCCAGTAGAGATTGTTATTTTCGTTTTATTTTTCGCATAAGTGTGCACGTGTAAACATGTAAATAGCTGTAATTGTCGGTGTGTAAATAAAGGTGGAGGGGAAAAGAAGAACTCTTGTGCAGACCCAACTTTTTCCAGGTCTCTTTATCACAAGGCTTATATCCATTAATTAGCACTATGTAAACTGCATGCCTAAGTCATTATACCTTGCCTCAAATCATGTCTAGTACTCTCAAATATACTTGCTTTTGTGGCTTCTAGCAATGTATGAGATACTGTACTAAAGCTATACCTATTGTATGTTAAATTGTACCTCAAAACACCTCAAAAAAGAAATACCATAAACATTAATTGTTTATTTATTTAATTATTTTTTGAACAAAATGTATTGTTCACTCTTTGCCTTTATTACAGCTTTCAGTCTTTTTTTGGGAAAACTTGCTTTCAGTCTTTCAAATCTGCAGGTACATATTTCCACACCTCAAGTTCAGTTCATTAGTTTGTTGCAATTTCTGCTTCTCACGATCCAAGTATTCACAAATTACAAATTTAAAATAATCAGTCCATTAAACCTTACTTCATATCTCAGAGGTCCATGCTTTTGTGTTTTTGTGTTCTAGTTCAGTTTCTTTTCTTTTTTCTCTATTTTCTTTTATCAGGTTGTTGACAGCTACACATCAGACTCGCAGTGGAAGGAGGTGCAGAAACACCTGAACAGATCTGAAGCAAAAGTGAACCTTGATTTTCTCCTCTCTCTCAAAGAAGAAAGTTTAATTTATTTTGTGGTGGTGTTGCTTTATTGTTTCTGTACTGTGTAATCATTTTTAACTCCAGTTTTGGAAACTCTCCAGTTTTTTCAGTTTTGACTGATATTACATTAATGAGGTGGTCTCTGACGTGTGCACAATACTATATGTAGATTGAATTATACATTCAAGATCCTTAGAATGGCTGTAACGTGTTGTAGGTCCTGGCAGCCATGTGTCCTCCCTGTGTGCATGATGTGTTTGTTACTCAGCTGAACAAGGTCTCAGCCTCTTGCTAATGTTCTTGTTTAGTCTATGCGTGAAAGGGTTCTCGACTGTGTGTGAAGTGTTTGCTTAAGCAAGCTGAGTTTGTGAGCTGACCTCTTCGTCCTCCTCCATGTACTGATTATAGCGCTGCTCCATCATTTCCCTCTGCCAGCGCTCCTGCTCCAGTGTCTGCTGGATCAGCTGCGCAACCTCACTCTGCTCACCTGGCTTCTCCCTGCCAATGATAAACCTGCAACACACACACAAATCCAAGAACCAGCAGAGATCAGCAAAACACACACAAAGGAATGGAGAGCAGTCTACAGTATGACTGTAGTTAATTCAGATATACCCTGTGTCTTCTATGATCAATCATACAAATGCCCTTTAACTTTTTTGTGACTGTAACTGTATTGTTTATCCACTTCTTACACATTTAACTGAATATAAAATATATAATTGTCATAATAATAAACATTTCATCTCTGAAATGGTAAATGTGTTCTTAACATCTACATTATCAAAGCCTTAATGGTTTCTCAAAACCACTACAATCAAAAGCTAGAGTTAAAGACCTTGGCATAACAATGGAACCTGTTTTATCATTTGAGTGTTCTATTAGTTTTATTACTTTAAAAACATTTTTAGAATAAGACACGTGCTGACTAAGTGATAAGAGATGCTGAGAAATTAGTTCATGCTTGTCTTGCTTAATTGTTAAAGACTATTGTATTGTGGTGCTGGCTAGTTGCTCTGCTGTCTCTCTAGACTCCAGCTAGTTCAGCAACAGGCCTTGTGTTTACCAGGAAAATACATTTTGAGCATATTAGGAAAACCCCACCAGTGGACCCATGTGTCTTCTGACTTAGATGTAAGGTTGATAACCTTTTATGTAGCACCTCCGCCATGAATAGGTTAAAAGAAAAACAGTGGGTTCTAAGAGACTGCAATCACATTGAAAACCTGGGGTTTTGTATTGTAACCTATAAAATTATAGTTTTTTTTTTATTTAAGATTTTGGAAATTTTTAAACAAAGAAAAGTTATAATGAGTAAAATGTAGAAGAAATATTCAAGATTCTTCACCATTTCGATGTCATTACTTAAATTTAAATACATGTGTTAATTGAAGGCTTCCTCTACTGAGGTACATGTTTAGATGACACACTTGTAGTACATGTTTTGTGTGTGTGTGAATGACAGAGAGAGTATTGAGTGAGCGAGAAGGAAAGACAGCAATTTAACAATATTTCAGGCATGAAAATATTCATGACTATTTGGTCAGTTTCTTACATAGCTTCTAAACTCTGGAATAGCCTTGCAGAGAATATTAGGGATTTTAATATCATTATGGACAATGTTTATCTGTAGATTATGTTGTGTACATTTATATCTACACGTGTTCTGAATGTTCCCTGAAATTTATGTTCATGCCACTCCAAGAGAAACTATGTACACATCTTGCATTTGGTGAATAAAAATATAGTGATTCTGAGACTGTAATTTCAGCTGCGTGATGTTTTAACACGGCCCATTAAACGGCAGTAAACTGAACCAGGAAGAGACATGGTTTTCTGTGTGAATGAAAGACATGCCCCTGGGTCTGCTCATCCAGCCAGAGCAGTGCTTTTACAGTCAGTGGTGATGAATCTGAACCCCAGCTGGGCCATATGTCACCTATGGCCAGGGGTTCAGGAGATTTATTGGCCACGGTCTTGCTGGGTGGGAAGGACGGCAGGGTGCCTGTCTCTCATGTTGCTAAGCAACGCACTAGCCAGTGGGGTAGGGGTCTGCTCGGGTAAGCAGTACACCAAAAGGGCAGCGGAGGGAGGAAAACATAGGAGAAGTCTTCAACTGGCCAACATATACTGTATATAGCATTAAATAACGCTCAGAACCTTCCTCATATATTAAAATCAAACCTACCTGTTCTATATTTACCCTTCAGAAATCTGTCTGTTGCATGAACCAAAGAACATCTGCAGTGAGACGATGGTTTATTCGGTGGTTGGTCTGTTTATATGTCTTTGGCCCATTTTTGTCTTCATATTTGAAATGAACCGCAATCCTTTAGGAAGTGGAGCCTGACTGACTTCTTCAGAGGGTCTTGGCCCACTTGTTTGTTGTGCACCAAAGTTTGGACGGCAGCGTTCACATGAACCTTATAAACAGAGCAATTGTACCATACCTGAACATGGCCTTATTTGTTTGGTATTTGGAGTTTCTCATATAGATGTATTTAAATATGTAATTTATTGTAATACATTTTACATGTTTTATTACATTTGACATGTTTTATTTTAATTTGTTTTGATCCATACTGTCAACTGGCTTAATAGGTTAGCACAGTGAATGAATGACAAGCAGGAGTATTTTGTACAGGTTTTTAGTTCAGGCCCAAAACTGAGTGACAGTTTAACTAATGAATATGCATGAGAAGATACAGCCCACTGAACACTGTGTCTCTGACTCTGTAAACATTTGAGAGTGACTGACGTACCTCAAGAATGAATGTTCTGTGAACACATCAGCAGAATACTGAAGGGTACTGAAGGGTACTTCTAAACATTATCATAATTATATTACATTACATTAACTCTTATCTATCTATATCTATGCAAGGACACAGTGTGAAAGATGCAAATGTCTACTCAAACATAGCACCCCTGCTGCCCTGCCAGTGTTCGTCTCCACAAACTAGCTCAAGGACAGAGATTTGGGTTGAATAATGATCTGCTGGGGGAGTGGTGTGAGTTATATAGGAGTTAATATGAGCTTGTCCTTCTGCAGTGTTGTAGTGGAACAGGCTTCTGGCTGTTGCACATATTTAATTACTTACTTTGTCCTGTTCCTAAAAGTAAAACCGCATGTTGTGCCTCCTCCTCTGATTGCAACCTTATGAAGCGGAACTGCATCTTCTTTCAAGATGACTAAAGCGGACCCAGAAAAGAGCATGGGGATAGTGATATAGTGTGTTTTAATTGCATCTCCCTTGATGCTATCACACAAGATATGCTACTGTCAAGCCTCTTCTTCAAATGAAAGTAGGTGTGTGTGATGCAACAAAAGGTGGGGATGCAACAGTATAAATATTTATATAACAGGGTATACACCAATCAGCTATCACATTAAAACCACCTCTTTGTTTCTACATTCACTGTCCATTTTATCAGCTCTAATTACCATATCGGTGCACTTTGTAGATCTACAATTACAGACTGTAGTCCATCTGATTCTCTGCACAGCCCCATTTCACCCTGCTCTTCAATGGTCAGGACTCCCACAAGACCACCACAGAGCAGGTATTATTTGGGTGGTGGATCTATTTTCAGCACTGCAGTGACACTGACGTGATGGTGGTGTGTTAGAGTGTGTTGAGCTGGTATGAGTGGATTAGCCTAGTAAAATCCTTGAGAGGCTCTTTGTTGGATACAGTTTATTGTCATGCTGAAATGTAAGACTAATTGTGTTCAGTAGAACTGTTCAACATTGAATTTTAAAGACTCCTTGGACTTTTGTATTTTGCTGGCTCAAATAAGGAAGAAATAAGCTGGACAGTGCCTGTGTCATAAGTAGCAGTGGATTATATAGCTAATATATGACATCGTAATTAGTATTTCTGAGGTTTGGTAAGTTGGATCAGACCACAGCAGTGGCACATTTTAAAAACAAAAATGTCAAAGCCTATAATTCTAATGATTGTATTGCACTTCTTACATATTATTATACAACAAAAAACATTAAATAACACTATAGCATTAATAGTACTCAATAGTATTAAATAGTAAATACCATTAAATACATATAGTGTTAATTGCCATTATTGCAATGTTGGTCTTTTTACGGCTGCAATATGTTAATGAGCTCTGTGGCTAAACACCATATTTTTACGGCACCAAGGCCAATCACAGTTCCAGACAAGCTATTCTGTCGGTGTTTTGACAAATCTAAGTATTTATGTTATCTAACAAACGTACACATTACTGATTCTCCATTGTGTTATTAATATATTGCAAAACATGTACTAATATAATCATAATACTAGTATAATGCACAATACTAGTGAACTAGTGTGTTATATTGTACAGCCCTATTACCAACAACTGATGCAACCACTCATTTCCTCAGCCGTAACCATCTACTTGCAATCAGTTCCACAGTAAACTGTTCAGGAGTTTCTAAGTGCAGGGACGTCTGCTTGTCTGGCCTCTGAGACTCAGATTCACTTGATTTAGCCAAATTACAAAGGCTCCCTCAGTGCCTCCCTTAAATATATGTACATTACATACTTCAAAGCAGAGCCACATTACTGCTTTTACCCTAAATAGGCCAGATTACATACTACACCAGACCTTATGTTTGAAATCAGGTGTCACATGATGTGAGACTGACATAATGCAGCTAGCATGAGCAGCCTTGCTAGCTGAAAAGATGCAGGCCTTTGCTTACTTGACAGTGCCAGTGGTGTTCCTCAGGACTGATGCCGCAAAATTCTGAGTTACACCCACCAGGCTGGTGCCGTCTACCTCCACTATCAGGTCATTCACCTGGATCCTGGTTCAAGAAAGAAGGGGACAAGAAAAAGAGTGAGGTAAAATACTCACTGGAACGTGCTACTGCCTTTCTGTTAAGCCATTTTCATACCATTTTCATATACAATCTTTTCACTGATTATCGGTGACACATTGACTTTCACAATAAAGAATACATCTAACGTAAGAACATTAGATTCATTAGATTCACAGATGTTCACTTGAATCATCCTGACTCGCTGCTGCATTATCTCCTGCAGTAATCCACACGGAGGTGCTCTATATTAAAAGAAATACAGGAGGTATGTGACAGGACTAAAGCACGGCTTTTTGAAATGGACCTGCTACAGCTAACATTTGGGCACGAGTCAGCTTAACTAAATGCCTCCCGTAATTCCTGGCCATTAAACTGATGAATGGCCTCTGTCAGCCTCCTCTCTATCATAAAATGTCCCTGTGAAAGAGCCTCGTCTGCAGGTCACTCTGAGCACAGCCTCTCTTGCTTGTTTATGACAGTTCAGATGGCCTGTCAGAACACTCACAAAGTTGACTGACCGAAGGAAGACCTCGAAGGAGCTACTTAAATAAGACAACACAAGAGGGAGTGCATTATTAACCTCATGGGTTTATCAGCTTGTACCATAGACGTTCACAATTCTTGCTGTGTGATAAAATACAGTATCATATTGTTACAAATGCATGGTGTTAATATTGGCAATTTATTTAGTCAAAGAAATAGTTCCACCACAAATGGCATATCATTTCAAATACAATGGTATGGTGCAAACAACTGTTGTATAATCAAAAATGATAGGCCATATACAAACCCTACCGTCGGATCTGACAACCCATTGTTTAAATGAAAGAGCATGACCTCTACCTGACCTTTTATCCCATTGTGTGAATTCTGCTGTGTAGGTCACTTGGGGTCTTAAGCTACTGCTACCAGATAATCTCAGATTTACATTAAAGCAAAAGCGATTATTTTGCTAGCTGTACAATGCTAGCAGAAGAGCTTTGATTATCAAAATTACTGAAATGCTTACATGTGAATATGGAAATACAACCAAACAAACTCTTCAATAAAACTGAGTTGACTGAATATGAGGTCTTTCTTCTCTCTGCAGCTTATAAAGAGGATGTGTCTCAATGGTTTATTCTTTTGCTTGTTAAGGTACCGTTGAGCTTTTACAGCTATACAGAATTGAAAATAGGTTTTCGGTCAAGTGTGAGTGCAGCTGTAAACAAACAACTGAAACAGGCCTTTTTAACCTCTGACTCAAATGCGTTCAGCAGCTGCTGTGGTTTTTAACACACAGGCGTTTTCCACACCAGCTGAATTGAAGAAACAAGTAAATGAGTCTGTCTGTAAATGAGTTAGGTCAATCAGAGGCAACTAAACAACTATATGCTGTGACATCACAACCACAGCCAACTGAGAAAGGGGATGCTCTGGTCTTACTGACCAAATAACAGGCCTGGACTTCAGTTCCCAGAAGATAATTGCAATTTAAATTGCAGTCGCAATACTGATCAGAAAAATCATATTCAGATATTCTTCCCAAACCATTCAGCTCTATATAACATGATGTCTCCTGACACAGACTGACCACAAAATTGATAACTGCTACTGGAACAAACCTTTATAAATGTTCTTGGAGTGTCATGTCCAGTTTATGTAGGTGTCATTTAGCCTTACGAACACTACAGAAAATATGTCACTCAAAATAGTTCAGTTGATTAAGTAAGGGAAAAACCTAGTAAACCGAATTGGTGAACTATTCATTTATCACTTTCTAATACTTCAGATCAGTTTCCATAATTGTGCACAATGTATCATCAAAGTCCTTATAAGAAAGCCTATCTACTCTGTGGCTATATCAGTAACACCCCCAGGCAGTTATTTCCAGTCATACAAGGTTCACACCAGGCTCCTACTTACTTGTCAATCAAGCAGAGAGACCTACAGTCATTTGCAAAAGTTTGGCGGCCCTGATCAAATTACATGTTTTGCTGATTTGGTAAAGTAAAAATAACATTCTCCACAGGGAGCACACACAATTACTAAATTGTATAGCTACTACAATTTCCATAAAACGCCATATTTACACTTGCAGGATGATAAGGGTAACTGTTGCATACAACTGCATAAACACAAAACTGATTACTGGTGAAATGTGTTAAATGCCATTAATAATTTGACTTTGATTCACACATTAGTTTTTTGGGTTATTTCAGTACCGTGTGTATTTGTTTTTACAGCTAAAGTGATTTTTTCCCCTCTACCAACAACATTTTATTGAGGAGCAGGACTGTTATGGAACCACCATTTTTACCGATGAACTATCACCTACTCCCTTAATAACTGTCCCTGGTATTACGCAAAAGTTCCAGGCAAACTTTTAAATCAGCAGCTTTACCCTCAGGCACGATGCACTATCCACAGCACCAACAATGATGCTGACCTGCACATACTAAATCACTTATGAAGACCAATATAATAAAGCCATATGCTCTGAAAGCCTTGAGAGATTGTGCATGCATGTAGGGAATCCCCTATTACATAAAAGCCTCACGGCTATTTCATCAAAGCCCTTCCAGTCAATTTCATCCAAATTCTACCTGGCTTGAGCCAAATCCATTCCAATCCCATATTTTTCATTTCAATCCGTTTCTGACCTTCCATCCCGGTGGGCGGCTCCTCCCTCCGTGACTGTTTTGACGAAGATTCCTAGTTTCTCCAGGCCCATGTCTGCTCCAGCACCCATTCCGATGATGCTGATGCCCAGTCCGTCACCATCTGATAGCACAAGACCACACTCGTTAACCCTTTAATGAAGAGGAAAAGCAGCACCTATTTCTGCCTTTTAATCTACTCTTTACTTTTAATAATATGATTTCTTACTGCAGTTGTTGCATTCATTTTGATGTAAACATGAATAGCATTGGGAATGTGTGCACATGCTTACTTAGAAACTATCAAACAGTAAAGGAAGAATGGTGCTTCTTTCATATAGTGATAGAAACCACATCCATCCTGGGGGATTTTCACAAGTTTAAGGTGACAAAGTCTTACCAACAATATGCAATATTAGACTTATTATTAGTATAATATTACATCAGACTTATTATCCACTAACCACCATGAATCATTTAGTATCTACTACAAAAGTAGTGAAAATTATGTACTTGTCATTATGAGAGTAAGAAACTGAAGTTTGGGGAGACTGGCCCTAAGGGTTTAACCGTTTAAGCTTCATATCCTAAGGCTTATTATTATTTAACTACATGTAAAACATTGCTAAATTAACAATTCATTATTATGTTACAAGAGTGAGTAATGTAAAACAATAGCAAGTGGTTTATAAGGTGAACATTTTGATGATTTGAAGGACAATTCCCAGGCATCACTTTTTTGTCAGCAAATAAGCAGTAGGAGTGCTTGGTTTTATGCAGTGGTACCAGTCTAAAAAACGCTGTGTCACAACTGTTTTAACGTTTTGCTATTTTAGTACATGAACCAGCACTGCATGAAAAGCCTTAAATGATCAGTAAAATCAGAGCCAAATACTTACAAAACACAAGAGGGTTTACATGAGAGCTTTAGGATTACTGTAATTAAGGACTGAAGTGTTAGACTTATTAGTATCAGGCATTAATTATGTAATTGCACAACAGCATTTCTTTCTTCAACCACAAAAAGCTCATAAAACATAAGCTCACAGAAGGTGCTAAGGTTCTGTGGGGCTGTGCCGAATGCAGTTCTGGGGTACCTTTTTCCAGTTCCACAGGGAAGAGGTCCAGTCTCTCCACTCTCTTTTCCAGCTCATACTCTGCTGATGCCGCCATGGGGTCGACGTCATCATTACGCCGGTCATAATCCTCATTGGAGTATGTGGTGAACACCTGGAAGAGTTCAAATGTTAAGCTTTTGAACAGTCTATTCATCAAAAAAAGTGCTTGTCTCTGATGCAAAACAGAGCAGTCTCAATGTGTAAATCTCCCACAATGATTCAATCTGATTACAATTCTTTAGGAAATATTTGAGATGAATTCACAGTGATTCAATGTGGGTTTGATTCCCTAGGAAATTATCTGATGCATCATGAAGTCTCAAACTCTTGGGGACTCTTCAGGAAATTATTCAGTGGAGTACGAAAGGTCAAAATCACATTGATCAATTTCATTGTTAATCTTCTGGAAATAATTTAAATGAAACAAAATTTCATTACAGTTTTTTTAGGAAATTATTCAATGCATCATTAAATCTCAAATTTCACATTGATCAATTTGATAGCAATTCTATAGGCAAAGATTTAGAAGCCTATGAAACCATCACATTTCACACCGATTCATTTTGGTTAAGATTCTTTATGAAACAATACGGTGAATCATAATTAGAATTAAATAAATTATTTTGGCATGTTTTTAAACTGCTAAAATACACTAAGTAAGACCTACTGACACAGTACTGCAATAAAGACAAAAAGCTAGTACACTAAAGTTTCCTGCATATGAAAACACTTTACTAGACATTACTGTTATAACTGATTACAACTGATTATGTCTAACAATGTTTTGATCAGTTGTCTTTTTTAGCTTAGCTGGCTGATATTGATGACAGCTTAATAAATGAGTCAGAAACGTGTTGATTCTTATTCTTCTTGACACTTTAATGGCATAAAATGCATCCTTAAGAAGACTTCAAATCCCAGCATGCCCTCTGTCATACAACAACGCGACCCTGTTCAAGAGACTGACCAAGATACAGCACTAACAGGACAGACACCAGACAGAGCTGGCTTTGTGCTCCTCACAAACACCACTCTCTGGAAGTGAATGGAGGAGAGGAGTCCTTGAATCAATCTAATCTGGGTCTCCCCTCTCCATGACAGCATAAATTCAATCTTTGAAAGCACTGAACAGAGACCACAGAGTTGGACTGTGTGTGTGTGAGTATGTGTGTGTTTTTTGTCGCCTGGCTGCCAGGACAAAAAGCCTGACTGCTGGAAAGAATACGAGCTTTATTTTAATGCAGACTGTAATAAAGTAGAAGACATTTCAGTCTGAAATGAACAGGCCTCAGCATGCTCAGCACATTGACTGAGGTGTACATCAACTTGCTGCTGCAAAAAATGGTTTAAAAACTGAATTTTGTGGCCTGAAGTTTTGCCTCACGGTAGGGTTGCACAATATATGATTTGTTAACCATTATTGTGATATTGCCTTTTGCAACACTGATACCACAGAAATCAACATAAAAACGAGTCAAATCACAAGTTTTGTTGCGTGTTGTGAGCCGTGTTGGGGTAGTCACTTCATAAAGTATTACAAACTTCTCTGTCCTTCTTTTAAACTGTAATGGGATGACCTCACTCCTTACTTCCCAGAAAAAGTAATCTCATCACTCTTGACTTGACTTCTTGGTTACACTCAAAACAGTAATGCCAATTTACCAACATGATACCTGAAATGTGAATGACTAATTCACACAGGAGCCTTCACATATTTTTACTGATGTGTTGATTCGCATATCACCTAAGGTTATGTCTGTCGTGTGTTTTATGAGGTTACGGTTAAGATAAAAGGCCACCATCATTACTGATGCAGGACCGTGCATTAAAAATGACCTGCTTAGCATTGCAAGGGGACTAATACACAAAGACATTCCCGTCAAAATTACATGATCCTTGTACAATGAATCCTGTCCAATTAGGGCTTTAGCCTGGTGCTACACAGTAAAAATTTTATGCAAGTAGTTGCATAATTTCCATGCACCTTGTCATAAAACAATCCAAAAACAATCATAATAGCACGCAACACATTTTATTATTCCATTAGTCAGCTAAATTAGCAGCTCATATTCCTTGAAAACCGTATAGTCCAAGCTATATAAAGTAATTTACATATGTGCAGAATTTGTATTATCTTCATTTATGTTTCACTAGTTTTCTTTCTCATTTCTATCTCTTCATTATAGCCCACATGATGTCTCACTCATCCCGTCATAGAAGCACACTTAATAGAGGAGCTATTGTTATCTTTTGGATGCCAAAAGAATCCGAGCTCTGTGTAAAATCATGGGGCATCAAGAGACAGAAACAATTAATCTAGCTATGTAAATCATGGTAAAAGCAGGCTAACAAAGACAAATAAATGGTGGCACAAGCAGTCGTTTAAACACTTCTAAAGCAGGGATCTTTATCCATCGTCCATCCATCGTATTAGCAGGATTAGATGATATGACAGACTGTTTGCCGAGCATAGATAGCTTCCTGTACTTGTGCTCCTCACATTCCCAGTCAAAGTCAACGGTCACTTGCTGTAGGTAGCACATGCTCAAATTCTGTAGAAGGATTGGCACAAATAATAGAAGCTATATAAAAGAAATGACTCACGCATTATTACTGTTGTTCTTTTAGAGATATATGGCTATAAGAATTCATACTGTAACAGGTTACAGTCTACATTCCACAGAAAAGTGCACTTCTGTCAACCAGAACTGGCTTTGAGCATCCTGACCGATCACAGATCCCTCTGTGGAAGTTTAAATGAATCAAGATGAACGCATAATGAAGCAAACACAAATTTCTTTGGCTGAAAATGATGCAGTCCAAACCGTATAATTTAGTATAAGGCTACGCATATTAAAATCACTATATGCATCAATATTTGTCTATTCCCTACAGCTCTGGCCTGTAATGGCAGTACACATTTAGTCCATGAATGAGAAACGATGAGGGTGTAAGTAAGAAATAATTAAGAATGGGTGCCCGGAGAGCTGAGTTCACCTACAGGTCAGAGAAATATTTCACACAGTTCACACACAAAGTCTTGATTTACAACACAGTAAGTCGATGCAGTATAATGCAGAGGGCAGGTCTGCGGAAATCCACCACGCTAACAGAGAATTATGAGGAGGAGCCTTGAATATGGGTTATTCCAAGGCAGCATCAGCTTTAACAAATGAAAGGGAACAGATCCATTACCAGTTCTTTTCTCTCTTCATTAAATGCAGGATCAGTATCTCTGAGGGTGAATTCAAAAAGCTTGTAATGTGTCATGACATTATAGAGCTCAAAACTAGGTAAGAGTCTTAGTTCTTGTTATATACTATGTACTGATCATATCATATGTAGGTGTTTGGTCCCATCCAGTATGATATATAAATATCTGTCTTGTGTATGTGGTAGGCACAGCGGATTGAACACCTCATCCATCTCTGAGATCACTTATTGCTTACAGAGGAGCTAGTGGGCCAATACAAACCGTCATAGTTCATTACAGAAGCACTGTGTTCACAGCACAGTGTAATACACATAGATCCGGCAAATAACTTCATATAAGATTCCGGTCACAATGACAGACTTGTAGGAGTCGTCACAACATAGCAGCACAGCATGAAACTCCGTTCTATTGGTTCTTTCTATTTGCACTATTGAAATGTTCACATACTGAACTGCAGTACTCCCCAGTTCAGACAGTATTGGGTTACAGGTAAACAAGACTATAGGAGCGACACTCGAAGACCTGACCTTTATCTGTTTGTGAAGGTCAATATTCTGGTGGAATGAGGTGCAGGCTTATAAATATTTCTATAAATAATTCTCTCTCTCTCTCTCTCTTTTGTTCCATTTTGACACTCTTGCATTAATATTAATATTTCATCAAATCATGTAGGTCAAGGATTCCCCCATCACTGCCGATATCAATGTAGTACTTCATCAGTTTCTTTGTTGCTGTTCATCCACTTCCTTACTTTGCTAGTTCATTTTCCACTTCCTTTGCTCTTATCTCTCAAACACCCTCTTCCTTGTTGCTAATGCACGATCAACCTCTTCTAAATGTAATTCTCTTTTATTCCAATATCATATAGCTCTTCTACCTTTCCTGTATATCTCCTGTATGGCATCCCATCTTCCTCTACTGAGTTGATTTTGCAATTATTACCTTTAGCAAACACTGCCGGTCTAGTTACTGTTAGTAGCAGCAAAGTCTGTGCTACAGCTTCGTCTAACAATTACTCTGACCAAATATTTGAGGGCTCAGTGTATATACAGTATATTAGGATAATCATGTCACTGCTGTCGATACAAAACCTTGTATCTCCACTGTTTTTCAGTTTGTAATGCCTGTTGTCCTGTACACTGTGTCTAAAGCCCATGATGAATGGACTAAAAGTAATGTCCTAAGAAATTTTCTGAACACAGAAAATGACAACATATGGTCACCCTACGATACATCACTTAGCCTAAAGCCACCTATGGATATCGGTGGTCTATAGATTTATTGGTGTTTTGGTAGCATTATTGAATGTGTGCAAACTCATGATCCAGGCAACAGGACCAAACCTTAAACACAGTATTTAAACTGTGCAGCACAGTTTTTAATTAAGTCCAAAATATAAATACACAATTCTCATGTCTGGTGCCAGATTCAAAATCCGATCCTTCTAAAATCTGTATTTGTATCAGCCACAAAATCTTGAGTCTGTGGAGTCCTATTTAATACACTCTGCACAATAACTTGGTCTACAATAGGAGTACACAATCAAAATCAGGCAATATGGGGAACAGCAGAGTTTTGCCTATAAGGCAAACTGAGTAATTGACGAATTGAAAAATCTGCTTATTGTTTTTATGTTGGTTTAGCTGTGTTGCAGTTTTATGACTGAAGTGCCTATATAAGACAGGGAAGTGCATCTGAGCTGTATTTGAAAGCCGCTGCTATACCTACACAGAAAGGCTGCAGTGTCATTATGTGTCTGGTTTAGTTAGTCAGTGTGTTTTACCTGTGATGTAGGGCTGTATTTGACTCCTGCTGTTTAAGCTGAACATTCAGGATGGTTTACTGAACATCATTATAAGGTATTCTACAATCACAGTGAGCTGCCACCTTCAGATCCATACATCTCTTCTCTATACGTCCTCCATCTCTTTCTCTCTCTTTCCTCTGCCGAAAGCACACTCAGCATGTATGTGTGGAGGAGAGCAGCAGGCAAAGGCATCGCCCCTCACTGCGAACGCCATCGCCCTGATCACATGGTCCATCTCCATGGCAACCAGCAGGCATTGCGATTGTGATTCTGCCATTTCTCTCCCATACCCCCCCACTCTCTCCCTCCCTCTCTCTTCTTCTCTCTCTCTTTACTCCCCGTGTCCCTCTCCTTCTCTCTCCTACTCTCTCTCTCTCTCTCTCCCTCCCTCCCTTTCTGTCTTTCTCTTTCCCTGTCTTTTGCTCTCTCTCTTTCTCTCCCTTTTATCTCCTTCTCCCTCTTTTTCCCCTTCTCCCTCATCTGTCTCTCTCTCCCTCTTCTTTCTTATGTTTCCCTCTCTTTCTCACTCCTTTCTCTCCTTTTCCCTCATCTCTCCCCATTTGTCTTCCTCTCCCCCTCTTTCTCCCTCATCTTTCCCCTATCTGTCGCCCTGTGCTCCCTCCCCCTCCTTCTCTCCCTCATCTCTCAGCATCTCTCTCTTTCTCTCCCCTATCTGTCTCCCTCTCTCTCTCTCTCCCTTACCCTTCTCTCAAATCTTTTTTCCCTGCTTCACCTCTTCCTCCTGGCTAGGATAAAAGTGAGGGGCAGGGGGATGGGGAGAGCTCGTCAAGTGTCAGCATCACACTATCTCACTTTGATATCGAAGAATGCTTTGTACACCGAAGACAACCCACACACGCTGTCACACACACACACACACACACACACACACACACACACACACACTCCTATATAAAAAGATCTATCATCAGCATCTCAAATCCTCCTCAAACACAGCCCCCTGCATTCTTCCCGTGTCTGCAGATGCTCTTGTTGGCTCAAGTGGCAGATTAATTTAAGCTGATATTCAGATTTTCCGAAAGCGCTCACAAAGAATGTCTGTTTGGTCACTGCATTTATTATTTTGGCATTAGCCACACGTTTCGAGCCAGTATATACAGGCCAAGATGTCTGGTGATATCTGCACATCTTCTGGGACTCGCTCTCTCACCAGATGTGTTTGAGATGCACACATGACCTCTCTGATCTGTCTTCAAGAGAACTGGCAAGAGAAGAGAAGAGAAGAGAAGAGAAGAGAAGAGAAGAGAAGAGAAGAGAAGAGAAGAGAGATACAATATTTTCTTCTTTAAAAAGTTTGAAATTAGCTGTTTTTAATTGAGACACTTCACTCACAAACGGTTCACATCCTACAGGTTTTCCCAGAGGTGCACTTACGTCATTTGTGGTTTTACGAACTTAAAACGTATTCTTTTTTTCACATGGCCATTTTAAACCTCTCTACATTCCCTTTAGAATGAAATAGGCCAGTTTGTTACTGTGCCTGTAAGACCGATATATGTAAAAATGGGCTCTGTTCTGACTGGCCATTTGTGTTTTTGTGATGTGAGTAATGCTAACATGATAGCTTTGAACTCTGCAACTCCACAGGAAGAACTACACAGTGAACAGCATCACATCACGCAATGTGAATCGGTGATAAATCACGTTAGACTGGTTACAGGATTGACTCGCATTGTTTTACCTCTGATCCAGCATTATCCAGCATTATCTGAGATCAACTTTATACTGATACCCAATATCAGGTAGGTACCATCTCTGGAAGAGAAAGGACAAAGGAGAGAACAAATGTGTGTCTTTGTAACAGCCTTATGGTCCATTTCTTGCCTCAGACAGCAAAGACACACCAACATACACATCGCTATATAATCATTATACTGAATCTACTGAATGATTGAATGATCTATTGAGTGATTTATTGGTGATAATATAAGCCTGACATGCAGCTCATGCTTGCTAGAGACCCAAAGCAACCTTTCCCACCTAATCAACATCACATCCTTCCTTGATTATTTTGTTCAGCTATTCTCTCAGACTGTAGTGTGTGTGTGTGAGTGTGTGTGTGGGGAATGCAGCTGGTCTGACTGCTGCTATTTATCCAGTTCTGCCTGGATCAGCCATTCCTGAGCCTTCATAGACAAGCCGAGAGTTACATTGTGTTAGCATAACAGCAAAGGGCTTCTCCTCACATAAACACATATAACACAACTACACGCAAGTACACAAATATCCACACATACATGCTCGAAAGAAGAGCTTGTTTTATGCAAACTCTGTCTGCCCCTCTCTCTCATGCACACACGCACATCTCTCTCACATGCACACAAAACCACGCTTTAATTGCTTGCTGCTTCCAAACATATGGTAAGAGAATGCAGCACACTCCTCATAAAGAGGGGAAACGGAGTGACACACAGTCACACAGATTTGCTACCAGTGTTTTATTCTTCATCAGCGTGTTACTAGCAAACGGCGGTGGGCAAGTTTCAGGTGTGATAGAATAGCCTGTGTAAGTATATGAACAAGCTTTGCCAGTTGTTATCGCTAGAAAATCAATAAGCGTGAATTGCTTAGTGAACAATACCAACATGGCATGAACCAATATGTTGTAGCTATGACACCTGGCTATCTATATCATCTGCTCATATGCCAGCTATTGACCACAGTCTACAGATACATCTTGAAAGTGATTCTATCAAGAGCTACAGCTTGTAGGGCTGCAACTAACAATTAATAATCAATATAATTGATTAAACTACGAACTAGGCATTAATTAATTTACTTATCAATTCATGTACTCTGTGTTTTCCTGTCACAGTGCATAGATAGACCTGCAATTTCTTCTTTTTTATGATGTACAGACTATATAACAGCCACAACCATCACTTTCTGTATTGCACTGCAATGATTTTGTGGGTTACATCAATGTTGTAGAGCATTCTAGGCCATTTCTGCTATTAAAAAAGTGATACTTGAATTCCACAACCATGTTTGACAGTATGTATGCTGCTAATGTGATTTAAGACACAAACTTTATCTACAACCATCACCGTGAGCCATGGTGGAGGATCAGTGCACATGGAACAACAGCTAGGGTTGGTGATTTGTGCTGTTCCCAGCATCATGAAGGTGATTAAATACCAACAAATTTGAATGCTGTAGTATCTTCTTGAAAACATCCGACTGAGAAATTCAGGCCTGTGCATACCAGCATGGTTTATTAGTGCGATTTATTTGGATGACTGTAAATTAATTTGAGCAGATAAACTTAGGGTATCTTGCACGCTTTTAGACAGCAAAAACAACGTTGAATGTTCGGAATCGGAAACTTTTGCTGCTGACAAAAACTCTCTGATGCATCAGGGTAGTTCCTGATGTAGACATGATGACAACCAAGGTGACAAAGCAGCTGTCCAAAAATTCCAGCAAATAGAACTTTTCCCCTCAAATGCTAACGGAATCAGAATCTCCGGAAGCAGCTTAAACTAGACTACAAACTTCCCATTTAAACATGGAGAAATTCAACATTTCAGCTTCTGAAAGTTCTTCAGCTTAAGTGATGAAGCTCTTTGTGCTACTTTCACTTTCCAAAACAGAAAGACGCCCAGTGTCACCATTTGTCCGTTCTGCTGGGAGCAAAGAATTGGATCTTATTTGCCCATTAAAAATATTCAGCCAGTTTGATTTGTGCTTCGTTTAGTGCAAAGCTGCATCACTAAAGTTGGCTAAAACTCGGCTGGCATGTAAGCTGCTAATGAAAGCACTTGCGAAGTGTTAGCTCCTGAAATGAGGTGTAGAAACTCTTTGATTTCCATTTGGCTTTTCCATCCTGCACAGTTTACCCAATCTTTATAATTGATATATATTTGAGTTTTTTTTGCATTATATAAACTGTATTACAAAGACCCTATAACACAGAGACAGCATGGATACATCTCACGGCTGAATAATCATTTAGATGCACACACAAACCTCTGTGAACTGCTCAACTCATCAGGTGTCTCTAACAGACTGTGGAGGTGAACAGCAGCGGTACATTTGCCTATTTTGAGCGTGTAGGCGTATGCACTTTTGTGTGTAGTGGGTCCACCGGTCCATGTGCATAGATGTTCACTTGACTCGCATGCTGCGTATGTGTGTATTTTCCCTCGTTCAGTGCTCTTCCTCTTTTGGATCAAGCAGCTGGTTTCACGCCTCGCTCGCAAAGAGAGAAAACCAGGCACTCCAGGCCCTATTTTGACACTCCTAGCCTGGTTGCTATGGAGATCCCCTTTACATGCAGACAGACTACAACACACACGCGCATGCGCGCACACACGCACACAGCTCACAGGAGAGACCTCAGGCATTCTAGGAGGTTGCGACAACTATTCTTAGCACTGTGGGTTTTGTCCATTAATTGCAGTCTATAACCACGAGCCTCCCGTAACTCCAGAAACAAAGGAGGAAAAACATGCATGTGATAACACTGCAGGGCGGCCTACCGGATCACACAGACTTACATCAGACAGAGAAAACAGAAGCTCAGGGGAAACAGTGTTTATTTTGCTTCATATTTATCTTTTAGCCCTGTAGCCCTCTATCTGATATCTCTGCCTGGAACGCCTCAGGTACAGAGCAATGACATCATCAACAATGATACTGCCACATCTCTGTGAAATAAATAACATCAAACAGAACATCACATGTATCTCTCTTGTTAGCAAGAGGCCATAACCGCTACCAACTTTGCCCTAATTGAAATACTCCCCAACCACTTCCCCTAAACAGTCAAGACCAAGCACAGTTGCAAAGCATTGGTGTACATTTAAGGGGTCCACTACCGTTCAGAGGTTCAGAGCTACTGTTTCTACAATAATATATTATGTTGCAGGTACATGTGTATAAAATGATTATAATATCTCTACAACTTCATAGGTTTCAACTAATTTGTACAATATTTGTGTCCAGATTGATCTAGATCTACAGAAAATAACAATACGATACTTTGGTCATTTCTTGCTGTTCCCGAAAACCTGAAATTAAAACACCCATAACTTACATTCTTATTGTATTTTGTCCAGGCATGACATCTGTTGATTTTTTTTACTTTAAAGCATCATTTAAACACAGCAGCTGCTGTTTACATTGTGTGAAACCTTCACAATGAATAGAAAGAACCGAAAGAAATGGCCCAAAATTGACTTGCATTAAGATTAAATTAGGTTTTGCTCTGTCCTATAAAGCTCCCATTTAGGCAATACTTGCTTTTCTTTGGACAGCCACAATTTTAAACATCTCTTTATCTCATAGAATAAAGAGTCTGATACTGTGCCTTTAAAAATGACATATGTAAATGAGCTCAGTTCTGATTGGCCACCCTGTATCATGCCTTATTCAAAAAGCAGACTGAGATGAAACATTCCGTATAATTTTCGAGTAAATGGGTGGGCTTTATATATAAATTGACATAAAAAGTATTCAGTTTGCAGTATTCCAATCTACATCATATTGAAGTTTTATGTGATAGCACACAACCTCGAATTTGCAGAAGGAAAGGAGTTTCTTTACTTCAAGTGCTCTATTGTATAAAAGCAACAGCCCATCTTGCTTGCTGAGATGTATTCTGTGAATTTCTGGCTAATACCAGACTGTATATTTGTTTTGCCATCAACCGAAAAGCTAGCTTATAAAGATGAATATGATGTAGACCTGCTCTCCCACCCTTCTTTAGAATCGGACCAAACCAGCAGGTCTAATATTATCTCATAGATGTTATCTAATGTATCTACTTTCTGTTTTTGTATGTCCTGAAGCAGAAGCATAGTGACGGATCTCTGCAGTGCAAACCGCACTATTACTTAAGAACCTGTGCTCAGGTATTGTGAAAAAAGACATGCTGTTATCCCAAGTAAAAGCACAGCATCAGACCTAACTGGTATATAATACTCAGTAAAATAACAGCTTTTATTAACTATTAACAAGTGATTCCACATTTGTAAATGGTAGTTATGTCTGTTTACATTATATATAACTGAGCATGACAGCAAGGATACGGTTAAACCCATCTTTCAGATTATTGAATCCAAACCAGACGGATTCAAAAGCACTGTGAATGTAACTGCAAGTGGCCTCCGTCTCTCTGAAAAGCATATAGCTCAAGACCAAAGAAGAAACAGGAAGCCAGCTACAACAACAGGAAGTTGTGGATTATGATCTGTGTTATGTTTAACAGGGGAAACATTGCAAAACTGCCATGTCTGCCTAACATATAGAGACAGGAATATTAAGAACCCAGTCACTGGCCACTACCAACACCTCTTACCATGAAACAAAAAACAAAAAAAGTCTGCTGACTTTAAATACTACTATTACAATTTCACTACTGATTATATTAGTACTCTAAAAGTCTACTGATTATTATGTGTATTCATCATTCAGTTACTAGACATTAAAAAATGCCATATAATAAAAAGACATTTAACTAAACAATAACAAAACATGTTCCTTCTTTCAAAAATTCCAAAAAAATATTCTTTATTAAAAACAGTAAAGCCTTTGAAAACCTTTAAAGTGACGAAAAGTCAGGGTCTGTCTTCCTGTATTAGAGAGATGAGTGAGCGAATGTGAAATTTATGTAAAATATGAATAATCACTGTGTACATTACCAACAAATTCAATGCTGATAATATTTTTTTAATTGTGTAATTTAATAGAGTAGGCAGCCCTAAACTAATTTACTCCCCTGTCAGAACAACCACACAGTCTTTAGCATTCCATACCATTTCCACTGTACTGACATTTACAGCTGCTGTACAACAGCACTCTTTCACTGTTTAATCTCTTTTACAGCTTAGCAGCATGGTGGACCCCTAGGGTCTTCAGAATACAATACATCAGAGAGACAAGAGGGACAATTGTTCTCTACAAATTGAGGGGGTTAAAACTGGCAATATATGCAACTTCCTCTGGCCCTTGGGCATGTAGGAAGACATGTCATAAAGATCCCAAAGTAACATATACTGCTACACCTAATTCCTGCTTTAAATACCCAAATCATGCAATTAGAACATACATACATCACACATCAACATAAACCCTTTTTCCTCTTTTCCAATAGCTACTTTCCAACAGCTTAGGCTGCTCCTGGACATCCATGGAAGTACATGGAAAGCAATCATTACATAAGAAAGACAAACTGTAGTGAAATACCAAAAAATAACGTTGTGTCAGGTATATTATTATATTTAATGCGAATAAATCACGTCTGAATATTGTGCATTATTATGGCGTTTTTTGCAGCAGGTTTAGTGTATACCAATCTTATGACACAGAGCTGGATCCACATACCCATTTATATGATCTCTTCTGAAAGACTACATATGGGCTGTGCTTGGTTAGTCCAGCTTGGTTAGTCCTTTGTTAATCAGTATATTAGTCAATCACGAAAATAATGTAACTTTCCGGTACTTACTGATGTCCATACCGTACAACCCTTTTTGTAGAGTATCACTGTGCTGTTTTGTGTAACTGCTACTGGCTGCTAAACTTCCTCAGGATCAATGAAGTATCTATCTATAGGGCTGCGACTGTATGGATTTTTTCTTACTGCGGTGAAAAAGCAACTTATCCATGCAGCTTAGTGGTTTACTGCCAATGGATCAACACTGCTATTATCTAACCATTCCTAGTTAAATAGTTAACTGGCTCAGGTCATGGAAAACTGACTGTTCCTTACTTTTTTAATCTAAAGGACTTTGCTGTAGTTTGAAAACCTGGTTTAAAACACAAGTTTAAAACATACTGTTGTTTCCCTGGTCCAGTGGTCACCATCCCTGGTTCTGGAAATCTACCTTCCCTGCAGGGGTTAGTTCTAACCACCATCTGCAACACCTGCTCCTGACAATTAAAGTCTTCAGAAGTCCTTAATTAGCTAGATCAGATGCATTAAGTTTAGGCAAAGGGGAGCAAGATGTTAGATACAGATAGGAAATAGGGTTGGCCCAAGTACAGTTTTTTCTAGCCTCTGGAGCGTTAGCACTGATCAGAAATGACTATTCAAAGCTTCGTTTATCCTTTGCAGATTCCATTGATATAGACGGTCAGTTTTATAGGGTGTCTCTTGCTATGAAGCCACATATTCATGTTTTGGTTGTCAGGCTTGTTGTACACCCGAATACCTGAATACTCAGGTCCAGGCCTAAAAGGAACTAAACCCTGCAGAAAAAAAAACAGATATCCAAGAGAAGGTTTATGATCACTGCCTTAGTCCATATACAGAAAGAATGCCATAAAAACTGCCTGCTTTGAAGTTACTGTCACAGAAATCATCATATTTACCCATCTGCCTACTCAGCCTACATTGGTTTTCAGCTCGCAATGCTTTCTAAAAGGATACATAATACAAGCCAATTGGAATGGAGCTCATTTACATATATCACTATTATAAGATAGTAGAGAGGCAAAAGCAACCTATTTGATTGTAATGGATGAGGAGAAATTGAAAAATGAATATGCAAAAATGAATTATGACTGTTTTTGGTTCATAAAACCACACAGACGTAATAAGTGGGCCTCGGGGAAATGTCGGAAATAGAGGATATGGGCCCTTTAAAACTAGACTGTTATGTGTGTTTCATAACTTGTTAGCTAACTGCAGAAAAAAAAACAGAGGGTAATGTGGTTTTCGGCCACCTGCCAGCTGATTCACCACTGATAGAACAAGGTGAGAAGAGAGATGCAGTCCATAGCAGTGTATTACTGTTTAAAGCACTTAAAGTGTTTGTCGTCTCCAGGATCTAAGATGAATGATACAGCAGTGATGGCCTAAGAGAGTGGTCATTGATTTACACCCACCAACCAATCCAAGTCTCTACAAGCAGCATCCTAAAGAACCCAATAAAGTGATAGTCGAAACAAGCATCCATCTTATTTCAGGAGGAAGCTCTGGCTAGGTAGCCCTCACTGGACAGTATTTATCTCCAAACTACAGCACCTCAGGATGGACTCTTCACACATCAATTTCTGACCATTTTCTTGATTAACCACCATTTGGAAGCACAGACTATGCAATCAATTGCCTGTAGAGCAGTAAATGTGGAACTGTAAAGGAGGAACTTGGCCTTGCAGTTCTAGGCAGCTTCTGCTTCACACTAGAAGGCGGGATACTCTTTCTGCTGAAGAACAGGCAGATGGGCGTAGGAGTCAAGGAGAAACAAGGAAGAACCCAGGACGTGTTGAGGGAGGAGTCTCAAGAAGAACTGGAACAAGATAAAAATAGTCTAACACACATGACCTTAAGATCTAGAGATATTAATGCGATTTTGCTTTTTGACTTAATTACAATTTATAAGTAAAGAATGGAATTAATTACATGGTTAATGTATGAATTAAATTTACATTAGATCTACTTTTATTAGTTTTATTAACACCAATGATAACTATAACTTTTAGGGTTAAATATTTAGGGTCATTTGACACTGTAACGAAAATAAAGGGGTTCATACAGACGCCTTGCCTATGCAGTAGTGACAGGGTCACTGTAGGGGACTGGAATCTGCCGATTCTGTTTGGAAAGAAAGACGCTCGAAGATGATGTTTTTCACTTCCTGTGACAAGGAGATCTCAGATGCTGCAATGCTCTCCGCCTGCCCTTTATTTAAGGCTAAAAGATTTATCATTTTTATATTGAAATCTCAATTAATAAAGTCTACCTTCTCTAACTGGGGAAATGTAACCTAATATCATGGAGCCTAGGAACTGCATGTATATAAGTTAAGACAAATGAGATGAGACAAATTAGAAGCAATCCAATACATAACGTGCTGTGAACACGACGACACGAGCATAACCACACAACTGGTCGTCTGGCCAAAGAAACAGACCTGGACCTCAGTTTCTAAAAAATAATCACCGTTTAAATCACAATCAGTCCTTCATTCTCCCTTTACTAGATCTACTACATCCACTCCTTCTTTCTCCCCTCAAACATTTTCTCACCTTTCGTTCATCCTGTCTCCAGCCCTCCAATTCCTTCCACTGTCCCACCATCTATCTTTGTTTAACGCTGATCAGCTGAGCACTGCTAGCTCTGCACAATATATTCTTTATTATCACGATAGCAGGCTTGGCAATAGCCAATATAACACAAGGGTTTTAGAGATATGCTGTCAATATCTCTAAATATATTTCCTATAACAATAGTGACAGACATAGTGGCTAGACGGAGGCATGAGTTTTAAACACTTGCAGAAAAATATTTGACAATAGTAGGGCTAAGACACATGATTTTAGGTCTTCTCTTAAGCTTTAACAATGTGCAAACAAATCTCGAGCCAACCTACACGTTCAGAACACAAGTAAAAGCAAAATCATCATGACTCATTTGAATGTCGCTGCAAAGGCAAATATGCGTGCAGTGGGGATTGAAATTCAGTGGCGCAATTTCCCCCAGAGCAAGGAGAAGCTTAAGTTCCTCAGATCAGCTACCGACACGTTCTAGTTCAAGTTCTTGTTTAACTTTGCCTCCTATCATCTGCCACTAACACTGACACCAACAGATGCTTCTTTCAAGCTGTACAAATTCAGCTTACTTTACCAAATGAAAAACCCTGACAAGTGCACAGGGGAAGGAATTTATTTAGAAATAGACAGCCAGTCACAGTAAATGTCTGTTCCTTGTGTTACCTACTTCGTCTGCCCTTTTCTTCATTCACCCATCCATCCGACTACACATCTGTTTGTGATTCACATAAAAGCTGAATAATTTTAGTTCTGTATGAATGGCTGAAATGCTTAATAAATGCTTAATTGCAAAATGAAATTGCAAAATACGTAATGCATATTAATAGGACTGCACAATATAGGAAAAAAACTGACAATGAATTTTTTTTTCCATGCAAAATACACACACACACACACACACACACACACATACACATATATATATATATAT
>CM067477.1:10590255-10699377 GCA_034552555.1 Semaprochilodus insignis | reverse complement strand
ATATATATATATATATATATATATATATATATATATATATAGCGATTTGAAAATATATTTTGGAATTTTCAACAGATGACAGATGAGCATTATTATTATACTACTGGTTATTGTAATATGGTTGGGGTGAAGTAATAATAGAAAGCTGAGAAATTACTTTTTAATTGTATGAACCATCTTGTCTTGAACTTTAATGCTCTATAATCGGTTTCAGTGCACCAAACGCAATAGCTGGTGGCTACTCCTCTCTGTGTGCCAGAGAAGTCTTAAAATCAGAGTCCAGGAGCCTTGCAAGTTTTTCTTTTGTATTAAACAGCAAAAAATTGCAGGATGGCATGTTTCATTTCATTTGTCTTAACATTGTAAATCCTGCGGTGTGAGTATTGTGCATACATGCATGGCGATGACGATGCTGAAACAACATATTTTGCAGCCCTACTTATCATACAAACATTGTTAATATTTTATGTCTCGTGTTCCCTGGAACTTGGTTCAGGTATGTTTGGAGCGGCTGGAATCCCCTGAGAACCACAGGTCTACATGTGGAACTCTACTACATTAACTGTGGTTCAAATTAGTGTTATAAACAGTGTAACAATAAATACACACTTTCAATTCAAGTTCTCAGGGCCAGATATACCTCTGTAAGAAAATGCAGTGATGCAGCTGCACTATGCACTCACAGTCATTATTGTTGTTTCACAAACGCTGTTTTCTTAGGCAGAATAACAGTCCTTGTTTGCTTTGCTGGCCGAAATAAGCACAATTTAATAATACCGCTCTCTCTTCAGAACTTTGTCTCTTTTACTGGGCCTCTCAAACTTACGACATGCTCTTAGGGGGAGGGGCTACGTTCTTTTCTATTGATAAGCTGCAGCCTAGGTGAATCAAACATTAATTTCAGGTACAATGTGAGTGCGTACTGTGCCCACATCAGGGCACAATTTGTGCCGCAGCTGAGCTCGTACATCTGGTCCCGACTGTTTTGTTTTTGGGCTGTGGGCATTCTCACCAATCACAGATGTGCTTTGTGTGTGTAGGTTAATCAAGTAATCACATAATGCAACAAAGGTTATTCATTGTGGTCAAAATAATGCAAGCCAGTCTTTAGCCATTTGTCACGCCAAGGATTCCTCAATATGCTTTACCAAGGCAACTGGCATTCAAAACATGCAGCACTGTAACCCCAATATAGTATTTTGTCTGTACTGTGCAGACAAATCAAAGGTGCTACAACTAGACGCTCTGCTGAACAGCAGCACCAATCAGAAGAGACAACCAGAGCACGTTTACACTAACAGACCATGCTAGCTGTCAGAGGCATGTAGTAGGCTGAACCGGAGAAGGCCAGTCTCTATACTCACACATAAAAGCATCCTGATAAGGCCCCCACACGTGTTGTTTCAGCGGAACAAGCGGGATGTTCTGAAGAGGGGGGTCTGATCTTGTAAGGCAAAGCTAACTGAATTAACTCAAAAGCTTTGTTTTAGCCTGACAGAGTCCAAGAAGAGTTAGCTTTCTTGTTTCCTCTCCTCTCAGTACCTTTACCTGACCAAAGGCCTCAGATCTGCACTAGCAAAACTAATCAAGTCAATGGACGGCAGAAGCCCAAACACTTTGATTTATTCAGACATGAAGCCAAAGGTAGGGGGATTGGAGGCAATGAGCCGTAGCACTGTAATCTGTCTGGATGTGACGCTAATCCTTGAGAATCGGGCCCCTGGCTTAATCACACTCAGGAACTGCATCCATGTGCTACTTCTGATCTCTGACTGGATAGCAAGCACATTTAATGTCTGTTTAGACAAGACATAATCAGTAGATATGGTGGTGGTTATGAAAGTTTAGCTTAGCCTGTCTTGTTTTGAGATCAGTGCAGTTGCCAAGACTGGAACTGAACGCTGAACATTTGGCACCACAGATTCTGCGTTTTGTCTGTCCTCTCATTTTTATTTGGTCAATAAGGCTCTGTGGCCTCTATGACTTCAGTGGCTTCAGTTCTCTCAAAGTAGTGGACTAGCAGACAAGGGAAAGGCTTCATTGCCTCATGTTCACACACTCAAACCTGACGGTCAAATTATTGCTGTCCTAGCAGTGGACAGCTAAATAAGTTTTAAACAACCTCCACATAATGCATAATTATACCAATTAAAGGTTTATCCTAGAAGCACAGATCCAAGGCAACATGCACTTAGAAACCTTTATTTTTAAAATGGTAGTTACAGCCAGAGAGATTATATAGAAGGAGGAGACCTTTCATAGGTATTAATACCAAACATAGCGTCTACTGAAGTCCTGCCCTTCAGGAAAAAGAGCCAATTGGCTTGATGGCAAAGCCTCAAGTAGGGGAAGGCCTAGTTGTTTAGATATGCACATGCACAGCAGCAAATCAGCTTGATGAATAAACATGCTTCTTGTGCGTTATGTGAATGAAATGCTACAAACCATTTAAGTAGTGTTTAAGTATCAGATAATACCATTGATTCAAAAATGCTTTTGAAGTGTTCACACGGATTTCAGTGTTGGGTCTCTTCCCATTAAAAGACATTGGAGTCTGGTCTTGTATGAGTGGAAGTAACCCCCTGGGGGGCTGTCAAGATGGCCACTGAGTGGAGAGACTTTCTTGTAAGAACTTTGTTGCAGCCCCACTGGATTCAAGTGTGCATTCACTCGAATGTTAGCCTCTAGCAAAAGTCATTTCATATTCTTACTCCGACTCTGCTATCCTCAGTACAGCATAAGCCTCTCAGTAAAGTATCAAGAACACATCCTGAAAAAAGTGCTGCTGAAGACGAAGGCACAGAGACAAAAACGGTGTGTAATATCATATAGTACTGCAGCACAGCTATCACTAAATGTGCCTGATCCACTGGGGGAGAAAGCCCATCTCGCTCTGAGCTCCCTGGCTCCCTGAGATGCGGGGAGGTTCCAACATGTAGCCCAAGGAAACTCACTTCAGCGTCAGTTATCAGAGCAAATAGAGAAACGGGGCTTGGCATGTGGGGAGCCAAGTCATATTATCCACTCGCTTAAAGAAACATGACCATAACAATCAGTAGCATGAATTAATAATGGAGGAACAGAACGTTGCTTCCTGTGAGCGGTTGGGTTAACACCCCCCAGGCGACGACAGCCGCTGCCATTCAAGCCACAATATGCTGTTGTAATGGCTGTGTAAAACAATGGGGGAAAAGGAGCACGGATGATAAATGAGGTGAGGACATACAAGATCAAGGGCACACGTTCAAAAGGGATGAAGAAAAGACCTACTGTATGGCTGCAAGGTTCAGTATATTAGCATACAGTTTTCCACCACCCTGTTTTGTCCATTAAAGGAGCAATATGTAAGACTCATAGTTTATAACATTTCAAAACTAAACTAATGTTATCAACAGAAGAAAAAAACTGCTGATGCTTATGTACTATGTTGCAGAAACACTTACTTATGTTAGCATGCCAAACAGCTAGTCACACTCTGTACTGTCTGTAATATCACGTTGTACCTGAAGAGGTGAGTCACTGTAGTGTCAAGTCAAATCAGTCCAACATAAGGGGATAAAGCAGTAGCACTTCCCTGATGGCATATTCTAACCTCTTGTCAACATGTTGGAAGGTCTTCCTTATTTAAGGGCATGTAGCCAATGAAAGGAAGAGTAAACCCAACACTGGATGAAGCTCTTGGCCAGCGACCATTATAATGACCACTGCATCAAGAATTCATGTTCAGCAGCAAACAAAGAAATAATATAAATAGGATCAAAACACGATGCTGGTGTTGCTTCCACCACTGGAGATGCAGGTTCCAACATCTTCTAAATTGCTCGCTTAAGCGCAAGTTACACAACCACTGGAAAGACCTTCAGTGTTCAACCAACTGCTAGTCACTGACCTATAGGCTAATAATTACACTCATGCTGCTAATTCATGTATATTCTGTATATTCTGAGAGGATCGACTCTGCATGTCCAAAATTGGAACAATAATATCAAGGTCTTTCACAAAACATTAAATTTGGATTGTAATTACATATCTTCTAATTCTTCACGCTGGCCATAAAAACAGCTTCTAAACATGAATGTTATTATTAGGCCTGTCACAATCATGAAATTGCAGTTAATGACTATTTGCCAGCTTATAACTGTGATTGAGAATTTAATTGTCTGTTTTGTTTTTTGTTTTTTTTACAATTTAACGAAAGTACAAACCTTTAGTTAGACCTGTTCTCTTTGTAAGACCCACATCATGCTACAATTAACATGTTTTCTGCTCACTTTTATTTATACGTATTTATCTCAACTGGCCAAAAACAATTGCAGATAGCCTAAATAAATGTGCACACTCCAATTAACTGGCATCAGGCAACTGTGTATTAAATTATGACAGACATACTTGCTAAAATTCATTCTTGATGCTATACAGCTTTCTCCATTACATTTCTCGATACACTTATCGTCAAACAACAAATAGCTGCACCCAGAAGGAATCAACAGACAGGAATGAAATTTAGGGTAGATTTTACATTGTGAGACATGAGAATGACTCAGGTTTCATGCTCGGCCGTGCATGTGACGTAAGCAAGGACGGGCCTTATCGCTGTACCTGACTGAATTAACAGCCATGATTGCAAACGTTCAGCGAGCAGTGATGCCCTCCATGAATCATCCTGTTAGTGTCAGCACCATTGGCAGACGGCTGCACGACGCTGGACAACATGCACACAGAGCGCTACGACGACTGCCCTCAACACTACGTCAACGTCGCCAAAGACTGCAATGGTGTCGTGCCAGACTGTCATGGAGTAACTCAGAATGGCAGCGGGTCATCTTCAGTGACGAGTCCCGCTTTTGTTTTAGTGGAGATGAACAACAAATTCAAGTGTGGAGGCACCGTGGTCAACGCCAAGATGAACGGTTTGATGTCACACCTCACACGTTCAGAAGGCCTGGTGTCACTCCACCTCCACCCCTACCGCACAATCTGCAGGAATTGTGTGAGGATATTCAAACTGCATGGGATGGATTATCACAGGACATCATGAGGAACCTATACAGCTCCTTTTTTGACAACGAGTGTATTAGAGTCATCTAAACTTTGTTCATAACTCTGGACAAATATTTATTGAATATGTATTTAATATTTATTGTCCTCCAAAGTCACAGAGGATGCTGGAGCCTATATCAGCGTTTACTGGGCAGGAGGCAGGAAATACCCTGGATAGGTCACTAGTCACTAATCACACAGCTGACACACTCATATACATTCAAACACACTCATACCTAGGGGCAATTTAATATCCCCAGCAAGCCTGACTGCATGTGTTTGGACTGTGAGAGGAAACTAGAGAACATGGAGGAAAACATGCAAAATACCACACAGAAGTGGAAAATATGATACTTCTTAATATGATAGCTTTCTAGTAATTATTAAAGCCTGCTAAGTTGCACTAGAATAGCATATTAGAGTCATTTTCTACATGCATACGCAACCAAACATTCCTAGGTCCTGCGAATAGTATGTCCTTTCTCTCCCACCTCTTTGTGACTTTCTTTGCCCCTAGAGAACATGCACTCTGAGACGGGTTGCCAAAAACTGTTGCCAGCCCAAAAAATTGAGGGATGACGATGAAGAGGGGAGTAAACAGAGGAGTATGGGAAGAGAACATTTAAAAAGAGAGGCGCTGTGGAGGACGGGAAGCCAAGAGAAAGAGGGCAACATGTCAGAGAGGGGAGATATATTTAGAGGGAAAGAGAGAAGATTATAGTGAGCGTGGACTGAAAGAGGAGGCGGAACGCGCGAGGCTGTTTGCGGAAGGGGCTGAAAGAGGGAGAGCACAGAGGGAATGTGCGAGAGAGGAAAAGAGAGAGGAGGAAAGAACAGAGGCCGCAGTGTGCCGCAGACCCGCCAGATGACTGCTAAAGAGGAGAGAGGGGAAGGGGAAAGGAGGAGGGGGAGCACTGGACGAGTGCACTGGACACTCCAGAGTGACCTCAGCAGCCCCCTCCGCAACTCTCACACTAGGGCAGCGAGGGCCTCTACAACACTGCAGTGAAAAACAGCCCTCGTTGTATCGCTTGCACTTCTTTTGAAAGCCTGAGCCAGCCTGAGAGCAACAAATGGATCAACAAGCACCAATAAAAAAACCTGAAGCTTTAGCATCTCACAAACAGGCACTGCGCAAAAAGCACTCCAACCAGGCGATGCAAAAAAACAACATCCAGAGATAACAGCTTTTATCAAATCTAATTAAGGCCCTCCCCTACAAAGAAGCTTCGTCTTCACACTCGCCTTAGTGCTGGAACACAAAGAGCTTTCTAAGGACTGCTGGGCCAGCGTGTCATTCCTTCCTCAAAACAACAGCATCAGCAACTGCTAGAGATAGCACGCCATTTTGTACCAAAGCGAGTATAGTGCAACATCAGTATCGGTGCAAGATCAGTATCAGTGTAAAATCAATAAAACTATTGTCATATTGTCAGATTTCTAATGGAAATAGTTCAAAGCATGTTGTTCTAGAAACAACAAAAATATATGACAAATAACATGTTGGCACATCGTCAATTCAGGGGAAAACAACATAGAAGTGTAGAAGACAACAAGTATAACAACAAGCATCCAACATGGCACTCACTACCTAATCTAAAGAGGTTTTGTTACTTAATCAACATGAAATTCTACTAATTCTGCTCGGCCCTTTTTGAGTAATAAACCAACGTGCTACTATACTTTTATGCAACACCAGCACTGTGACCTAAAAAGATCAGCCTACAGCCCTACGCTACCGTCAGACGGAGTTCTGCACATTATACAGTATAGATTTGTGGATATGTATAATACTAAACTTGAGTGTTAAGTTAAACACCCAGAAAGGCTTAAAAGGAAAAAAACAGAAATATGATAAAACAGCTATTTCTCCCTCTCTGAGAACAGTCTGGGCGTGGCCTTGATATTCCAGTGAACATGTGTGACTGACAGCCCTCCATCACTGACAAGGTTCACCAGAAACCAAACACGTTTTCTTTATATTATGTCATAAAATATGGTGTTCTGGACAGTAATTTAAGTTTACATACCGTAAAAGTAGCTGATCAAACATTACTTCCATATTGTTCATGCACAAGCGGTTTTGTTTACGCTGCCATGGCAGTGCATGGAGCCCTGAGACAGTAAAGCTGCAATTTCTAGCTTTTTGCTCTGAATTACGGTTTTAGATTTATCAAGTCATAGATCTTTAGCATTATGGAGACAGTTCTGATATTTGCAATCGAGTTATCACCCCTACTTATACATACTGAGCATAATGGACCTGGAGGAGTTCCTGGCTCAATGGATAGCAAAATACAGTGAAAGATCATACAACCGTATGTTACACGGATCGATTTTAAACTATATCCAGCCCTACTGCATGTAAAATCACTTAACATTAATTCACATTAGAATTAAGAACAGTGTTGCGTGTGGCTTAGCTCACACAAATAGGAACCTGGGCCTGTACAAGAGGAAATAGCTACCCAGGGGCACTGCCAAGATGGCCGCTGAGCAGGGGTGTAGGAAAATATTGATACACTTAAGCATTGCAATGTCATGTTTTATTATACTTTATTGATTCTCAAAAAAAAATGTATCAATTTTAAATAAGAGTTTACATGTGAAGATTCTTGGAAGATCCATTTTCAGTCATTAGACTGTTCTACTCCAACATAATAAAATTCTATTAGGCAAGTCATGGTGTGTGAAGTGAAAGTAAGCAGATCACAGGGTTGTGAAAGATGGGTCGCGAGTGACACACCATAACTTCCTGCTTCAGCCTCTGTCTGTGTGTGTCCGTGTGTGAGCACGTGTGCCTCTGGAACACCGGTCATGCTCTGCGTCATTGGTCTGTCACTACCTCTTACACCGACACATTCATGAGGAACGGCAGTGACAGTTACTAAACTATGAAACTATTAAGGTTAAGGTATGTAGTTACGAGAGTAAAGCAGTGGGGAGCCCTCAAGGTCTTCTGCAGGTATTGAAGTAATACTGTCAAGTTTTGGTTGGAAACGGCCAACAGAAATGATCAGGATGTAAATTTCCTCTTTGGGGAGGAGCTAAGATGATAGCTCTACCATTGGATAAGCAACATAACTAGGTACTGACAGAAGAAACATCCCACCATGTTCATGGCTGAAACCTAGTTCATGAGAAAAACTTCAGAGCTTCTGGACGTTCTGGCCGTGGTAGCCTGACCACTGCATTTCCATTTGTTGTTAGAACAGCAGTGACAGCTCTATGTAAGTGCTGTTTACTAAAGATTGGCTGTAACCAGCTACATATAAGGAAAACTCTGCTGTCAAAACAAAACCAGTTTTCAGTTCTTGACCTCTTTTGAACAAGCCTGTTATCCCTTACAATGTGTCCATTTCATGAAGAATGGGCCAAAAAAAATGTTCCACAGCCGCTCAGGGAAAAGTCTGGTTACACTGGCTTAAAAGTGAAGAAAGATTCCAATGCTACGTCACTCATTCATACATTACCAGTTTGGTCCCAGTCCTGCGAGGGTCTGAATGCTTCAAGACCTGGGCCCAGGACAAGGCCTATACCAAAACTCTGTATTCCTTAAGAAATGTTATCTTTCAAATTGTATTAATAAATCATTTTCTATCACTTTTGCCTCTGGAGTCTTTCTGGCAGAAGTAGTTCATTCTTCCTGCTGTAAAGTTATCTTTTTGTGTATACAAGGTTTTGTTCCGACAACAGCGACATGCTATAAGGCCTAGCTCACCACTGGAGTGAAGTATGGACCTACCAACAGGTTAAAACCAACTATATGGTGCTGATCTGATACCCAGTGTTAGTACTGGGCCAGTTGCAGAAGGAAATGCTGGATCTAGGTTTCTGTAACACCTCAAGCCTGAATATGACAGAAGCGCTTGTAGCACAACCTAACTTAAAGTTTTGGTTGGAAACAAAAGGGTTCAATTTTGGAAACAGCCATCAGAAATGATCAGGATGTAACTTTCTCTTTGGGGAGGAGCTAAGATGATAGCTCTACCATTGGATAAGCAACATAACTAGGTACTGACAGAAGAAACATCCCACCATGTTCATGGCTGAAACCTAGTTCATGAGAAAAACTTCAAAGCTTCTGGACGTTCTGGCCGTGGTAGCCTGACCACTGCATTTCCATTTGTTGTTAGAAAACAGCAGCGACGGCTCTATGTAAGTGCTGTTTACTAAAGATTGGCTGTAACCAGCTACATATAAGGAAAACTCTGCTGTCAAAACAAAACCAGTTTTCAGTTCTTGACCTCTTTTCCAGCTCGCCACTGGAGTGAAATATGGATCTACCAACAGATTAAAACCAACTATATGGTACTGATCTAATACCCAGTGTTAGTACTGGGCCAGTTGTAGAAGGAAATGCTGGATCTAGGTTCCTGAATATGACAGAAGTGCTTGTAGCACAACCTAACTTAAAGCACAACCTACATAGCTATACAGGAAAGCACATGTCGGAGAACTGCCAACATCATCTGTGTGGATATACTTCACACATCTTATGTGATGTGTTTGAATTCATAGCTTATTTTAAGGCACAGAGCTCATAAAGAACTAAGAGAATCAGTATTGGTATCAGCTTAAGACTTCAGTATGCTAACAGAAAAAAGTGCTCCAGCAGAAACCAATTAAAACAATTAAAATCTATGAGCCTTGATTGTCTTAAATTGTAGATACCAAATGGGAAACAATTTCTGACACTCACTACAAATGATGTTAAATGTATTGGGACAGCCAGCAAGGACAATGCCATATTAAAATCCTGCACTGTCCTTTGTTTTGACCGACGTATGTGCGTCACAGGTCTCTTTATGCTTATATAACGGTGAGGCAGGGTGAGGTCTGGCAGGAAGAGAGAATGAGACGGTCACAGTTATACATTTGTTTCACATAGTCTGTCCTCTGTTGGTAACCTTGGGTTAGAATAAACACAATATGGACACAACTGTTTCATTTACAGCACAAAAAAGCCAAAAAAAGCACTTCAAAGCCTTGAATGTAAAAACCTTACTACAGGGAAGCTCAAGGCCTAGAAAGTCCTTTCTCACTGTAGTAAAAAAATCAGTTTTGTTCAATTTTATTTTTATAGCCATTTTTACAACGGACATAGTCACAAAGCAGCTTTGTCCAGGCCTCAGTGTTCCCAGCAAGCAAGCCAGAGTCAGCAGTAAAAACAGAACTACAAGGGCAATGCCGCACATGCTCAATGAAAAAATACAAAAGGAACTTTGCATATAAAAGCTAAAATATCAAAAACAGTTAATCATCTCAATCTACATACATACAAGCACATACAAGCATCATGTCAGTAGCCCTTTATGTCTATACAGTATCTCCAGCATATTTCCATCCACGTTGTTACTGTCTGTCACTTTCAATGTCAAGCTTGGGAACCAGTTTTTTCCCTGATTCTTTCTGAGCACTTTAAATATTGAGTATCAGCTGATACAGATCCGATCTTTGTGTAAGTTCTGATCCTCACTTCTGCTCCTCACTTGTGCACCTTTACATCACTGCTACAGCAACTCCATACAAACAGAATCAGAACTGATCAGGTGTAATGATCCCCAATATATAACAATAGGGCTGGACTGGCTCGAATCCTGATTCTTTGGATTGGATCAGGACATCCCTAATCGTTTTCCCAGAGGGCTTTTGGTGTGAGTGCTTTAAGTTGTTCTGCGCTTTTTTAAAACGTTGCTTTTCAGCTTCTTTTGTTCTTTACTATTGTTTAATCTTATCATTTCTGTCTAAAGCACTTGAGTGTTGAGTGCAACATCATTATAAAAAAGTGCTGCAGAAATGAATATTACTGATTTACTTACTTGCTTTCAAATGAAGGTGAGCCTAAAAAATCCCACCCATTAAGAAAGAGGTTTATCTTATTCAAAGCTCAATATAAAATACAGAGCACATGCTGGTAATTCACAGTACACTGTAATGACAGGGAAACAACAAGTAAATGGCACACGTAAAATATGTGGCACTGTCAGAGGGGAATATGAAGTGTAGAATTACAGGTTCATGTTTGCATTTAATTCATTTTACAGCATTTGTATTTCAATATAAGTTTTAACCTGCTTTGTAATGCTAATCTGGGTGGATTTTTACATTTTGTAGAAGTTGGATATTGGCATTATTAACAACTTTTTTTTTTTTTTAGCTTTTATTTTTTTTATAAATCTCATATACAAATTCTCAAGACTATTTTCTTAGAATCATACCAAAATAACAGAATGCAATCAAATCATGGTGAAAC
The DNA here is from genome assembly GCA_034552555.1 of Semaprochilodus insignis. Taxonomy (NCBI): domain Eukaryota; kingdom Metazoa; phylum Chordata; class Actinopteri; order Characiformes; family Prochilodontidae; genus Semaprochilodus; species Semaprochilodus insignis. The sequence continues at coordinate 10,688,081 of CM067477.1, read as the reverse complement.
TTCCCTGAATCGTTTCTTAAAGAATCATAATCAAAGCCAATTGCTATGAGAGATTCATGGCACTAATAGACTGAATGATTTTTCTACAGTTTCCGGAGATTCAGGTTGAAATCCAAAACGACAGCATTTTAGATCGGCACTGCAATACGCCGTAAGTGAATGTGATCACAGAACCGTGACGAGAGACATACTCAGTGGCAATTATTTGTGGGTCAAGGAGGATGTATTGCAACAATCAAAAAGAAAAGATGATGTGAAAGTAGTGGCTCTTCATGAGAATGTATAATATTGTAAATTCATTCATTTCTGTAACGCTAACTTGCATAGGCACACCCACAATGCCTATACTAAAAGTGAATGTGAGAAAGAGAGCAAAAACACGAAGGCTATTTATAGAGAGACTTTACGAGAAGAGGAAAAAAGAGAGAAAGGCCCACCAGTTTGGTGGTTACTGTGTCTTCCTGCCTACAGTTACAGTCTATTTCTTGTGTGACCTCCTTTTAGATCGCCACCCTCCATCGCTCCCAAGAGTGAGTGCAACAAAAAAAGGAAAAGAAAAAGGCCTTAATATGGGCACAGTAAAGGTAACTAAGGCAAAAGAGGTAACTTCCACAAGTTGCAGTAGGTTGGTAACACTTTACATTAAGTGTTGATCAACTAACATAGGTAATGTAACATAAGTAATGCATTAACTATGGTTACAATGCTTAACTAATCTTAAGTAAACATACAAGCTCAACAGAGTAACAAATGGCTGTTCACAGACTCAAAATATCACCTAAAGTAGCTCTAATTTACATTTACAAAAGACAATGCAAATGGAACCAAGATAAACAGAGTGAATTCCTTCAAGCACTACTATTGTCTTCTAGTCAAACGTTTCACTGTTGTTCAACATGCTCTTATAGGATGAATCAGTTGCAGTAATCCTATTATCCTCATTACTCTTCAACTCAGTATGGCTGCAGTAGTAAGCGTCTTTGGTGCAACATAAGGTCTAGGGCTCTATTGCACAGTGCAACTAAATAAGAGGCTAGAGGAGAAGAGATTCTTCTAGGATTCAATAGGGGATTATTAATGTATCTCTCTAACAAAGGACTTATTTTCTAATCAAAGTGATCAAAATCCCTCTACCTTAAAAATCTACTTTCCTGCAAAGTTTCATTACAATTAACTAAATCTATTCCCACAAAGGCAATAGAAACTGTTGCAAGATTGAACAACCTTTACAGAACATTAATAAGATTCCCATTCAATCTAATTGTAGAGAGTTTGTTAACCCTGGGATCAGACTACACAAATTCATTCCGATTGTATCCTACCGTCAAATTTCCAGTGTTGTGCCCGATAATGGCATTAGGCACAGATTGTGTAAAAACAACGATGCGGTCACCGAGACGCCCCCCCCGCCCCCCCACCTAGTTTGACATATCCTACGACATGTTCCTTAGGACGACGTTGACCAATAGGAGGACCGAATGCTCTTTGGTATGCATAAGTGAACTTGCACCAGTTGCTTCAAAAGAGTGCATTTTTTGGCAGAAGTATGGAAAGGTAGAAGCATTCAAGCTTTTCAGAAGAACATAGACAGTGATCGCTCATTTAGGCTGGTCAGTACAAAATGTAAACATCTGTAAAGCACCACATTATTGGCTCCACTGCACAATGAGGAGCACTTTTCATTTACTCCTGTAATAGAAATGGCAACACGATCATGACAGCACAGTGTTCCAGATCGTCTGACCCAGATTGACTTGCACTGCAGACCTTTTAAGCATACGGGATCAATTCCCGAGCTTAAAATGCCAACCCAAAGAAACACAAAGAAAAACCTGGAGCCCAGATCAATAGCTATGCCTTTTCTAAAAAATCAAGAAATCTCTGGAAGGTCTTTGGTAATTATTCCATGCTGAAGAACCCTCGTAGTTAGTGGCATTTAGTTATAATGGATATTAAAAAAGGATGACGTTGAAGTTTGAAGTATGCTGGATTCATTCAATCGTGGTTCAGTTTACGGTTACTAATTACTAATTCCAAACTGAACCTACCTGCATGTTTACATTTGATTTCCTACCTCGGAACATGCGCATTGCAAATGTGATTTGCTATAGAAATGACAGTCTCAGAAAAAACAGAAGGACTGATTCCACTGCAATGGCTATAGAAATCCAGGCAACACAATTACAGGCAAAGAATGACTAGAGCTAAGGTTATTTGTTTTTTGTATGCCAGTCATTTTCTGAGCTACTGTAGTCAGTCATTGATTAAGAGGCCAGCAAAGCTATTTATCAAAATGAGGCCATACATCAATCAATAGCCTTACTCTAAGGCAGCCAGAAGCCCTATAGGACTAAAACTGTCCATCCCCAGTATTTCAGCATAACTAAACTAACAACCTCAGCCTCCCCCAGCCAGTATCTCTATATATCAGTGCCCATACAAAAGCCTTTAGCAAGACCCAGCAATCTTGATTAACTAAGGCTTGCGTAGATAACTCCACCCAAATCACTGTGGCTAACTGATGAGCCATTGCTGACAAAGTACTGTGGAAGTGACATGTTGGGTAATATGTGCTAAAGAAACCAGCTAAAAAATGCTGAAGCATCTTTCCACTGATGTGGACAGAGAAAAAAGGCCTTAAGTCCAGTAGACTTGACTTTTCCATTAAAATACCACTTAAATAAAAGAATAACCTTCATTGTTTTGAAATGAGACCACAGCAAGCCACCACTGGGAAACACAGCTGAGAATGGAGCCAGATTACCCAGCGCTCACAAAAACGCTGAGATCATTCAGGCCCCCTCATTTGTTCCACTTGAAAAGCACATGTTCTTTTCCTCAAATTTCGCAATAGTGGGCACTGGAATTTCACAAGCAGGCAATCTCCCATGCACTGTTAATATTCCTCTTAAGATTAAAGCAGCCGTTATTATACTTGCAGAACACTAAGAATATGGAGTTTCTCATTTCAAGCAAGAAAAACAAAGAGTTTGGAACTGTCTATCATGAAGAGAGGCCAAATACAGGTAGTTATGTTTAGACGGAAATAGTGGTCAACCATATTCATCTCAATATATTATTGAGATTGTTTTATGCATCTCATGTATCTAATACCTTGTGTCCATAATTTTATTTTAAGGACCTGTGTTTTGAGAAAATGCCGTTAAACATAAAAACAAAAAAATTATTTTCTAGTTAATAGCTATAATACAGGCCTGATTTCCTCTACTAGACCATGTTCTGCACTATAATACTGCACAAAAGTCAGAGACATTTATTTACCCTATCATTTATTTCATTTACAGACAAAACAGCCTTTAAATCGTTTAAAGGTACTGAGGTTTTGAGACTTGCTTTCAGGTTTTTAAAGAAATCTGTAGTTCTGTTTGGAAGTCCACACATCCAAAGTTTAGCTTTAGAAGTTGATTGCCTTTCCTGCTTTTGAGGATCCAAGTTATCTCAGACAAATTCAATGGTATTGATATCTGCACTCTGAAGTGATCAGTCCATTGTTCTGGGAACACCAGCAGCTTATTTGTTCTTTGTTCCTTTTCTTAAGTAACACCTTCTTTCTACATGCTACATACCCTTTCAGACCTATAGCACTTGAATTGTCTTCTCACTGTGGAATGATGGACAGTGTGTGTGTTTTTTTAGATCTGAAGCATACTGGAGCTTGACTGTCTCTTCTCTTTCTCAAAAACGAAAGTCCTTTTTTTTGATTGACGGTTTTAGACCTACCAGGTCTTGCACAATTGTTTGGAGTTCCATCTTTTTTATATCTTTAAATAAATGTTTTGGAAGCTCCAAAATCACATATTTTGTTTTGCCTTTCTCTTTCCTTATGCAAGTGGCAGCACAAAAATAAGTTACCTACAAAACATACTCATATGTTAGTATGATGTACGAAACAAAAGGGTTATTTTATTCCATATTAATATACCAAAACATTTGTTTGACCAGGGAAAATTGCAATGAAGCTCTAGCAACAAGAGGCTTAAATCACTCATATACAGTGGCAATTTTTCTGGGTAATTTGATCAACAAAGTCATTCAGAGCAGTTTGATGTGAAATGATGAATTCTAAAGAAACCTACTGACTCAGATTTGACAGTTTTCTTTTTCTTTCTGTTGCAACTTCAGTTGTTCTACAACACAAATATAGCCATTTTATTTGCTATCCAAAACCACCAGTAAACATACAGTGTCTGTCATATACAGCGTATGCTGGTGATGGGACTATTTTACCTTACAACACACTGCTTGTACCCCTCCGCCATGAAAGTTTTCTTTTAAAAACTGCACTATTTCTTACATCCTAACACTGTAACTGACAAGATATTTCAGAACATTGGTCTAATTCCCATTAGAAGTAGAGGTAATTGACAGCAATGAAAAAAGCATTTTGATATTTAGTGTTCCTCAGATGGACAAATGCCACCATTGCAGACTCAATCCTGTCAATAGACAATGTATATCAAACATAATTCACAAACTCACTCTAGACTTTTAAGTCAACACCAAAATTTCAGAGCAATATGTGGATCCCCCCCAACAGTACAGAGCAGGAAACCCAAATAATAATCTGATTATAAGATGAAATCAGCAGTCACCCAGAACTGCTCTCATTGTGCTGCTGGAGGGAATCGGGACTGTCCTGATCCCTGAGACAACTCCGACACCACCTGCGTTCTACAAAGCACAGGCTTTCTGGATTAAGGGAACACTCTATTTTTAACTGGAGGTATGCACTTAATCTGTTTAGGTGATTCAGTAGTACAACAAGTAGATGCCATTTGTGCATGCAAGAGTAAGACAACGACTGCTTCTACAGCGCATTACTACGATTACCAACATATTAGCATAGGCAGACAATTGTTTTTCAACCCTGACACAGCCTTTTTCCTTGATCTTAAGAAATACCATCAAACCTGATCCACTAGAGGAGAGTGTCTACTTCTGAATAAGATGCACATATGCAATCCACACTGTTAAGTAGATTTCACCACATTTAACAGTCATTTAAGTAAAATACTGTATCCAGAAATTTCTATTCTGTGAGCAGAATAGGCAGTGCTCTGTTATAGTACAGCTAATTACTGTGAAATTATAATTGACATTATATTGTGGGATATGTCAGCAACTGCAACAACAGAGGCTGAAAAAGCATACTATGGAAAATATGTTAAACGTTTCTGCATAATTTGGTCATTAATGTGTAAACAAAATCACAACAAAATGTCTGTTGTGAGATGTACTGTCCTCGAGAAGGTAACAAACTCAGAGCTGTTTACAGTGGCAGTGATAGTAACCAGATATTCATTTATGTTATGTGAAATGGCTACAAATAAGCTCACCGGACAAAAAATGAGTCACCTTGCTTGTTTAAGGTGGTAGTAACTTCATGCACCTACAGATGGCGATGCATGAGGACGATGGGGCTATAAATACCTCTGAAGTGTGCCACGGGATTCATAGATTGAGAAGAGGTGGTACAGTGCAGCGAATGTCTCGTTCAATGTGCGGAAATGTGCCAGGAGTGGCATAAATCCCAGTCTACAGGAAATTGTGCCAGGGAAGGCATCCACCAAATGCTAGATGCTAGAGTGGCTAAACATTGCTGTCGCTTACATTCAGAAACTTGTCCAGTCCATGCCAAATCAAATAGCAGCTGTTATTCATGCTTGTGGAGGTATTACATGCTATTAGGTATGTTTCAGTCACAGGTGACTCATTTTCTGTCCGGTGAGCTTATGCTGCCTGGTGTCTTCTTTTATGATAGCTTTGAAAGAAAGTTTTGGGCTATTCATGCATTCATGGCATACATGACAAATGGAGCTCACATAAAACTACGTAATCTAAGTGCCTTTAGAACTGAATGTTATGTGCAGGTTGCCATTAAGGGCAATTCTGAAATGTCATTCCTCAGATCATGATCAGCCTTGATAGTTCTTTTACATATATAAGGATTTTTGTCCTTTCATTCTAAAGAGCCTCCAGCTCTATAACGATTAATCCCCCTACCCTGTCCAGTCTGGGCTGGCCTTGCACTGATCCAGGACCAGTCTCCTCTACCTTAGCCCTAAGCGTTAGTACTGGACAGAGCAAATGCCATACTGGTATGTGACTAGTACAAAAGGACAAGCTCTGCCAACTGGGCTAAGCCGGCCACCTCCTTCCCTGCGACTGCTGGAGCTCTTCCTGTGTTTGAGAGGATAAGAGGGGCCGCCCAAGGCTGTCTGGAATCAGGAAGCACTTAATAACAAGGTCAGCCACAAAGCTGGGCATGCATACGCATGTAGACCCCACACGGATCCACGCAGGGAGAAAAACACAACTCGTAAACAAGTACACCACGTACAAAACCTAGAAGTTATGTTGTGTCTTTTTCTGCCCCACTCATATACATGATTAGCCTCCAGCAGTACAGTGGGCTGCTGCAGTGTTATCTGCAAGGCTGCAGTGCTTCTAGTAGTTTACAGATGGCAGATAAGAGCAGGCTGGTCAGATGAGACAGAGAAAGAAATGAATGGGGGGAACAGACAGGGAATTAAAACGAATGACAGAGGACAAAATGAAAGGGAGAATAAATGGATGACCGGGGTTGAAAGAAGCAGCCCTTTCTACATGCTAGTGTTTTTGTACAGTGCTTAAGATTAGGATGTGGCTAGAGAAAGCTTCTCCTAGATCAGAGGGTGAAGAGCTCCTAGATCAGAGGGTGAAGAGCAATCGCCAACCATATAATTACTCTGCAAAGTGTCACGAAAGTAAATTGCTGGTGCATGCATCTTGGTGCACAGTGAATAACACAGTGTGACACTAGTTGCCAAAAGACTATATATATATATATATATATATATATATATATATATATANAATGGCGATAATCCATCCCATGCATCTTGAATATTCTCCTGCAGATTTTGGTTGGGTGACTCTGCACATGTTGGACAGTCCGTCAGTTCACTCTCTCCGTGGTTGGTATAGGTCTCCCAGATCCTTCATGTCGCTGGTGCATGCGTTCTTCTGTCCACTGCCACCAACGCTGTGCTATGGTTATATCCACACATTTGGAGCCCTACGATGCGACCCCTTTTGAACTGTTTAATCTGCTCAAATTGCTGTCGAACTCTTCTCAATATTATTATTAGCATTGAGATTATTATTAGCATTATTATTAGCATATTATGCTATGATAAAATGGAACTCTGGAAGTCATCAAATCTCAAGGCAGATAACTTGACAGAAAGTTCTTGAAAATTTTAACATATATATACATATATATAACATATATATGTTAAAATTTTCAAGAACTTTCTGTCAAGTTATCTGCCTTGAGATTTGATGACTTCCAGAGTTCCATTTTATCATAGCATAATATGCTAATAATAATGCTAATAATAATCTCAATGCTAATAATAATATTGAGAAGAGTTCGACAGCAATTTGAGCAGATTAAACAGTTCAAAAGGGGTCGCATCGTAGGGCTCCAAATGTGTGGATATAACCATAGCACAGTGTTGGTGGCAGTGGACAGAAGAACGCATGCACCAGCGACATGAAGGATCTGGGAGACCTATACCAACCACGGAGAGAGTGAACTGACGGACTGTCCAACATGTGCAGAGTCACCCAACCAAAATCTGCAGGAGAATATTCAAGATGCATGGGATGGATTATCGCCATTAGGAACCTCTACAACTCAATGCCAAGATATCTGGTATGTTGCGTTAGCCCGACGCCATACTGAGAGATACTACTTCTGTATGTTATAAATGTAAATATTGCCCTAATCAGTCCTTTATCTTCCTTCCCAATAGCACTGCATTCCGACACTTCCTACTGGGTGCAACTATTCTTTTGACAATGTGTGTATAATATATAAAATATATAAATGCTAATAATTATTTTTATTTCAATTTACATCTCAGTGTTTTCCAATTATTTTAAAAGCTGTTCTCAGGTCTAGCATATTGGAATCACTATTCACTTGTCTACAATCAAACAGTATTCCAAACTTTTGAACATCAGTGATGGGTAAAATATTGTTAGTGATTCGCAAATGTGCTTTTAATATATTGCAGAAGGCATATCACAGTCTAATTATGTAGCAATATAATCACAGCCAGTATTCGGTCCATATTGTGCAGTCGTGTTACAGTAACTACGATAGCACTTATGAAGCATTTGCAACACTACCCTCCTGATACTAGGGATGCAAGATGATATCAAAGTCATAGAAATATCAGCAGATACTTGCTTAAAAAGACATTATCAGCACTGGACAGACATCTAGATTTCCCGTTCCAAAATTTTGAGTAACATTGAGCTGGCCCCCTTTAAATGGCTATAACAGCCTCCATTCTTCTGGGGAGGTTTTCCAGAAGATCTCTTATGAATGTGTCGGTGAGAACCTGCTACATTCAATTAAAAGACTGCAAGTTCGAGAGGTGGTTTTGAACTCTGTAGCAGCAGAGGGCAGGGGATTTTTAGGTGCTATGCACTTTAGCATCTGGTGCTCAGTAAGTTTGTGTGGTCAACCACTTTGTTCCTGAGCTGCTTTTGCTCTCACCTTTCACAGTAATAGCGCCAGCACTTTCAGCACAATTCTTTCTATAACCAGTCCATCTAGGGAGACTGTAATTCTGTGTGCTTGATTTTATACACCTGTTAGCAATAGAAGTGGCTCAATTCAACAATTCAACAGTTCAACAATTGTCCACATACTTTTGGCCATATACTGTACGTTCTACGGTCTGCATTGTATTAACTTTACTGCATTAGTAACCCCATGGAAAGCAATGTTAGATTTATCTCCAACGTTAATCCAGGTAGATTTAGTCGCAACTAATACGTTTTGGAAACGTCTATCTTCGCCTCACAGTTCCCATATTGGCACATCCCTAATGGTTACAGTATCTCCTGCCTCCTATATAATAGACACAGTGCTTCTTTCACTATATAGGTGTAAGCAAGTACTGCAAGACTTGAGACGCTTGCACAGAAACCAAAGCTCTTTGGATGATATCCTCGACGTCAGTAAGATTACAGGATGTTCGTCAGGATTCAGCATGCATGCTTTCTGCCTCCTCAGGGATCTGGCTGCCACCATACTGGGAGCTTGGCATTGCACGGCACTAGGCACAAGACCCAGCTGCACTCAATTCAGAGTCAGAATGGTAGGGCTAATGTATCCATGGAAATAGCCTACTGCCTAACAGTGTATGAATGGAAAAGACCACAGCATTAGCATCCCTATGACCGGAAAATCCATAGAGATGTAAGCAAAAAACAAACTCTGTCTCACTTTTCTACAGAAAGTGATATTTTAGATGTGAGTTATGTAAACAGTATGTAAGACGTCCAAAAATCGAACTGCTTGAATGTGCGCCAGCAATTCAGTTTAATATAAAAATTAGTTTCTTAGACGTTACTGCATATTTTAGAGTAGTTCTTGAAAAATGCTGTATACCGATACCACTGATTCTACAAACAAAATGTTGTTGTGTTCACACTGCAGGCAAATTGGATTTGTTTCTAAAATCAGATTGTTTAAACGGCCGGCCACACTGTTATTTCCAAGTGATCAGATCGCATTAGTGTGTACAGACAATACCAACCTATCTGCATTTGTTGCTGTGGTAATGGGGTAGCATCAGTAACTGCATAGCCATGCTGGTGACACAGATTTCAAACACTGATGCAGGACAGACGGAGGTACAACATCCTGCCCACCAAACAAGCACAAACTGATCCCTTACACAGTGCGTTTGAGTAGGAATTCTCTGGCCTAGGCATGACTATTTGACATGCTTTCTGAATCACAGCACTTCTGTCACTCTGGAGTTGACACTGCCATTGTGTTTGCTGCGTTGTGAGTGATGCAGAAGACACCATGAAATCTGATTTGACCACAGCTTTCAGATTGAAATGCATCTGCAAAAATCAGATTTCAAACCACTTCCTAACGTGGTTTAAATTTGATTTGCAAAATTTGGACGTCATGCGGTTTCTGGCTGTCCAGACTATGAAAAATCAGTCTGGATACAATCCGGATAAAATCGGACCGAGCTTGCAGTCTGAATTAGTGTTCGTAAGCCAATAAGCATGCTGTGCAGTGCTGATTGGCGGTCTGATTTACATTATGGAAGCATGTTATTAATGTCAGCGCTGATTAGTTTTAGCAATTTATTACTATCATCAAATATACCCATATTCTGCACCTATTATGCATTTCAATTTAACGATCACCTACTTTCAGTTTATAATCAAAAATGGTACTGAAAAATGTATCATTTGGGAAACGTTATTGATATCAAGCTATCTGTATTGTTATCGATATCAATAACGATTCCCAAATGATACATTTTTCAGTGATTTACTATTTCACAAAAGTTTAATTCTTAAGTGGTCAAATTGGCTACAGACGTAAATGGCTTTTATTTTCTCAATAAATGCATTTTCTGCTCATTTTTTCCCATGCATTTTCCTCATTCTAACTAATAAACACACCCTGTTGACAGTATGCCTGTTGCGACTGGTATAGTGTAGAGGGTAATACATTTGCTTCCCATGTTGTAGACTGAGATCCAATCCCCCCACCTGGGCAAGCACCCCACACTATACCAATAGGGGTCTTTGGGCAAGACTCCTAACACTACCTTCGCCTACCTGTGTAAGAAATGATCAAATTGTTGCTCTGAACAAGACACCATGAATGTAAATGTGATGCAAACATATGATTGTATAAGCTAACAACTGTAGGGAGGAAAAATAAATAACTTGAGATCAGTTCAAATAATTGCAGCCAGGCCAACATGTATTACTCATGATAGGCCTGACTGTACATGCACTATATGTGAAAGTTGTTGCACATGGAAATAGACATATGATGTTCAACAAGCTGGGGTGAGTTACGCTGTTGTTCAAACAATGCAAATTCAAGAGATGCCATCACTAACAGAACACTCATCTCTATGAAGGGCACAGTCAAATTTTTTTGCACTGCAATGTACAGTGTTGCAATGTCTTAACATCAGCATAATAGGTCTGCAGTTTAAGGGGTTAAACATCCTTAGAAACAGGATCAAGTTTACTTACGCACAATATCCACTTAAACTTATCTGCATGCTACAATATCATGTTTTGAATTGCAGCCAGACAGCCTGATGTAATTGCTCTAAGAACTGCAGCAGTCGCCACTCTTAGAGGAGGAAACAGAAACTGAGGCGAGTGATTGAGGGCATTTCAGCTGCCTGAGGGGAAAGGAGCGCAAGAGATGAAGATGCTCAGTTTGTAGACCTGAGGCCAGTTTTCTGTTGCTGTTAAGGCAGGACTGGTGTGCAATGTCACTTTCTGGCCTATTTTCACTTCTTCGGCCTCTCAGCTCTGCCTCTCACTTGAGTTTCTGTGGGTGCCTGAATGAATCAAGGCATTAACGTCATCCGAACATAAATAACTTTGGTCAGTCTATAATGCAGAGCAGCCATTAATCATGCCAAACAATCGCAATATATGCAGCAACATAATTGCAAAACGCTATTCTGTCCATATTGTACAGCACTACTATAATTTACCAAATCCATCCATCCATGCAGCTCCACTAAAGGCTCCACTAACCACAACAACAAATCCTAGTACAGTTAATCTGTCCAAGGAACATGCATCTGAAGAACTACAGATATTACTGTGCCCTTTTGTACGTCAACCTTTCCCATTGGAAACCAATAGATTGTACAGCATAACAAATATAACAGTCTTGATTTTGTAATAAATATGTTACATAGAAAACACGCATCTGATACTCCGTTCACATGAGCTTCAGCCCAAATTGTTAGCCATCCGCAGACAGCACTAAGCATTTTGGCTTAAGCATTATGTCGTTTTGGAGTGCCTGCCAATGTATCATAAGCCTGAGAGCAAAAAAGCTACAATTAGGCAATTAGCTGTGCCAGAGACCAGCTAATAGGGAGGTACTTGTGGCAAACCTCTGCAATGGTTGAGCCTTTAAGCTGCTGCACCAGTGGACCACAAGAGATCCCTGCATTGTGACAGTAAAGTCATGGCATGCCACGACATATTTCACAAGTGACTGCGCTAATGCCAGACACCACTGGGCTGCTTAACACAATCTGTGGCCAGGGAGCCACAGAGCACTAGCCTGGGTGTCAAGGGCCCAATCAAGCCTCTCTTAGCACTTTCAAAAAGAGGTGAAATTAATCATTAATACTGATATTAGGACACGACCACTATGATAAATACAGACATTGTTTTTAAGAGACTAAAAGTTCCAACAACTAGAGCTGCACAATATGCTGTACAATACTCACATCGAAGACAAACAAAGACAAACAACTTTTTGTGCTTCTTGATTTAAAAGAAACACTTTGCACAGGTTCTGGACTCTGATTTAAAGCTCGGGCACACAGACAAGAGTAGTCATGGTGCTCATCTGCTTTTGTGTTTGGTGCACTGAAATCAGTTACAGAGCTCAAGAAAACATGGTTTACACTCAAAAGTTTCAATATTGTGCAGCCCTACTAGATAATATCTGCCACATCTATACGGTCAAAAATAAAGCCGAAACCAAATCATACAGGCATCAGCAGATCCCTGTTTAAAAACAGATATTGACGTCATACAGATTACTCGATTACTAGGGCTGCAACGATTCTTAAAATCCATGGCTCGGTTCAGACTTCGATTTCTGAGCCACTAAAATTTTGAGACATAGTTCGGTTTCAGGTGGATTTAAAGAATTCAGCTAAATCCAACTGAATCTCAGAAAAGCGTCACGAGACCACGAACGTTTGTATTGCGATTTCAGTCTTGGTTTCAGAATCGCTACACTGCTACCGATGACGTATTGATTGTACTCAGGAACATTTGCCAATATAATAATTAAAACAATGATAAAATATCTGCATTTTATTAATTGTACATTTGTGATCCTTTACAAATAAATGTTTTATGTCTCCATAATCCTAACCTAGGTAGATTTAATCCCAAATTTTTATATTTGATAAGTATTTATGTATTATCATCAGCATTGTCAGTACTGTATTGTATACAGGTGCATGACTAAGTTTCAGGTATATCTTCACTGACTGGTATGACCAAAATGTCAGATAACCTTAATTTATTCATTTTCCAATCATAATAGCCATTATGTTTCTTGTTCTTCTTTTTTCAAGAGGTATTTTGAGGAAATTAGATCTTAATGGCCATTTTGAGTATAAATGAAAAAAACAAAGGGTAGTCTATGAAAACACTGTGGGGTTTGTATTACCATGTTATGCCCATCCTAAAGGTAAGACAGACCTGTTCTGGTACAACATTATAGGCCTGAAATTATAGACATTATTTGTTCAGCTAGAAACTATTTGTTCTAAAAACGTTCTGAGAATATGCAATGCAATGTTCCGTTAATGTTTTCAGCTGGAAGTTCTCTTTTCATTCCCAGATTGTTCTTCTAAAGGTAGGAGAACGTTCTCTAAAAACATTCTGTCATCTCAGGTCTCAGTAACATCCATAAAACCTTTTTGAATGTTGCTCTGAGAATGGATTCCTCTTTTGTTATCATGTTACATAATCTGTCATCCTAAAACATCCTCAAAACGTTCTCTGAACATTGCAGTTAAAACGTTGAGTTCTGGTTAACATTTAAGTTTCTAGGATTTTTGTGAAACTATAAACATCAAGTGAACATTCTCTGAACATTAGATTAAAACATTTTCATTAAAACAGATTCTTTATTAGAACTTGTAGGCAACGTTAGCTAAAGTTTTAGGAACATTCCCTGCTAGCTAAGATATCATCAATCCATTATAGTTTTGAAAAGTGAGTGTCTAAAGGCTTCTAAAGAGATATGTGTTCAATGCGGTGTGTAAGTATATGTCCTCACCCCAAGATTTTCACAGTTAATGAAAGAACCAAAAGCCTAATATTTGCTGATCAGCTGATCAGTCAGGCCCTTACATGTAGCTTTCTTTTTATAGAAACACATATCTGATTGGGGTAGGTTTAGTGCTTTCATATCCTGTGTCGCTGAATCTGCGGCAAACATTTGGTACAGGGAAAACAACAGCAGTGTCACAAGAGGGGTACAAATGCCAGCGTGACTGTCAGTGCAAAAGGCACAGGGTGCAACCACGTGATTCTCATACGAAGTAGCCTCACGAGCATCTGACCAGCTGCAGCATGCTAACAGGAAGATGTAGGCGCTCACAAACCTACAGAATGCAGCCGTCAGCAGCTGAGAAGGTCCAGACACATGCACGTAACTCACACAAAGTGCTTAGCGAGGCTGGAGGAGAATCTACATGCTCAAAGCCTGGCTGCCATAGTGAGTTTATGGCTGGAAAGGTTTTCTACTTGACATGTAGGGCTTGTTTTCTATATAAAGATTGAAGGCCTAGTTCACTGAAAAATCTCATTTACACAATTTACTGCTTATCCCAAATGTAGTCGACTGTGTGAAGAGCGTGTAAAGTTTCCTTCCTCAGTTCTACATTGGAGCTGCAAAGCTAAAGTAGCTAACAAATAATGGAAAACAGGACTTTAAGTGAGACAGACTAGTATCATACTGCAATACTGACGGAGCAAATTCTATATACCAAACATGTCTTTGGCGTAGATCTGAACAACTTAGGGACAATATCTAACTGTGACTTTTCACACTAATATTATGACTGGGATTTAAATCGTGATTATTTTCTATTGGTTGAGGACCTGTGGTGTTTTTTTGGCCAACAAGACCAGCATTCCCACTTTTTCTAGCTTGAGGTTTGAATGCTGAACCTGGTATGCCAGACTGCCAATTTGTTGTGGTTGTGATTGTGTCAGAGAAACTGGGTGTTTCGTAGCTTCTGATTGGGATAAATCATCTACGAGCAGTACACAAGCTCTGTGAAAGGCAATTTTTTAACACAGGCTATAATTCAAACTGCAGCCCTTATAATCTGAAAACTGCACTCTTTCAAATTGCGGTTTCAAAAATGATTCCTTTCTCAGCCCAATCAATTACATAAAATAACGGGAACAATTGAGTAAATTTGACTGAACCATCATGTTAATCACTGATTATGTCTAGTGTAAAACACAGCCATTAACACTTTCCCAGGGATAAAACTTCCCTAATTGAAAACTGTCGTCCAAAGATGGCAACAGAGCTACATCATTATATATACTATACAGCGAACTATAAAAATTAATGAATAGAGCTGTGATAGCAAGAACGTCTATGGTTGTTTGGAACTGGTCAGAGTACAGAGATTTATAAGAGGATACAATCCCACTAGAATCCCAAATCATCACTAGAAAGGTTTGACCCTGATGCTGCAGACACAAGCTATTGTTAAGTGGACCGCATTAATTACCCTTCACGATTAACTAAATTCCAGAAGCCACAGCTGCAAGTTTGATACAATTAGTGGCACAATACTATGATTAACCATCAAATTAAGCACTTCATTAAATGATGCTTGGTTAATTTGCTCTTTCCCTCAGCTGTGGGTTCATTTCAAGCACTCACCTTTATTGGCCCGGTGCTGAAACGGATCTTCCTGCTGGCTGGAGGGTCATCCTCGACTGCCAGTCCTTGGATTTCAGTGCAGCTGGATTCTGGTTCGTAAGCTTCATCATCGTCAGCCTCCTCATCCTCATCCAGCTGACTCCCGCCAGAGTCCTCACCTATGCCACTGTAGGCACTGATGTCCACCAGATCTGCTTCGGAATAATCCTCCCTATGAGACTCTTCTTCGGCTGCCTCATCTCTAAGGCAGGACTCTCCTGAGGCCGGCCTGGACTCATCTTCCTGATCGTCTCCTTGCTCTGCCTTGCTGGAATCCCCATTTTCCAGGGAAACGTGGACTTCTGCTTGAACCAGTCTACTCCCTGGTTCCTGGGTACCAGTACCATCATGTTTAGACTCCTTCAATGCACTGGCATCTGCAGAATCTTGGACCTCATTTGACTGAACCATCTCAGACTCAGGTATGGATCCGTCCAAAGATGGTTTGTTCTCTGTTTGGGAGCCGGTCCTTCTGGGACTTCCAGGGACATCCTCCTGATCTTTGGGAGGGCCTCCCTTCTCCTGGCTTCCTGATTGAGGAAGCGATTTAACCTTTTTGGGAATGATTTTGGTGTTGACACCCCCAACTTTCCCCGGGGTGGGGCTAACACCACGGGATGAAAGCGGTGAGGTTGAGGACGGCCGATGGAGATTGTTGCGCAGCTCTGCTTTCTCAAATACAGCACTCAGTTGGCTGACAGTGGGTGACACTGCCTCAACAGGACCACCCTCCCCGTCCAGTCTATCTAGGGCCTCCGTGCTGCCATTGAACCGCACTACTACGTCAAGACGGCTGTCCTGGAAGCCTGAGGCACGCTCCTTCTTCAGCAGGATGCGATTGGTGGCGGCCTGCTTCTCTTGTAGATGCCGCTGTTCGAAGATCTTGCGTGTCTCTTGCAGCTTGGAGAAGCCTGAGGAGGATCCACGAGAACCACTTCCATCTGTCTTGCTGTCAAACCGGCTAATGCGCTCAGAAACGGTGCCGCCAAGTTTGAGTAGGGCACTGTGATCCACGTTCTCGTTCAGACTGCTGGCTCTTGGCAGAGAGAGGCGCACCGTTTGGTCTTTCATTTTGGATGGGTCCTCTTCATCACCAGGAGAGCCCATCTGCATGAACATGTTCTTGATGCGGTGGACGTTGGAGCCGTACCTGCGGCCCCGGCCAGGAGCCCGCAGCTTTCCCTCTTTATCGTCCCCATTGGCGGCACCAGGGTCTTTGACTGGCTTGAGCGCCTGAATTCCTGCTTCATAGGCGTTCCTGTGCGGGGAGGCACTCCGCGCTCCGAGCGGGTTGCCGCTGGTGCTGCCACTGGCCGCAGACGGGGGTTCAGTCTTCATCATGGTTGATCAAGCGGTGGTAAAGAGGAGCTGAAACGACATAGCCCCCTGCCTCTCCCCCTGCGTCAGTAGTAGCAAACAGGAAGTGTAGCAAAACGAGGAGTCGTCATCAAGCGCATCGTCAGGAAACAAGAGCAAGAGTGAGTGAGACACACTTAAGCAGAGGAGGCCTTCACAAACATGAAAGCAAATACATTTCAGAGGGGCTTATTATATATCATGGCTGGCAGGTGAAGTGAGGGCAGGCGAGTGTTGAATAAAAGATGAATAAAAAGACTATCCACACCTTTAAAGCAAGCACATGGCGTCAGACTGCCCTTAAAAACAATGTATTTCTCAATGCAATACAGGCCTAATTTTTATTAATTTGCTGCAGGATCATAGACCTGAGTAGAGTGGTAAATTCCCTCAAATCCTTTTTTAAGGTCTTTTAGGAACCAATTACCATGTAATTACAATGTAACAACGCTATGACAATGCAATGTAATGCAAAGAATAACATATAACAACATATGTAAGAAATGTTCAATTTCAAAATTAATAATAATGCTAATAATGAGTATAATTATTAATATTACTGTTATTACTACTACTAATATTTATTATTATTTATTAATTATCAGTATTAACGTTATTGCTGTTGCTTTTGGTATGTTTATGCTAACGTCACTCGTTAAAAACATGTAAAAATGAAAAAAAAAAAAAAAAAAACAATCAATATCTGCTCGTGCACTGCAAAGCATCATCACTGAAAGGTGCAGGTCTGTTTAGTGCATCCTATTTAACAAACTTACAGGCTTTCCTAGAAAGAGATTCTGCTATGGAATAATAATAATACGCACCCTCGCGCAGCCTGGCATGGTGTGCTAGGCTTTGTTATGAACCCAGACTGCGACTGATGCCACTTATTTGTCTAGGGAAGCTAATCTTTAGCCTACCACGCCGAAAGCACAGCACTGCTGACTGTTCCGTTATTCCTTTGTGCCTGAAATAAAAGCCTGTACACGCACATACAGCCGAACGGTAGCTTCACCAACGGCGGCATGCAGCTCTAATAATCTCGGTCTACGAATGTCAGCTCTCGGTTGTCGGTTGTCACCGCTCGACAGTAGGACCCTGCGGAAGAGCGAGGCCCTGCTGCCCGCTGCCTCCTGCCTGCTGCTCGGTTAGCCTACGTCGCTTCCTGCATCTTCTCCTCTCTGAAATAACTGCTCCCGTTTTTTATTCAAATGCGGAAAGAAAAAGATAACCCCACATCACACCAATACAGCCTGGTTCTAGCGTCACGGCGGGCCATTACCTCGTCTCTTGTGTTCATCGAAGGCTGCGGCGCGTTAAGCGGAGCTCGCTCCGTCCGCTGGAGAGCCCATTGTGTCCACGAGCCGTTTTTTTCTTTCTTTTTTTTCACCACGAGCGTGCAGAAGTGACGCGCCCGCCCTGCCTCTCAGCCTCGCGCGCAGCACAGCGACCAGCAGCTCTGCCTGCACTCACACAGCACCATTCATTTAACAGGGCAAGACAGATACATAGATAGATACATAGACAACAGTTTATATATATACACGCACACAAAACTATATACTAGTATACTATATACTACTACAGACAGACAGACACATATATACATAGTAAGATAGATAGATAGATAGATAGATAGATAGACAGATAGATAGACGGGCAGGTGGACGGACAGACAGATAGACACATATATACATAGATAGATAGATAGACAGGCAGGTGGACGGACGGACAGACAGACACATATATACATAGATAGACAGACAGACAGGCAGGTGGTCAGACAGACAGACATAGATAGATAGATAGATAGATAGATAGATAGATAGACAGACAGGCAGACAGGTGCACAGACAGACAGACATAGATAGATAGATAGATAGATAGATAGATAGATAGACAGACAGACAGATAGATAGATAGACAGACAAGCAGACAGACATACAGACATAGATAGATAGACAGACAGACAGACAGATAGATAGATAGATAGATAGATAGATAGATAGATAGATAGATAGATAGATAGACCTACAGTAGCCTAACGGTAGACTAGATACCCTGTAGGCTGAGGGTCTATCAGTGGCTGCAGAGGTTCAGAGCCTGTTGGATGTGCACGAGCGACCTCGTGAGGCAGACTAAAGATACACAACTAACCTGAATGTGTTCTCTTGCTTCACCACACAGCTGGACCCGAGTCTGAGCCCACATGCTGTCACACAAACACAACTCCAAGAATGCACTCCGGTAGGATTTTATTATTTACACGCTGTTTTTTTTAGCCCCTTAAACATGTTTATCACGATCGCTTTCCAGGCCACGGCGATCAGGAAGATACAGCCCTATCCTGTATCCCAAACTATCCTCAGTTTCACCACAGGTACACTACTTACTAAGAGTACTTCATCCACAATGGGACTCCAATCGCCTTATTTACACTTGAGAAACTGACGTGTTATTAGGCAACTGCCCGCTTTGATTTGCGTTTCTTTCAGATCTACAGTAAGGCCTTTTGTTAGGGGCACTGAGCTCACTGTGATATTTAGGTGAGGACAGGATTAATCAAACAAAATGTATCAAATCCCCCCAAAGGCTGACACTGTACGACCGCACTGAGACACACTGACCCATTTTGCTGAGATCTGCAGCTGCTTCGGAAAGTGTGGCGGGAGAAGAGCGGCGACTAGCGGTGGTTCGGTGAAACTGCAGCGCGGTCTACCCACTGTAGGACAAAGGCCTGCAGGGTCTTTCACCACTTACAGGGTCTTTCAGCACGGCGGCGCTGAACCCCTGGGGGCGATTATTCAGAGCTATTCACTTTCCTTTATGGCGAAACAACCTTGACGACTCGAGGATTTATCTGCTGCCGGACCACGACCACGTTTTCAGCTGGTTTTATTCCAGTTTGATAGGCCACCTCAGCAGAATTATAGACGGCTAAAGGGATTTTTCCCCGTAGCTTGACTTTACACATGGCTGACACAAGTGGATCTGTGATAATCTCTTTTGTGAGGTTTATGTGAGAAACCTCCCTTTAATCTACATGTCATGTTTGGGATGCTGGTATGCTGGTCAGCAGCAATAGAAGGTAATATGCTGGCCACCAGTAAAAATAGATGTTAGTGATGATGGTATGCTGGTCAACCAGCATGCCCATTCTGGGTGATCAGCTAAACCAGCACCAGATCACCATAAAGCAGCATCAAACATCTTAAATCAGCATGTAATTCATGTTGGTCATGAATAAATATGCAGCATAAATATGTCCAGGTATAGTAATAATACAGAGGATGAATAAACACCTATATATAACGAATAACAACATCTATACACAAATACTGAACAGCTCAATTGCCTTAAATAACCTGCTGTGGAAATTAAAATTACAGCAGAATTTGAAAGATATACATGTACAGAAAGAAAAAAAAAAGACAGTTCCACCATTTAAGCCCTTGTACACTACATTTAAGTTTTTAAGTGGCTCTGTAATGTTTAATACACTTGTTGTCAAAAAAAAAGGTTGCAAAAATAGTTGCACCCAGAAGGAATCAACTAACAGGAATGAAACTTGGTGGGTAGACGTAAATGTGAGACATGTAAATGATTCAAGTTTCACGCTCGTCCACGCATGTGACGTAAGTAAGAATG
This sequence comes from Semaprochilodus insignis, assembly GCA_034552555.1. NCBI lineage: Eukaryota > Metazoa > Chordata > Actinopteri > Characiformes > Prochilodontidae > Semaprochilodus > Semaprochilodus insignis. The sequence continues at coordinate 10,667,506 of CM067477.1, read as the reverse complement.
GGCCTTATCTCTGTACCTGACTGATCCAACAGCCACGACAGTGCCAACACCATTGGCAGACAGCTGCACGACTCAGGACTACATGCAAGCTGACCATTACAACAACAGACCTTAACACCACGTCAACATCGCCAATTGCAATGGCGACATGCCAGACTGCCGTGGAGTTACTCAGAATGGCAGCGGGTCATCTTCAGTGACGAGTCCCACTTTTATCTTGATGGAGACGGAAAACAAATCCCACACGTCCAGAGGGCCTGGTGTCACTCCACCTCCACCCAAACCACAAAAATCTGCAGGAGCTGCATGAGAATATTCAAGTTGCATGGGATGGACTGCATGTGTAGCTCAATAAATACTGCCCATATCAGTCTAAATGTTTCCTAATTTATTGTTCCTGGTAACCTTTAATCTGACACTTCATTCTGGGTCCAACTATTTTTTCAGTGCATAACCAGAAAAAACACAATAAACAGAATAAAGCCATCCTTGCTCTGTGCACAGACACCTTGCTAGAACACCAGCAGAAGCAGCTGGAGCTGGAAACGAAAACTGAAAGTAATAACAAAGACAGCTTTCTTTACCTGGTCACCTGATGTGTGCGTATGACACATCACACACATCACACAAATAATCTATTGTTTAAGTTTCTGTTTATTCAGTTATCAAGAGAGGAAAGTTGAGGAGTTCTGGCTCAGTTTCAGTTCCCACACATGTGAAGCCCAGAGCCCTCACCACTGCTTCCAGTTACAAAGTTTGACTGTGACTGAAACGCACCTAGTAACGTGCAATACCTCCACAAGCATGATTAACAGCTGTGATTCCTTTTAACATGAACTAGACAAGTTTCTGGATGTAGGTGACATCAATGTTCAGTCACTCTTACATCAAAAAATTGCGCAGTCGGGTCAGATTTGGTGGATGCCTTACCTGGTGTTTACCTCGTTGTTCCCGGTAGTCCCACAGATTTTCAAAAGGATTCAAATCTGGGGATTTTGTGGGCCAGTCCAGATGTGTGAATGCTCCTGAATGTCCATCATGCCAATAAGTCACACTTACAGTGCTGTGAATATGAGAACTGTCATGTTGTAATACAGGGATATGAATGTTATGGTTCTCGATTAGATGACGAGCAAAAGGCAAAACCTGGTTGTTCAACAGCTCAATGTAGACACTGTGGTTCAAATTTACTATCACCTCAACTGAAGGACCCATTTCAGGGTAATTAAAACATCCCCAGAACATCTTAAATTGGCCTCGGTCTTGTCCCAGTGTCGGGCTTGACTCAACTACTAGAGGTCTTGGTCTTGACTATGTCCCGGTCTCAGTCCGGAGTTGAACTTAGATCTATCAATCTTGTCTACAACACTACTACCAGGTCTTGGACAGTAGTTAGGTGTTCTTTGTCCCTTTCTCTTCTAGCTTTCAATCGTTTTTGGGACTCCTCTGTAACTCATATTCTTTCCCCTTCTTTATACAAATACATTATCCTACATCGAATATACTCAGATAAAATCACTTTTAGCTATTTTAAATGCACATAAGTAAGAAATCCACGGCAGCTAAGGTGTGTGTGGGTAGTTGCTTATGTGAATGGTAGTGCGTCTATGAAAAGGAACATGTCTTTTAGAGCTTTAGTGACAGTTTTGTTGAGACGACTCAGCTGTAACTGATTGGTTTAAAGACTGGACCGATGGAAGAGTTAAGCAGCAGGGTGCACAAAGGTAAAGGAAGGACCAATTAAATACTGACAGAAGTGAGATTAGATTTAGTGTTATGTCATTTTCTTTTAAATATATCATTGCAATCGGAAAAACGTGTATCTCTATTTTTGTTGTTTTGAAATCGCCAGTTGCCTTTTACACTGTGCCAAAATTTCATGATGAATGGACTGATAAAAGTGCTCCAAATGTACTCATCAACAAAAAAATAGTTGTACCCAGAAGGAAGTGTTGAATTGCAATTCTATCGGGAAGGAAGATAAAGGTTACCAGGAACAATTAATGATAATAAATTTAGACTGACATGGGCAACATTTATTGAGCTACACATACAGAAGTAGTGTCTCTCAGTATGGAGTCAGGCTGCCATGTTAGCTAACGCAACATGCCAGACGTATCAGCATGGAGTTGTAGAGGTTCCTAATGGTGTCCTGTGTTCCTAATGGTGTCCACCCCATGCAGCTTCAATATTCTCTCACAGTTCCTGTAGATTTTGTGGTAGGGGTAGAGGTGGAGTAACACCAGCCCTTCTGGACATGTGAAGCGTGACAACAAACCGTTTATCTTGGAGCTGACCACGGTGCCTCCACACACGGATTCGTTGGTAATTTCCACTAAGACAAAAGCAGGACTCATCACTGAAGATGACCCGCTGCCATTCTGAGTCACTCCATGACAGTCTGGTATGGCCCCATTGCAGTCTTTGGTGATGTTGATGTGGTGTTATGGGTAGTCATTGTAACAGTCTGCATGCATGTAGTCCTGCGTCATGCAGCTGTCTGCCAATGGTGCCGGCACTAACAGGATGACTCATGGAAGTCATCGTAGCTCGCTGAATGTCCACAATCGTGGCTGTTGGGTCAATCTGCGCATGTCAGACAATCTATTGCTTCTCCCTCTCTGTGGTTTGTGTAGGTCTCCCAGACCATTCATGTCGCTGGTGCGTGCCTTCTTCCACTGCCACCAACAGTGTGCTATGGTAATATCCACACAACCGGTATGATGTGCAATACTTTGATAAGACCTCCCAATTCCTACAATGCGACCCCACTCCGACTCTTTCAACTGCTCGAATTGCTTTGGAACTCTTCCCTGAGGCATACTACGCTTGCAAAGAATGCTACCAACACAACAGCATGAGTCAGAAAGGAAAGCACGTGCAACAGGACAACCTTATATAGTCAGTCAGGTACAGCGATAAGGCCCATCCTCGCTTACATCACATGCACAGCTGAGCGTGAAACTTGAATCATTCGCATGTCCCACTATGTCAAACCTACCCACCAAGTTTCATTCCTGTCGGTTGGTTCATTCTGGGTTTTGATGATGAGTGTATATTCAGAAATAGAAGTATGCTCAGAATAAATAATTTCTCCAGTAAAACTTGGAAGCAATTTTCCTTTTTTTGTAGAGTGACCATTTTGAAGATAAGAGGTATGAGATATGAGATATGAGATATGTTCGGACAATAAGTGACAATAAGCTCCCCAGACAAAAAATCACCTCTGTGATGTTCTGAAGGTGTTTTAATTATGCAGAAATGGGTCCTTCGGTTGACGTGACAGTAAATTGAACCACAGTGCTTATATTGAGCCGCTGAACAACCAGGTTTTGCCTTTTGCTCATCATCCTACCGAGGAACATAACATTCATGTACCTTTATTCCAAACTGACAGTTCTCGTGTTAACAGGGCTGTAAATGTGACTGACTGGAATGACGAACATTCAGGAGCATTCACACATCTGAACTGGCCCGCAAAATCCTCAGATTTGAATCCTCTTGAAATCTATGGGACTACCTGGAACAACGACTTACACGCCAGGGAAGGCATCTACCAAATCTGTAATAATGGACCTTTTGACTACAAATTAGATAAATTAGCGTGTGGTCTGATTTTGCACAACACTGTCAGCTTCTCATAAATGTGCTTTACTGTTCCTTCTAAACAAACAAACATAAATATATAAGCAAACGGGACATATCTCTACATAAATGATCCCTTTTTGCATCATTTGTTTCTGTACATGTAATGGTTTACTTCCCTAGCTAACAATCCTATGAAGGGTACAGGAGCTTGGAGAAGGCGCATAGCTCGTGTAAGGCCGAGGTAGAGATCTTGAGGTGAGCAGCAATAAATGTTGAGTTTGCACTGTATGTTCCTGGAAGGCGAACAGATGCAGGTGGTTCATGCTTCCTCTGAGGCCGCAGAAACAGCTGAACACTGAACACTACATGCCCAGTCTTTGCACAAATGTACAGTTGCCATGGCAACACCTTCCCCACACGGCCGCCATGGTGACCCAGATTCTCTGCATCTGTTGTTCCTCGATGCGATGATCCTGCACTGATACATCTTTAGATGTAGTGCCATAACAGGGGACTCCCATACTACAGTAGTTTTAGATATATGATAAAATAATGCAACTCATATACACCCACCAGCCACTTCATTAGGTACACCACCTTGTTTCTACAGTCATTGTCCATTTTATCAGCTCCCCTTACCATATAGGAGCATTGTAGTTCACTGAATTAGCTGCATACTTTGTTAATTCACTTTTATCCTGTTCTTCAATGGTCAGGACCCCCACAGGACCACCACAGAGCAGGTATTATGTCGGTGATGGATCATTCTCAGCACTGCAGTGACACTGACATAGTGGTGGTGTATTAGTGTGTGTTGTGCTGGTACAAGTGGATAAGACACAGCAGTGCTACTGGAGTGTTTAAACAGTGTTTACTTACTGTCCACTCTATTAGACACCTCTACCTTGCTGGACACCTTGTAGATGTAAGGTCAGAGTAGATAGTTCATCTGTTGCAGCACAGTTTGTACTGGTCATCCTCTAGTCCTTGATCAGTGATCGCTGTGCACAGGATGCTGTTGGCTGGATAGCTTTGATTTGGTGGATTATTCTTAGTCCTGCACTGACACTGAGGTTTTTAAAACTCCAGCAGCACTGCTGTGTCTGATTTACTCATACCAGCACAGCACTAACACACCACCTGCACTGCAAAGAATGATCCACCACCCAAATAATACCTGCTCTGTGGTGGTCCTGTGAGGGTCTTAACGATTAAAGAAAAGGATGAAAGGGGATTAACAACGTATGCAGAGAATCAGATGGACTACAATCTACCATTGTAGAACTACAGAGTGCTTCTATATGGTAAACAGAGCTGATAAAATAGACGAACATACAAGAGGGTGTACCTAAGGTAGTGGCCACCGGGTGTATATATCTTCTACAAATACAATATAATATACACTCATCGTCAAAAAATATTTGCACAATTACTTACACTCAGAAGGAATAAACTGACAAGAACGAAACTTGTTGGCTAGGTTTGACATCGTTAGACATTAGACATTAAGTGATGCTCTCCATGATTCATCCTGTTAGTGCCCGCACCATTGCCAAACGGCTGCATGACGCAGGACTACATGCACGCAGACCGTTACGAAGACTGCCCTTAACACCATGTCAACGTCGCCAAAGACTGCAACGGTGCCAGGCTGTCATGGAGTGACTCAGAACGGCAGCGGGTCATCTTCAGTGACAAGTCCCGCTTTTGTCTCGGTGGAGACGACCAACAAATCTGTGTGTGGAGGCACCATGGTCAACACCAAGATAAACAGTTTGTTGTCACACATCACATGTCCAGAAGGCCTGGTGTCACTCCACCTCCACCCCTACCACAAAATCTGCAGGAACTGTGAGAATATTCAAGCCGCATGGGATAAGTTATCGCAGGACACCGTTAGTAACCTCTACAACTCCAGGCCGAGACGCCTGGCATGTTGCATTAGGCTAGTCGAACCATGAAATCACTTTGCCAGTTGAATCCTTTCCTTTTATAGGCTACATAATTCCTGCAATCTGATTGGCCAGTTTTAATTTGCACAACAGCAGTCTAAGCTAGCACAAAGACAATCTATATTTGGCCATTTTATGAACAATTAATCAATGAGCAACAAAAATTAAGAATTTTAGTCAAAGTAGATATGAGTGAGAAAGGACTTAATCACTAACCTTTCCACCAAAGCTGGCATTAAACATTTTCAATGTGTGACCAGTGTTGACCACTAGGTGTCAATATTTGTCTCTCATAGAATAATTATACTGCTGGCTGAGAGTAAAGCACCATACGCGAGCCTTATGCAGACCATGCAGTGGTGTCAGAGAGCCGGATATATTAACATGAGATCATGATTTAGGTATTGCACTGACCTGTCAACTTTTCCAGAGAGCAAAATGCAACTATGTTCATGGTTTCACCTACAATGATATGGCCACTTGGATGACTTATGGACCTGTTTGTTCATATAAGGCACATGTGCGAAACCAAATGTAGCCAAGACAGAGGACTTTTTGAGCAGCAACTACCAAATCTGACTCAATATCAGGTGTTGACCCAAAGCACATAATAATACTGCAAGTCATACTGAAAGCCGATAACACATATTTAGCTAAACTTTACAAACTGATTTTGATACACTCCTAATTCCCAAAAGTTTGAAGCCACCAGCTGCACAGAAAGATTCACCTGCTAACCAGATAAGTATATCATCGCATTTTGTACTAAGAGAATTTTGATAGCCATTGGATTGACAAGGCCCTGAAATGGACTGGTGGCCTGCCCAGGGTGTTGCCTTGTGCCCAGTGAGCGCTGGGATAGGCTCCAGCATCACCCACGACCAAAAAGGATAAGCAGCTCATAAGATGAAAGAAGGAATGAATGAATGAATGAATGGACTGACACGTACAGTCTGATTCAATATCTCATGTTTTTAGCCTTCATGCTTCTGTAATGTAAATGTAATAACATTTGACAGGGCAAGTATATGTAAGTATTTAATGTAAGATTTCCTGTAAATTGGCTTTTAGAGGCTTTTATACGTTATTACAGGAAAAGCTTCACTTGAGTTAATATTTTGGGCTAATACTTATTACACTTATCGTCAAAAGAATAGTTGCACAAATAGTTGCACCCATACGGAATCAACCAACAGGAATAAAATTGGGTGGTTAGGTTTGACATTGTGAGACATGTGAATGATTCAAGTTTCACGCTCGGCCACGCCTGTGACGTAAGCAAGGATGCGCCTGTTAGTGACAGCATCACTGGCAGACGACTGCACGCAGACCGTTACAAAGACTGCCCCTAACATGTGAACGTCGCCAAAGACTGCAGTGGTGTCGTGCCAGACAGTCATGGAGGGACATAGAACAGTAGCAGGTCATCTTCAGTCATGAGTCCCGCTTTTGTCTTGGTGAAGATGACCAACAAATCTGTATGTGGTGGCACGTGTTACTTCACCTCCACCCCTACTGCAAAATCTGCAGGAACTGTATGAGAATATTCAAGCTGCATGGGATGGATTATCACAGCACCATTAGGAACCTCTAAAAGCTCATGCTAAGACATATGCATGCTGCATTAGCAAACACGGCAGCCTGATGCCATACCAAGAGACACTACTTCTGTATGTGTGGCTCAACAAATATTGCCCATATCAGTATAAATTTATCATCATTTATTGTTCCTGGTAACCGTTATCTTCCGAATAGCATCGCAATCTGACACACTTCCAAAATTCCATTTTGATGACTTTTTTTTGATAGTTTTAGATGTATCTATTCAGTCAAAACAGCATTTGTGAAGTCAGGCATGGACATATGACTAGAAAGACCTGGCTTCAATCAATGTTACAGTTAATCTCGAAGGTGTTTAGTGCGGTTGAGGTGAGGGCTTTGTGCAGACCACAGGAGTTCCTAAAGCTGCACTCATCAAACCATGTCTTCATGGACCTTGCCTTAAGTACAAGGGCACAATCATGCTGGAACAGAAAAGGGTCTTCACCAAATTCCTGCCACAAAGTTGGAAGCATTTAATTATGTGAAATGTCTTCTGTAGCATTAACATAACCCTACACTGGAACTAAGGGGCCTGGCCCAAACCCTAAAAAAGTCCTGAATTGTTATCCCTCCTCTGCCAAACTGTTGGCACTATTCCAGGGGTGGCATCACACCTCCAAAGTGGTGGGGAAAAAAGCGACTGGCGGAGTGGCAAAATGCATTTTCCTAATGTCTCTTTAACTTTAATCATGAACAGTGTCAGTGATTGTTTTGACCTGCATGTCACTCTGCTGAAGAACATCAGGCTGTTTTCAAAGCCAGTTTATTTTCTAAAGTCTGCACCAGTTTTGTGCTCTGTTAATACAGATCATAATAGCACATAAGCCATATAACATTCACATGCACAGAACACGTATTCAGTGAGCACTTCTCTCACAGGATGCATGATGCTTACTGTATGTATTAAATGCAGTGATTTAATTGAAAATGAAAATCTAGAGGCTTATATCAATTAATAACTAAAGGAAACGCTGTCAGTAAATATTTCCCTCTGCAGACAGTGGATGGTTCGTGTAGGCAACACACTTACTAGAGAAAGTGCATTTCTCAAAATTATGAAGGTTATTTCCCAAACACCTTCATAGTCTTTACAGCTTTTCCTAACAGATTTAGGGTGGGAGTAACTAACACTAACTCTTGCTAGCTAGCTAGCCAGGCTTTGGCCTTTTCAACATATTGGCTGGCATCTGCTAGCTAATCTTGCGTTTACCGTTTCACATTTTCACTCACTCGCTCACCGATCACCACCACTGTTGTGCCACTAAAATGTACATTCTGATTGATTCTGATTATTTCTACTGTTCGTACTTGCTTTTGTGTAGTTATTTATTTATGTATGCTTATTTGATATCAGTCAGAAAGTGGTGGGTCAAAGGCCCGCTCACCCCTGTGTTTCCGGCGCCCCTGCACTGTACAATCCAGTAGACAGTGTTCTCCTGACATCCACCAAACCCAGATTTGCCACCTCAAAATGCCACATAGTAAAGTATGATTCATTGCTCCATATAACAAATTTGCCAATTTCCTTGGTGGCCTGAGTTTGTGTGGTCTTCTGCTTTGTTGGAAAAAGAATACGCTGGTGACCAGTAAAACCAGCATATGTTGTGTTTTGGATGCTGGTGTGCTAGTGAGCACCAATGCAAGTTAATTTGCTGGTCCCTAGTAAAACCAGCATAACTTGTATGCAGCAGCAGTTGAAGTTACTATGTAGGTCACCGGCAAAATAAGCATATGTTGTGTTTTGGATGCTAGTATACTGGTCACCACCAGTAGAAGTTATTATGCTGGTCACTACTAAAACCAGCCTATGTTGTGTTTTGGATGCTGCTGTGCTGGTCAGCATTGATTGAAGGTAATACGCTGGTGACCAGCAAAACCAGCATGTTGTGTTTTGGATGCTGGTATGCTGGTCAGCATCAATCAAAGTGGATATGCTGGTCACCAGCAAAACCAGCATATGCTGTGTTTTGGATGCTGATATGCTGGTCAGGAGCAACATAAGTTAATATACTGGTCAATAGTAAAACCAGCATATGTTGTGTTTTGGATGCTGGTTGTGCTGGTCAGCATCAATCAAAGTGGATATGCTGGTCAATAGTAAAACCAGCATATGTTGTGTTTTGGATGCTGGTTGTGCTGGTCAGCATCAATCAAAGTGGATATGCTGGTCACCAGCAAAACCAGCATAAACTGTGTTGTGGATGCTTGTATAGGTAATATGCTGGTCACTAGAAGAACCAGCATACATGTTGTGTTTTGGATGCTGCGATTCTAAACATTACATATTCAAATCCTGATCAAATGTATCTACAGTGAAGCATATCATATCAAAACACGCTGAATGGCTTTGTTTACACCTCAAGCCAGTTACACACACATAGAAAACAAATGATCGACTCATCATGTACTCTGTGGACAAATCAGCCTAGAAATGAGAAATGAGAGCCCATACGACTCTCTTCACAGCGGCATGCAGCAGAACAGTGGCCTTTCAGTGCTGCGAAGCTCCAAACCACCCCATGTTATTGAATGAATGAACGGGAATGGGTCTCGTTTCAGGTAGCCCCCCTACCCACTACGGAAGCCTTCACATACCTATCCGCACAATGGCTCTCTTGTATCAGGCAAAACCCAGCACCAACTTCACTCCACTCCACCAAGCAGGATCACACCATTCGTGAGGACGCCGGGAGAGAGACGCATCGTCACTCTTAGCCCCCAAAGCTTTCAAAGGAATCGATAACGGTTGGAGTATTTTGGAGTTTCCAGACAGGATTTTAGGGTGGTCGGTCTTCCTGCGTGTCCCCCTGGATAGGAATCACTTTCTTTACGGGGAGTGAGGATTTATCTCCATGTGTTTCATCGGCGGATTGGATTATCAACTGGTTTTATTCAGTTTTGGATTATTTACGACCGGATTTAAAGCAGCAGAAGCAGAATGCAGGTATGCTAATCCGCTTTGAGTTGACAGTTAGCATAGCTTGTGCTAATTAGCTTCTTTTTTTTCTTTTTTAAAAAAGTATCCTAAAACTTCTCTCCTGAGCAAGTACAGCTCAGTGTAGAAAGACCAAACTCGAATTTAGAGTACTTTTTGGGCAAATAAAAAAAGTACAATTGTAAGACAGCCATTTCTGATACTTTCTTTAATCTTCCTTTCAGTCAAAACAACTGTAACAGGTGCAAGCTGTGCTTCATTCAAGTCCATTGGGCAATCAGGGATGAGTCAAGATCACTTCTGACAAACATAAGGTCGACCACTTAACATGCTTTATTTCAGCATTCAAAATAATTAAAAACATCTCAAATTATTATACATATACAAAATAGGTACAGATCCTCTTGTTTTAACCCCCCTATTTGTGTGTCTGCTTCTCTCACTAGTTTATTTATTTATTTATTTATTTTTAGATTTTGGGATTCTCTATTTATTTCTCTTGCTATTCCTTTTCTCATTTTTTTTTTTTAAAACCCTTTCGAAACAAAACAAAAACAAAAAAACAACAGATCCGAATACAAAAGGGGAAGGGGGCACTGCAACCACTGGACAACATGAAAGGGGGATTTGGTAAAGAAACCAAAAGACAACAACCAAAAAGTGTCAAAAGGTGTTAGGGGGAAAAGAAATCAGACTCCACCTGCTTATTCCTACACTTGCAAAGACTATGTGCATCAAAACTGCATTGCTATTCCCTAATCAAATCCCTGCGGCAGGGACTGGAGCAAAACACTTTAGCAAGAGAGGCATTTGTTACAACTGGACAGCAAGACAATATGATTGTTAGCACCAAAGGCCCTGTGAGCAAGAGTGACAAACAATACATTACTTTTTTTTTAATAAAAAAAAAAAGCACAACTTTAGCACACCCCACTAACAGGACCTCATGAAATAGCACCTTTTGCAGCTGTTACTTGCTTGTTTAACCATACTTCCGGCATGTAAAATCCTAACCTGGTGTTGGTCAACACTGGGTAATAACGTAGGTTTCTTTTCTGAGGTAGCCATAAGATATCACAATGAAGTCGAAGCCCTGTCTCTGGTCTTTCTGTGACGCTCGAAAGGAACAATGACGTTCTGTGCCTGTTGGCCACTTGTTCTGATGGGTAGAACACAAAGACACTTAAATATCATTTTACAGATTTATTTATCACCTGAACATGGTACAAAGCATCAGATTTTTCTTTTCATTGTCCTTCCGCAGTGGTAAAAAAAAGGTCACCTGTATCTTTGATGTTGTTGTTGTTGTTTTTTTTTTTCTCTTTTTGTTTTCTCTTAATCTCCAGGGGGATTTTACGCTTTACAGGTATATATTATTTTCTTGTTGCCAGTGAAACAAATGTGTCTTCTAAAGTATCCTCGGTGTGGGTGGTGGTAAAATAGTGGTCCCAAAAAAAAAGGCTTGATAACACACAACCACTGTCTTCTGAAGCGTAGTTATAAGCAAGCGGACCATTCGGACAGCCAAATCGAAGTCTAGGGCTTTTTTTTAATGCATAGAAAAGATTTTAGAGAGATGACTGCTAGAAAAAACACACACACAACACACAAACAATTTCAAGTCCAGATTTCTTTTTTACAAGAAGCAGACTGGGCCAACTTCAATGCCAAATTCCTGATTGGGTGCACCAACGTCCATAGGAGCGATGTCAATAATAGGCAGCCGAGATGTTTTCGTTGTTTTGTAGTCAATGACTGTCTTGCCCCATGCACCAGTGTGCGACTGCAGGAATAAACAAAAAAAAAGGACAATCAGTAACCAAAAATGCAACAAAGAATATATAAACTTTCTGAAAGCAAATCAAATGTCTAGCTGTACCATTTGCAGTTAATTATTTTAACTGACTGATCAAGAATACGAGTCATTTGAGTACATAACATCAGTTTTCTTTAACAGTTTGTCTCTTATGAGTGACATCCAGCCGTCTGGCTCTTTTTTTGAAAGTAGTATAGCTATTAGTGTTACATACTACTTGTGTGCCAATCCAACAGACTACTTGCTGTCTGTCTTCAAATTTAGTCTTGATATAAAATGAGTTTTCTATTATTAAACATTATAAATGACCATTTCCTGTAAGCTTCTAGAAAGAGAGGATATTTAACTCACCGTGCAGCCATCCTCAGTGACGCTGTATGTGAAGCGGCTGTTGCCCTCTGCTCTGATCTCAATCTCATTGGAACCTTGGAGCAGCAGAGCCTTCTTAAGATTGCCTGTGGCCTGGTCCATGTAGGCAATGCTGTTCTTGCAGTGGTATGTGATGTTCTGGGAAGCCTCAGTGGACATAAGACGCAGGAAGGTGAGTTGGATGTTGACGTCATCAGGCTTGGACTCTTCACCACCATATTCGAACTGAAAAGAAAAGGAAAGAGACATAAGAGTGAGAAGACGTGATATGGATAATAATTCCACCTCTTTCCACCTCAAGTCTTTCAGTCAATAAGGACATGAAGAGGGCCCTCACCTGGAAGCCATCGGTCATGGCCTCTCCGAACCAGACGTGTTTCTTCTCCTTGATGTTCTTGCTTGTGTACCAGTTCTTCTTGGGAATTTCAGCCTGTGCTGGGTATACGCAGGTCTCACCAGTCTCCATGTTGCAGTAGACCTTGATGGCATCCTGGTTGCAGCCCTGGTCAGGGTCAATCCAGTACTCACCTGTTTTGTGTAGAACAAAGGTGTCAGGAGACTATGTACTACAGAATGATACCTGCGTAACTACAGCGTTACTTTTTCACCGTAAATTTACTGGTACACTAATTTTCATCATTCCACACTAAGGCTAAAGTTTGGATGTATCCACATTTGGAAGAAGTGCTGCAGCTGCAGTTTACATACCGCTCTTCCAGTCAGGATGGCACATCTTCAGGTCACGGCAAGTGCGGGCAGGGTTCTTCTTGGTGCCATCAGGGCTGCGGATGCTCTCAATCTGCTGGCTCAGGGACTTGAGGGTGGTGTCAACCTCAAGGTCACGGTCACGCATCACATTGGCATCATCAGCACGGAAGTGACGGAAGGGATCAGGGGCTTTCTCCTGGGGCTGGGCAATGAAGCCAATGTCAAATCCACCACCAGAGGGACCGGGAGGTCCAGGGGGTCCGGGAGGTCCAGGAGGTCCCTAAACAAAAGTATGATGGAAGTAGGGGTGTGAAGTATGTGCCTAACGTATAGTTTGAACACTTTCGAATAAAGAAGAAAAGAAAGGGTCTCTCACAGCGGGTCCAATTTCACCAGTGCGACCACGAGGTCCAGGAGGTCCAATGGGTCCAGGAAGTCCGCTCATACCATCCTTACCAGCTGCACCAGCAGATCCAGCAGGTCCCTATTATTATAAAAAGTGGAGAGAAAACTACATCAACACTGCAACATATCTATACACCACACTTCAATATTTCGAAGTAGTTGAGCAGTATAGGAGGGTTTCTTGGTACTGCTTGGTATTGGTGTAAATCTACTATCTGTGAAAAGAAGAAATTCTCACTCTAGGTCCAGCGGGGCCAGAAGCTCCAGCAGGTCCAGCCTCTCCAGAAGGTCCCTACAATGGAAAATATATCATGTCATGTCGGACATTCTTTTTTGTAGCTTCCACATCTTGGAATTTATAGGTAGCCATGCTTAGGAATATGCTTAAGCTATCTGTGAATCATTTTTTTGGTTTTGTATAATGCTGCAGAGGTGGCTACATATGGGATTTTGGTGCATTTTTCCATTATGCAAATGGGAAGTTACTTACAGCAGGTCCAGGTGGTCCCTGCATTCCAGTGAATCCTCTGTGTCCCTTCATGCCTCTCTCTCCAGCCTCTCCAGTCTCACCCTTGTCTCCACGGGCTCCAGCAGGTCCCTATTTAGAGGGATATATGCTCAGAATAAATGATACTTAAACTTATGATTGATGACATGGACTGGTCAAGGTGTTCATGTAGTTTTTGCCTGGTTTTCTGACTACTATTTATTTATCAAGTAAATCAGGTTCAAGGGTGTTTGATTTGTCAAATGGCTTTGGGGTTCCTCACATTGATTGTTATCAATATTTTGGCAACAATGCAAAGTCTCTATGTTTGTTTTTCACAATCATAGTCTGTGATGGCAAGTTCTTGTTTTTTTCCCTCCATGGTTTGACTTTATAGGCATGTATAGGTCTGTGAGAACAACGGAATGACAAGACAACTTCAACTTACAGAAGGGCCACGGGGACCAGCGGGGCCAGGAGCACCAGCAGGACCAGCGGGACCCTGAAAAAGCAAAGACATGGGCATTGCTGTGAAAAGTCATAGAGACACTGGTTTTCATATTGATTAAAAAGGCTTTGTTTAAATGTAGCTGCAGTGGAACTAGATTTGCTTCAACCACTCACAGCCTCTCCACGGTCACCAGTCTTTCCAGCAGGGCCAATGGGTCCAGGGGCACCAGGGGGTCCGGGAGCACCGGGAGCACCAGCAGCACCAGTCTCACCACGGTCACCCTGCAGAAGTCAAACAACAAGAACTTTTTTCAGAACACAGTTTTGAGGCATCATTTGAGGACTAATTTGGAGAAGACTGGTGCCTGATTGATTAATGAATGAAGATAGCATGGGATCAGCTCACCTTGGGACCAGCAGCACCATCACGGCCAGCAGCACCCTCGTTACCAGGAGTTCCCTAGAAGGCAGAATCCATAAGTTTAGTTTGGCCTATCTTTAGGACCAATAAATCTCACAATATGCTACTAGGAGAATTATCTATAATGTGATGTTATTGATGTCCCTGTAAGAGGTGTGCAACAAGTATGGGTGCACAGGTAAAGGTACTCACCTCACGACCAGGCTCACCGGGAGGTCCTGCCAGTCCAGGAGGTCCCATGGGGCCAGGAGGTCCACGCTCGCCACCAGGTCCACTAGGTCCCTGTTTGCCAGGCTCTCCCTACCAGAGAACAGGGGCATTTGGCTAGGTTAATGCCTGAGAAACTCCCCAATGTATTCAATATGAACAAGAAGGATTAGTACTAATGTTTGCCAAGGTTTTAGTAGCTTGGAAGGATATTGATGATCTAAATATGTCACATAAGCGCTGAATTCTGTTCTACTGGCTGGAGATACTAAGGCTGTGTTTGGAGATTTCAATCACTTGGAACACTCACAGATGGGCCAGGGAGACCAGGGAAACCACGCTCGCCTCTCTGTCCAGGAAGACCAACAATACCACGCTGTCCAGCAATACCTTGAGGTCCGGGGATACCAGCAGATCCCTGCAAAGGACAGGAAATGATGAAGATAATTTGTTATTTCCCAGTGAGTATATTTTGATTATCATAAGGCATATTTACAGAGAGAATGAAAGACTTACGGGAGCACCCTCAGCACCAGGAGTTCCCTTCTCACCAGAAGCACCAGGAGGGCCAGCGGCACCAATCTCACCAGGGCGACCAGCAGGACCAGTCTCACCACGGTTACCCTTGGGGCCTTCCTTTCCAGAAGGTCCGGGAGCTCCAGGAGGACCAGAGTTACCCTGCAAAGGACAGAGCAGAGGTGGAATAGCTTCTGAGTGTTCTGAGTGCCAGCCAGTGATGATCAAAGGTTCTTTTTAGCATTATATAAACGCTGCAGATAACAGTAGTTGGTTACAGTGTTTTCATTGTGAGCTGCACTAAAGAACTTACAGCGGGGCCAGGAGGTCCAACTCTGCCAGCAGCACCAGGGAAACCAGTAGCACCCTTAAGGTGGAGAGGTAGAGAGATTGATTTGTCAAAACATGATATTGATCTTGAAACAATAGAATGTGATTACCTTTCAGGGGAATTAAAGGGTCTAGTACCATTTAGGAAAACTTAAAATGTACATGTGATACTCACAGGAGGTCCAGCGGCACCACGGGCACCCTTGGCTCCAGTAGCTCCAACTGGGCCCTATAGAGGGAGCATTTTATTGTAAATTTGTAGTGGATATTCTGCCTTGGTATTTTGTTGCAATAGTTTGGCAACAATAACGTGGTAGCAAAAATATGCAGGACAAAATTTCTCATGTAATATTAATATTTGCTGATATTTTTGTAAGCGTACCATGACAATAAGTTAAGAGGAAAAGATACTGCTTTTTATTTTCTATTTATTCTTATATTTGCTTGCTGCAAGCAACTAGACACTCATGATGGGTTTGGATGTGACAGTACCTGAGGTCCAGGGGCACCAGTAGCTCCAGCAGGTCCGGGGGCGCCAGCATCACCCTTAGCACCAGTATCTCCAGACTCTCCCTTAGCACCAGGCTGGCCATCAGCACCCTATGTAAAGAACATGGACTTGGTCAGCCAGCCTGTAGGCAAACTCGTGTGTATATTATAAAGCTAGGGCTGCTCTAGATAGGCCAAAAACCTTTGGTTCCATACATGTCTTCTATTTTAAAAAGGAGTGTTTAGGATCAGGTGTGGAGTGTGAAGCTATGTAGGTACTTACAGGTGGTCCGGCAAATCCGGCAGGTCCAGGGGCACCAGCCTCACCACGCTCGCCCTAGGAGAAGATTAGAGTCACTTAAAGAAACTGATGAAGACAGTAATATTATATAAGGTAAAAGGTTACATAAAGGTTAACTTATGTATAATAATTAATTCTGTATAAGCATACAGGCCTGTAAGAGGCATGTTTTGTGAAGCGTGATTATTATGACGTGACACGATTATTATTCATTATCAGAGTGTTCTCATTTCATGTTTAAGTGGGATTATATGTACGCAGACATGTACTTATTGAGAAGAAGCAGTGGTGAGGTTACCTGCTTGAGAAATGTGTGTACTAAATGTTATCTAGGACAGACACAAGTACTCACAGGGGGTCCACGGGCACCAGTAGGTCCAAGAGGTCCAGCAGTACCAGGCTCTCCCTTGGTAAAGATAGAGCAAATGCAGTTAGCTTCAGAGGTCAGGTGATTTTTGCTGATCAATGACCTCGGTTATAAACCTCAAGTGAGACCAACCTTGTCACCCTGAGCACCAGCTGGGCCAGGAGGTCCAATAGGTCCAGTCATACCACGAATGCCATCCTTACCAGCGGCACCATCAGCACCCTTTGCGCCTTGGTCACCCTAAGAGGAAAGACAAGGTGACATCAGTTTAAAGGGGATGAACTGTAATATAAGTTTTAAAGAATCAAGCTTATCCACACTATGTGCTACTCTGATGTGTTTGATTCCAGTCAAGAACATTGCTGTAGATGATGACATTCCAAAAACATTGCAAGGCTTGGGCCACATCATCCACAACAATTTAAATTATAAATGTTCAGAGGCAAAAGGACCCATTTTCCAGAGCATGTTTAAGCTCCAAACCTCTGTGAAAACATAGGCAGGCAACCAAATTTGTGCTAAAGTAGCCATGAATAGTACTTTTCCTATCCTGCAATTTAGTAAACCTTCAATACTGTAACTTTCAGTGCTTCAAATACTTTTAGATGCATTTGAAGAGTTTTGTACTGATAAAATATTACATAAGTAAATGAAATAAACAGACATGTTAAATTGATAAGTGTAAATATTTTTTCTTATTACAATAAACATTTGGTGTTCAGACAATGATTAGCGTTTGTAACTTTTTTTTCCCAATACTATTGTTCGCTACCAAACATTGTGATAGTACTCTTGGTATAGGAATCATAATCAGAATTGTACTGTGACATGTCTGTTTTATAATGGTAACAAGGTGTAATTCAGAGCCATTAGTCAAAGGAGACAATACATGGCTCATCGATTTAGTGCATCGAATGGTGGCTTGTTAGGCCTGCTTGACATACAGGTCTTACAGTACTCCTTCAAGTAAGAGTCAGTATTTTCCAGAGACATATCCTAATATTAGCCTAAGAAGTAAATCAGCTCATTACTCAGTTCATTACTAACAGGGCCAGTATTGACAGAATCTTCAGTGCTCTTCATCTTTAAAGCAAAATTATACCTCCAAAACATTTATGGGTCAATCCGGTAGCCATCTTGTCTATAACCAATGGCCCAAGAAGAACTGCTTACCAGCAGCCAGTGCTTGAGTAAAATTTACTTGATCCAATTATTGTGCATTATTGAAGTTATTTAATCTAGTTCACAGGAAAAGCCAGTTACATACATTCTATGAAAACACAATCTTGGTGGCACTTACTCTGTCACCCTTGAGACCTGGCAGACCAGCAGCACCACGCTCACCAGGCATACCCTGAAGTCCAGGAGGACCCTGTGCACCAGGAGCACCTGGGGCACCACTCTCACCCTATATATATAGAAAGAGTAATGAATAGATTATTAGCATTATTATTGTCTTTTGGCAACAGTCATACAAGAAGTAATAATCACAACAAATTGCATTTGTTTTATTTTACTTACTGTTAGCCCAAAAACAGTACTCTTTACATACTCTTCTGTCTTAGATTAGGTAGTGTGTCTTATGCTAGCATAATATGGCATTATCTTGACAACCTTAGCATCATTTTTGAGGTATTTCACCTACGTCTGTTTAGCCTGATGCTGTGCTGTATGTGTTACATTACCGACTAAACCAAACATGAATTTGGTGTAATACACAAGCATGGCACGTGACTCTCACCTTGGCACCATCGTTACCAGCTGCACCAGGAGAGCCACGAGGGCCAGCAGGTCCAGCAGTTCCAGGGGCTCCACGCTCACCAGGGAATCCTCTGTCACCCTGAGCAAAAATGGGAGATGGAAAGAGGCCATTAGATTTGGTTATGACTGGAGCAGATGTATGTTTACAAATGTCAAGTAGAATTCTGTATTTTCACCGCTGTGAATGCGGTGAATACTTACTCTGGATCCAGCAGGTCCGGTAGCACCAGCCTCACCAGGCAGACCCTGTAACAGAGATGATCATGCCTGTGTCATTAACAGTTATCCCTTGAAGTACACCAACCTTGACCTCTGATTCGGCAACTGCCTTCATCATGATCAACTGAACTTAAAACTAGGAAATGTTATTAATGCTAATACAGCAATAATGGATTGTAATAGATAATGTAATATTGTAATAGATAATTGTAATATTAATGACCTCTGGTCTGAAAAGACAAAGTGAAATCCATAACTCAAATTTTTACTTTCATTAGGGGCACCCATTTGGTCAATATGTTTGAACAGAAAGTTTTCTCATAGGCCAGTGTCTTACCTGCTCACCAGGCTTTCCAGGCTCGCCAGTAGCACCCTGAGGTCCGGGCAGACCCTATTACAGAGGGGAAAAAGCAGAGTGATAAGAGCACTGTTCTTAGGGCCAAGTAAACTTAGAGGTTAAGTGTCCTTTGTAGAGAATTATGGGCTTACCTGGAATCCAGGAGGACCAGCAGGTCCCTGCTCACCTCTCTCACCAGCAGGTCCCTATAGACAAACGAAAGAATCATGGTTTTGTAGGAGCCAGCAGGTGTCCAAAGCAGTGACGTTAGTGACATACTGAATCAACTGGAATTGAGGGATTAGAATTGTCTAGGGGCATTATACACTGACTGGCCAGTTTATCCGATGCACCCTCCTTCTTACTTTGTAGGTATACAGTTAGGGACTATTGCACTTTTATCCATTTACATGCAGTGTTTTAGTCATCCTGTAGCCCTTCTACGGTGGTTGATTAAGGCTTCTGCCTACAGGATCACTGCTGGCAGGATATTTTAAATGGTGGACTATTCCAAACCTAGTAGTAACCCTAACCTGTGGATAATCTCAGCAGGTCAGCGGTGGCCCTATGGTGGTTCCTTTCCACTTATGAATGGGGTAGAGGGAAGCCTGATAAATTTTGCATGAGCAGCTGGGCCACAGTCATTAACTGTGTGCCTGCAAAATGCACCTATAAGGTAGATGTGCTTGATAAAATGACCAGTAAGTGCCTACAGTCCGGTAACTCGGTGTATGAGATATGTTTGCTACAAGCTATTTTGGGAAGTTATGAGGGGGAAATGTTAGGTGTATTTTATATTAGAAAAAGTACTTACAGCAGGGCCAGGGGCACCAGGAGCACCAACATCACCATCTTTACCAGGAGCACCCTACATACATACAAAAACGCATTATTAAAAAGGGCAAAAACACTCCCTTAAAACTCACAATTGCAAAAGCCTTACTTTTTTTATATATTGCACAAAAAGAAAGATGTAGATACTCACAGTAACACCAACAGCACCCATCACACCTCTCTCACCAGGTTTGCCAGCCTCACCCTGCAGAAATAAGAGCATGTTGTCAGTTTTAAGAAGCATCTGTTATATGGTGTTTGGTACCATATCACTGGTCACTTTGTGTGAGTAATTTCATAGAGTAGTATACTTACAGCAGCACCCTTTGGTCCAGGGAATCCCATAACACCGGGCTGACCTCTGGCTCCAACAGGGCCTGGGGGTCCGGGGCGGCCATCTTGTCCGGCAGGTCCCTGCCAGGAAAAGAGACTTTCAGTATGTTGCTCATTTATGATACTTGTGATGTCTGTAAGGATGTGTATTTCCAAGCATTCTAGCACTTTCTGCTCTCATTATGTCATAACTCCATCTAATAATGATATTGTTTAAAAATAGAGGCCAATATTGTTTATCTGTTTAAATATTTAAAGTTCATATGATTCATTTGTTATGATATTGAAGCTGGATTAAATGGTTCATTTAATTTAAGATGGTTAAATAAGGGTCATTTGTAGTGTAATTATGGGATAGCACATTGTTCATGGCAGGTAATACAAGTATTTGGTGATGGATACTCACAGCAGCGCCAGTCTTTCCATCAGGTCCAGGGCTACCAGGGCTACCAGTCATACCCTGAAGAAGAAGAAGGTAGTGTATGGTTAAACTAATGTGTACCTACCTAAAAAGCATGAGTAAATATTAAGGTAGACACAATCTGTAATTACTAAAATGGCCAATCCTGTAGTAGGCTGAAGCACTCTAAGCTAGCAACCAAAGTTACTAGATAGCAAAGCAAAATAGATTTTTCCAGGCAGAAATTAAGTTAATTGACCTCTAGATACATACGCTCACCTAATTTTGGTGATAACAGATCACAAGTTTTCTGAAAGGCTGAAAGAAGCTTTGCTTAAATGTTTATTTTTTGGTCAGCCATCTTGAATCTACCACCTGATGATGTAAAGGTGGTCTAATTTGGCAGTGTCCACTATATGTTTTCCAGCTCTATGACACAGAGTGATAAAAAATTAAAGAAGCTGAAGAATCTTACCTTTGATCCAGGCATACCAGGCTCGCCATTGCGGCCGGGCTCACCAGTGGCACCCTTAGGTCCAACAGCTCCAGGGCCTCCACGCTCACCAGGGGCACCCTATCATAAATGAGAGAACAGGGAACTGAGCTTCATAAAGTCAAGACTATCTTAAGCATAGTCTGCTAAGCAGTCAGTAATCAACAGAATGTTCTAGAATGCTCTGCCTAAGCTATATTGCAATATGCAAAATATGTTAGACTCACCTTGGGGCCAGCACCTCCATCAGCACCAGGGAAACCGCGAGCACCAGGAGCACCCTGTAGAAAGAAGAGGTGGTGGGATCAAGCCAGGGGTTTCAGTGCTTTAGCTTTATGGTGTACTGTAGATTTGGCTTCTTGGTTGATCACGTGCTTACATGAGCCCAACAGTTTAAGTAAAACAGTCAGGAAGTCTATATGGTAACAAAATTAACAGGATGAAGTGATAAAATATTGAGAATATTGAAATATTTGAATGAAGGCCCATGTCCTTCATCATTCCTATATGTTTATCTTCTAGGTCAGTACTCACAGTGTGAAAATGTGAAGTGTATGGAATATGTTCATCTATCTGAGTGTATATTAATATTACTAGTAATATTCAATAAAGTTTGCACTCTTGGCCTATTTTCACACATAAAAATCTAAAGAACATTTATTGTTTGTATTTCTGCATTCAATACCAGGTAAATAGTTGTTTCAAGCAGTTTTGTGGTTTTAATAATAATTCTAAATCATAGCAAAATTTAAATTTCATGCTGAACTGAACTGATTCTTTAACCCTAAAGAAACAAGTCAGTGATCTATAACTCTAGTCATTACAGGTGTGTAATATACAACACTTAATGAAGCAGAAGAGCAGCTGATAAAAGTAGATATGAGATCAGAACTGTACATACACGCTCGCCAGGGGGTCCACGGACACCGCCAGCACCGGGCTCACCACGAGCTCCTCTCTTGCCCTCCTCACCAGCGGGGCCAGGGGGTCCCTGAACTCCAGGTGCACCCTAGGTAATGATAGAAAAGAGAAACAGTCAGCTTATCATTTATCATTTATTAGTTTCTTGTTGTTCCCCATTAATGTGAAATGATAAATTGAGTTGTACTGGTAGAGTAAATGTACAGATTCAACTGAAAAGCATTTTTAATTAAGATGATAAGGTACTTAGGATGATGTACTTACAGACTCTCCCTTGACACCAGCCTCTCCCTTGGCTCCAGGAGCACCAGCCTCACCCTGTCACACAGGAAACAGAAAATTTTAATATCTTAATTAATATAATATTTAATATAAGGACATAATATAAGGATATGATGGCTGCCCAGCTAGACACACCCACTTCAAAGTCTTTGTGCATTGATTTTTTTTTTTTTCGCTTACAAATTCTGAAAAAAGGCGAATTACTGATTTGATTAAGTAAACATATACTTACAGTGTTACCCTTGGGACCAGGGGCACCAGGAGTTCCAGCAGGTCCGGGAGGACCACGAGGTCCAGGGAAGCCAGGGGCACCAGCAATTCCGGAAGCACCCTGTAGAGAGCAGCAGAGATTTAGTGCAACGTCATCACTAGTTGAAAGAAATTAATGAATGGAGAGTTCAGACTAAAGATAGACTACCAAAAATATCCTCTGATCTGCTAAATCGAAATAAAATCACAGACTGCTAAAAATATCCACTTACAGGGGCACCCTTAAGACCAGGAGCACCATCAGCGCCATTGTTACCCTAAAAGAAAAGCAGAAGAAAAGTGGTGAATGGATCGAACCGGAATTGACACAATGCTCCAGCTTCCCTATGAATCATATTTCTTCATCAAAATTCATAGGCTCAAAGGAATCCACTCACAGCGGGTCCAGCAGGGCCAGCAGGTCCGGGGTTACCAGGCTCACCACGAGCTCCCTGGGGTCCCTCAGCTCCACGACCTCCCTGAGCACCAACCTCTCCCTGAAAGGAACAGAGAAGAAGTCTGACGTTTAGGCCTAGAAGTTTAAGCTAGTCTTCACCAAAAGAAAAGAAATGGCCATTTCATGACCAAATGCACATATCAAATTCAGAGCCTGGATCTAAAGCAAGTGATCCATAACTTAAAAGATGTGGTATAAGGTCAGACTTATCTCTTACTGACCTTGCATGACCTATACAGGCTCTGAACTTCATTAACCCACTGATCCAAATCAGCACACAGTTAACAAGTGTCTTTATCTGAGTAACCAACACTAGGGCAGCTTTTGGTAGAATGACTACTTATGATTGACCAGTGAGAGCCAATCACTGGGCCCAATAGCTGAACTCATTACACTACCACCTAGCATATCCTTAATATAGGACACACGTTCACTCTATAAATGTAGCTTGACTTGCAAATACCTGCAGTGTTCCCTCTCCAAAACTGCTTATGGTGATGGAGGACTCTTACCTTAGCTCCAGGGCCACCAGGGAATCCGGGAGGACCAGCAGGACCAGTTGGGCCCTAAAACAGAATAAAAGTATGTTCAGCCTCACACTGATCATTTCCTGAACTGACTTGTACACTGCAATCAAAATTGGCTACTTACAGGAGGACCAGCAGCACCAGCAGCGCCATCGTTACCACGAGCACCCTGTAGAAACAAACCAAAACCAAAGGGGTTTAGAAGGTTTAGGTGTAACTAGGGTTGTAGGGGGGTTTAGAAGCACAAATGTTAAGATGGTTTTAAGATGTTAAGATGGTTTTAAAACATATTCTAAAGTATATATAGCGTATAATAGTGTATAATAAATGCTATACCACTGACTCCTAGTTGAATAAATCAGCAGGCTAATAAAACAACATCTGGCCACATCTGTAAATGGTTTAGCAAGTACAAATGTCAATAGTGTAGGTACAGCTGTAGACAGATAAGTGAATCAGCATTTGATTAGGTTTTGGTATCAACAGAACATTAACATCTAATAATAAGACAAGTGAAGAATAAAGGTGGATTGCTCAAAGGGGCCAAATGTGTCCATCTTCCAACTCCATACAACTTCATCTGGCTTCACTATTGAGGTATTTGTCTTAAGGAAATTGATTCTAACATTAGGCTTTACACCTTCTATGGAGTCAGCTCACTCTTAGACATAAAGATTCTTGGCCTTATTATATGGTTCTGATGAAGTCCTTTAAACTTCACAAAAATGGTTCCATAAAGAATTATCCGTTGAAATGTACTTTAGGGAGCTAGAAGTGGTTCTTCTGTGATATAACTCCACTCTTGTAGGAATCCTTATTGAGAGTGTGCTGTGAAGGAAAACCACGTGTACCTATGTGTATTTGTGAGGGTAAATTTGGAAGTCAGGAAGTGTACAATTACTCACAGCAGCACCAGAGGGACCGGCACGGCCTCTCTCACCAGGAAGACCACGAGGACCCTGAGAAAGAGAACCAGATATAGAGAGGAGTTTAGGGTGGAGAATCCTCTTTGTAGCCGATGCTTTATAAAGCTCTTAAATATGATGTTCAGAGATACCAGAGACACTTACCATAGCTCCAGGAGTTCCATTCTCTCCAGCTGCACCAGGCTCTCCCTATGGGGCAAAATCAGAAAGTTATAAAGCAGCTTATGATGGTTAATGCAAGTACGAACATGCAAGTATGATCAGATGCGATCAGAATTCATTAAAGAGGCACCCACCTTGGGACCAGCAGGGCCAGTATCTCCCTTAGCTCCATCTAGACCGCTGAAACCCTGAAAAGGAGAAGATCAAATGAGAGATTTAGGATAACTGGGGTGATGCTGACATCCATCAGCTTGTAGATATGACCTCTCCATTGGCATGGTCACTCACTCTGTGTCCCTTGATGCCAGGAAGTCCAGGGGTTCCGGGGAATCCACGAGCACCCTGTATAAGAGAGAAAGACAGTGCAAGAGATGAGGAGATGGACTTGATTTTGAAACACATGTACTTTAAAATAAAGACTTTTAAGCCCTCCTGGCTTTAGATTTCTTAAAAACAACCTCCACTGAAATGTTCCTTAGGGAACCAGAATAGTTCTTTTGGTTACCTCAAGGTTTCAAAGGAGGCATTTTGGTGCTGTTGCCATGCTAACAGCTAGTAGAAGATTATAAATGCTGGGACACTCACCTGAGGGCCAGAAGGACCACGCTCACCTGGGCGACCAGGTTTGCCAGGCTCACCCTACAGAAAGAGAGATGGAGAAAAAATCATTAGAGAAGAAAGACAGAACCACAAAGGAACTCTCGTAATCTAATGAGAAATGAAACTAACTGACATGCATGATTTACACCACCACAAAATAAAATATACTTCATAGCGACAATTCAGGTGGTGTTTTGATGGAAAAGCTAAGCTGAACTAAGCCACTCACATCTTCTCCGTTCTTTCCTGGAGGACCAGCTGCACCACGGGGACCCATGGAACCCTTAAGAAACCAGGCAGAAGAAGGCAGGTTAGATGTATGAAAACATGTTGGAGTCACCAGCATTAAGATTTAGAGGAATACAATTTCACCAACATGATCAGGAATGACAGAACCGCATATGAATATCATTAGTAAAACTCTTAATAGTGATAACATTATACCTAAAATGTCATCAGTTGCAATATAATGCAGTTCAATGGTACATAGAGGTATTTAGCTCAGCACTCAAACATGACTGCTGACCTCTTGACCTCAGTTAGCCTTGTTAATCTCTATCAAGTTGTGCATGCAAAATATAAAGCAGACATAATTCAACTAATTAGATGGGATTCATTCAAACTGATTTGTACTGATGATTTAATCACCTTATGAGCCCGGTAGAGCTAGCTTTAACAGATTCTCCAGGGCTCTGAAGGTATTAACCTCTGTACTGACATTACAGCTTGTGTGTAGTACATATTGATGATGTATTCAGACTTACAGGAGCACCAGCCTCACCGGGCTCACCAGGAGGGCCAGGGAAACCTTGGGGTCCCTACAAGAGAGAATCAAAAACACACATTTCAAAGTCTACAAGTCTTGGTGCCCTGGTTTACTGGTTGACACCAACATCTAGCATTTAAGCAGAACTACATTTAACAAAACGCTTCAAATCAAGCTTTTTAGCCAACACACACAGAGTTAGATAAAAAAAAGTGAGGTGATGAATACATACGGCAAGGCCAGGAGGTCCAGGGGGACCGCGGGGGCCCATTGGTCCCTGTATGACAAAGGAGAGGAAATGCGATGAGTTCTCCATCTATGCTTTATAGGACAATGTGTTGTCAGGTTACTCTAATTGTCTCATGTCACATCATGTCAGAACACTGTGGTAGAGATAACAACACCGAATGAAATGTGTGGGCATCAAAACTAGAACCAGGATATTTGTTAAATTCTAAAATTATATGTATATTTGATCAGAGGGCCTGTAGTGGAGGTCCTCGTCTGTGATCATAGTTTAATGGTGGTGTAGATTATCCATCAAAGACTAAGAAATGTTGGAACATAAAATTTTATAGGTCTAGACCAGTGGTGTCTAGACAGATTGAGGAGTCTAGACCAGCTCCTGTTGAAAATCAAAAAGATCACAGCAATGCAAAGTTCTAGATTCTTGGCTATTCACCTTGGATTTAATTCATCAGTTCATTCTTAAACCCTCGTTAGGTTCATAAGAGAGGGCTAATTGTGTTTTTATGCATGTGTGTTTATTAAGAAGAAGCAATGTATGAAATTGGTAGCAACTGCGTGTCAATACCATGGGGCCTGGGATGGCCATGCCACCGGACTTCTCATCAAAACCTCCAGACATCTGAGGAGAAAAGTTCTGTGGAGAGAGCAAAATGTAAAGTTAGTTTTGTTAATACTTAGAACTGAAATGTTATAATGTTCTCAGCACAGATCATTCTGAATTTAGCAACATCAGCATTC
The DNA here is from genome assembly GCA_034552555.1 of Semaprochilodus insignis. Classification (NCBI taxonomy): domain Eukaryota; kingdom Metazoa; phylum Chordata; class Actinopteri; order Characiformes; family Prochilodontidae; genus Semaprochilodus; species Semaprochilodus insignis. The sequence goes on along the minus strand of CM067477.1, from coordinate 10,640,309 downwards.
TGTGACATATCCTATTCTGTAGTGAATCAGGTAAGAACGAAACCTCAAATGACCTCAAACGGTACATGGATACAAGAGTTCAGTTTTGCTTAGATCCATCTGAACAGAATTTATCCTAGGTACATGGTGGCACAAATCTGTAGTTTACTAAGGAATCTGGATGCTGTCCACTCCAGGGGTGCTGAAATGGGTTTGCACTCTAACTTGTGAGATTCTCTGGAATGATTCTCCATTGTTCTAGCCTCTGCCCTTTGGCTCTCTTAGAGCCAGATGATTCAGTGAAGATCTTTTAGTGATTGAGCAGTAAGTCCCTGTGGTAGGCCCTGGCCCTAAGGGTTGGAGAAACTGCTTCTCGGTCTGTGTGGTATGTTTGATATTTCCCCTCTCCAGGGAGAGCTACTTACTCCGCCAAGGCCAGGGGGTCCAGGGGGGCCTGGGGGCCCAGGAAGTCCAGGCTGTCCGGGAATTCCATCGTTGCCGGGAGGACCAGCAGGACCCTGATTAAGGATAGGAGAGAAAAAAGTGAGTGTGTGAGAAAAGGGTAGCTTAAGGTTGTCCTGGCCTATTAAAACTACAGAGGCAGAATTAATAATGTTTATTTATTTGTGTATTAAGAAAGCCTGTTAACTGCAGTTGCTCATTGCTAAATATGCAGGATTGTGGTCTAAAATCTTTCAGTATGTAAACCATCCTTAACAAAACTGCTTACATTGTCTTTATTGTTTGCCTAAAGGCCCAAACTGTATGCTAATTGATCATGTCCTGTATAAAGGTTCAGTAACAATGTTTTGTTATTGTATATTATTGATCATGCTCTATTACATATATAGCTGTACATAGTCAACAAAAACTTTAAGGCCTATGAGTTGTTAGACTGGCAGAAAGCTTCATCTTGGCATCAGCGGCCACACATGAACTAACCTAGACTTCCACAGTTGTACTGCAACAGCAGCAAACCACTCTTTCTTTGCCCTAAGAGCAGGAAACCATTCAGTTTTAGAGATGGAAAAATGGAAAACAAACTTACTCTGTCACCCTTCTCACCAGGCATACCCTTGGGACCCTAAAACAACAGTAAAATAAAGGAAGAAAGAGTTACATTAGGGGAGTCATGGGCCATTTCTCAGGGGATTCATTAATTTAAGCAATGTTATCAAAATAGCTCATTTTATTTAATATGACTCACTAATGCAATCTGACTGAACTGTGATCTGACCTACATATGAAGGTAATGATAATGGAAACTAACTGACCAATTAAATTAACAAATAAACAAGTAAATAAACAGATAACTTTAAAGTAAACAAAAACAAACAAAATAAACAGAGGACTATGTAATGTAATAGTATCATAATAGTGGGAAAGTAAACAATTACCTCAACCCTGGGTTCTTGGTATTCTACAAAATGAAGAAAATGTAAAAAAAAAAATTTAAATCACACAAAATATGAATATATTAATTAGAGTAAATGAAACATTTCTAAGTGATATACACGAGATTTGCTGATTCAACAAATAACACCACGTGACCCTGTAACCTGTATCTGGCCTTTCCTGGTTTACTAAGCGGGCCAAAGGCCAAGAGTTTAGGCCTACAGGTAGACCTGCGCGAGCTCTGGTTTAACAATGACAAGATTTAATCCAGAGACGGAGGGAAACGCCAGAAGATGGATCGTCAAATCTGAAATCCACGAGGAGGGGTAGGGGGTGCTAGGGGATGGGGGTATCACTGTTAATCTCCCATCTACTTTTGCTTTTCTCCCCAAAATAATGAGGCCCGAGCATTAAAGGGCGCGCGGTCCCCAAACACAAACGCTTCCCACGATGCAGAAGTGGGCGGAGCCTTTAGAGGCAGGCTGCCGTACCGTCGTCGGGGCAGACGGGGCAGCACTCATCAGGGGGAATGACCGGGTTGGCGCAATCGCTGGTGTCCTCGCAGATCACTTCATCGCACATCACCGTGCCGCTGTCGCACACGCAGATCTGGCAGGGCTCCGGTTTCCACACGTCCCTGTCATTGTAGACCTGGCCGTCCAACGTGCAGCTGCTGCCTGTGCCTGAGGACGCACACAGCAATCCACAAAAAAGATATAACCCGAAGGTATCACTTATAACGTGCTCTGCCATACAGACTTTTCTCTCTATATGCTTGGCTTAAAGAAAATTATATAATAAAAATAATATTCTTATTAATATTAAAAATAATAATGGAAGTACAGTACTTAATAGTACTTCTTATAGTACTATATACTATATTAAGCATTTTAGAATATTAGTTTAACCCTATCTTTACAAACATAATAAAAATAATAATAATAATAATAATAATAATAATCTGCATTTCAGTGTATCCAAAGGTGTACCTTCAGGATATGCCAAGCAAAAATAAGACCAAGCATCTTATACTGTGTTATAATTATTATTATTGTTATTGTTATTGTTATTATTATTATTATATCGTGTTATAAACTAAAATCATGACGTGTCATCTTTTGAAACAGTCTGTATTTGCACATTATAAGGCATGTAGGCTTAAAGAACATGCAGAGAATTCTAGGATAGCAGCTGGAATCCGAGGCCTCCAGCTGTTGCAAAGCGCTTTTGTAATGATGCCTCTAGGTGGCGCTGCACGGTGTGTTTCTGTTCAAGAGAAGGAAACGGCTCAGGGAAACTCTCCACGTCTGTCTGTGCTCCCTGTCTATCATAAAACAACAACCAAAAAACCCTGCCGGCCTGGCAACGACATACGTGTTCCCTGAGTGGAAAGTCTGCAAGCTCCACATGTGTTTCACATTATCCTAAGAGCTCTGGAGGCGGGGTGTGGGCTCTGCCGGAGCGGCCGCCAAAACGGCCACTTCCCGCTATGTTCGCTTGGGGGCGCTCCAGGACTGTGATACTGGCGCTCAAAGCGCGCAGGAAGATCACACAAATGCCTGAGGAATTAACTTAAGGTGAACTAATTTTCTGTAGGAAACTTTCAGTCACTTTGGCCTCAAAGCGGGCAGAACTTTCTGGCTTTCTGCTCTAAAGTTCTGAACGGAACCCCACATTCAGCTTTAGGCTAAGCGAGATGCTCCACACTCTGGTCCAATGATGAGATCATCCGTTTTTTCCATTAGAAAACCCCCAAAAAGCTCTCGTGGTGAGAGTCAGGTTTTCTTAGCATATACAGTTAGAGTGAGCCTAAGGCTGGTGGTTTAGGCTAACCCAGTTGTTTTATGCTGTTTCTCATCTTATATTTGCCACCCAAGGAACAAAACAGTCTAAAACCTCAGTGTGTCCCAAAGTTCAACTGTTCAAATGCGCTCCGCCACTATTTCCCCACACTTATCAGACTGCTCTGTCTCTCTGTTTGTCCAGAACTCTGCAGCTGTTAAAGCATAGCTTCAGGGCATCACTAGCGCATGGAGGAGGAGGAGGAGGTGGTGGTGGAGGGGTGGACGCGTCTCCAAACCTGTGCCAACTTGTCTCCATGCATGCATGCAAGCAAAGGCTCTGTGGATCTCATGCACCTCCAAAACTGGAGCTGCCTCTCCTCTCGCGTTCAAATGAACGACATTTTGAAACCAAGTCCATAAAGACAAAACCACCAAGCACCAAACTGATCATCCCTGCCGGGCTGCTGCTTCTGCCCCTCTGCAGCCTGCTCACTGCCCCTCTCTCATTCCCCATCCACACCAAGACAAAACAAGAGTAAACTATCATAAGGAGCTCAGAAGGTGGCCTGAAGAGATACTCACGGTCGTCCTCGCCTTGCGCCCTTGCCAAAAGCACTGTTGCGCTGAGCAACAGCGCCAGCCGAATATCCACAAAGCTGAACATGTCTAAATATTAGACATGTAGACTCTTTGAGGCGAGGGAAGTTCTTTTTTAGACTCCAATCATACACAGTAGGGTCCGGTCTTCTCTGACTCCAGTCCAGACCCCAGCAGAAACTCCCTACTGCCTAAACCAACTTTTTCCCCACGCTTTTATACTCCAAAGTTTTGGGGAGGTGCCGGGCTCACCAGAGAGCTCAGGCATGTTCCCATTTAACAGGAGGAGGGAAAAAAAATGTCCCTCCTTCCCCTCCTTCACCAGACGGAGGGGCTGTCTCAGGAACCGTTTTTCTTCTACTTCACCCCAGCATCTAAAGAAACTTGATCTTTTAAAGAAAAGGTGAGGGTTAAGCAAGCCAAAAAAGCTCCTCTAGTTCAGTTGGTTCAACGTGCCATGGCTGTAGCATTGCTCCACCAGGCAGGCCTGCAGCTTCTCACCTCATGGTGTTAACAGTCCTGCAGAAACCAGCGGAGGGTCAGTGTTTGAGACGTTAGGTCTCCATCTGGGATACTGATCTTAATTTGCTGGGTAATGCAACGTGTTCTCCATCTTGCGTGGATTCGTATGATATGGCATGACGCTGTTTGGTGTCTGTTGGCGCTGGATGATGGATAAATTGATCATGCTTTCAGGAATAGTGCATTTAAAAGCCTTTCCTATTGCAATTCTGAAAAGGCATTGAATGCAGGCTGTTGCGAATCACCATAAGAGCCAGTTTAGCTAGACTGGAGAGATAAAATATGCCTGTAATGGTTACATGCCACTGGCATTACAGCTGGATTTGGGCTTAATCCATGTCCGAGAAACTGGCTATACGCGAGCTTTGTTTTGGATGAAAATGGATAATTTTGGGGCATTTCATGCAAAATGCAAGCAAATTGCTAGTAAATTCCAATACATGGTTAACACTGCATCCGGGTCAGTTTTCTCCCCTCTTTCCATATTATCCACATTTCATTGCACATTAATTATTGCTCAGTGTGCGTTTTCCACCGGAGTGTGTATGACTATAATTAGGAACTGCTGCTCATTTCGATGGGAAAGGCTGTGACGAGGCTACGTGGCTGCAGTGCAGGCCTACTATGAGAACTGCAGCTTCCAAATTAACTAGCTAAAAATAAAAACAGGGCCAAATTATAAAGCATAAAACACCACGAATGACACACATGATACATTTTATTAAAATAAACAAATAAATAAATAACAGAGAGAACTGATAGAAAAAAGGAGAAGATGCTGACCACACTGCAGCCGCAGCAGAGTACAACGTGCTGACGGACGCGCATGCGCCTTGGCATTATTTAAAAAAAATAAAAAGTTCTCTGGCTTCAGCAGCGCTCCATCTCTCTTCCGCAGACACGTCGCATCTGACTGAATATCCAATCACAGCTCGCAGCTCTCCCCCTCATTTTTCAGCTCCGTGTATTTTCCCCCATCCAAGAATCCAAGAGAATCTCTTTTTTTCCCTTTAAACAACGCAGATGAAAGCAGCGTGAGCTTTAGAGAGAGGGAAACGCCACCTCATCGCCTTCAGGTGCCTTTAGGGTCAGTGCTGAGGAAAAGCCCCTGTTCTGTTCACTCTTAAACAGCACCCTGTGAAGACAAAGACTGTGCGGAGAACGTTTAAGATAATATCGGATACGCTACTGATGCATACTGGTGCTGTTTCCAATTTAGACAAGAGCTGCGTCCAAATCCTCATACTATTATACTACTATACTACACTGATGAATTGAAGTCTATTGGTGGTCTATTATTTTTTAGACTATTGCTTAGTAGTAGAATGGAAGTCTATTAATGGTCTGCTATTTCTAGACTACTAGTTCGTAGTGAAATGCAGGTCTATCAGCGGTGTACTATTTTAGACTACTAGTTAGTAGTAGAATGGAAGTCTATTAATGATCTACTATTTTAGACTGCTAGTTGGTAGTAAAATGCAAGTCTGTTAGTAGTAGAATGGAAGTCTATTGGTGGTCTACTATTTTTCAGACTAGTAGTTAGTAGTAGAATGGAAGTCTATTAATGGTATACTATTTTAGACTGCTAGTTGGTAGTAAAATGCAAGTCTATTAGTGGTCAACTATTTTTAGACTACTAGTTAGTAATAGAAAGGAAGTCTGTTGTTGGTTGACTGTTTGTTAGGCTACTTGTTAGAAGTAGAATTGAAGTCTATGGATGGTCTAGTATTTTGTAGACTACTAGTTAGTAGTTGAATGGATGTCTATTGGTGGCCTATTTTTTAGACTACTGGTTAGTAGTAGAATGGAAATTTATTGGTGGTCTGATATTTTTTGGACTACTAGTTACTAGTAGAATAAAAGTCTATTCATGGTCTACTAGTTTTAGACTACTAGTTTGTATGGTGTTTATGCAGTTTTGAACACAATCTAAGTAGTCTAAGTTCTGAAGGACCATTCTGCTAACTACTGTCATCTTAACAATTGAAATCATCTTAAGTCTAGTTAATACATCTGATATTAACATTTAAATGTGAACTTTTTAGACATTTTTAGTTATTATTTTATGAAATTGTCTTATTCTGTATATATCATCAAAATATCTCAAAATGAGAAATATAAGATATATTGGCTTCAATTCGATATATTGGATCGTTTTTTACATACTGTTTAAAATGAAGCAAACGAACCAAAATAAAATTGTTAATGGGCCTTCAAAATATGGGCCTTCTTTATATAAGTGTCATGGAGAAATGATTCCTTGTTTGGCCACCACATTTATTCTGTAATGCCAAAAACCATATTCAGAAACCTTCAGCTAAGTGCGTTTATATATGTGGTCACATTTAAATTAAAACGAACATATAATTTGTGGTTGCATAGTGTGGAGTCTGTAGATCGAGTTCTAGATTATTAAAATCTCTTTTTATGGTAGACTTCCTAGAAGCTGAATATTGCAGGAATTATGAAAAGAATCAAAATAGTTTCAAAGTCCAAGGGTTAATGGGTTTGTGGGGTCCCAACTCAAGTTCTTTCTTTGGGTGGCATGTTGGTTAGGGCTTGTTATATCTTATGCTTTAAGATATATTAAAAATAAGATGCCATTTCTATATAATACTCTCAAGGAGAGCACATTCATTTGTACTTACTCTTTGATAAACTATAGTTCTATGAGGTCAACTGATACACGCTACTCAAGGTTGTGAGGCTGTCATTCTGTTCCTATAGGTTTTAGCGGTAACTAAAGAAACCGAGAACTTTAGGGTGACAGTGGGGACTTGCAAATGAATGAAAATGGAAGCAGGTGGGGAAAGCCAAGTCTAAGTGTTTAGGCAAGAAGAGCAAAGCCTTCTGGGAGCTCTCACTTTGACCAAAGCCAGCATGGACTGCCGGAGGGTGGGCCAAGCAAAACACAGCCACAGAGAGCTTGGAAGGCTTCAACCTGGAAAAGATACAGGGACGAGGGAAGAGATAGAACTCCTCGGAGGACTGAAAAGATTGCATTCATAAGGCCTTATTTTACCATGGTGGGTTTAATACAGAGATGGTATGGTGCTGTATGGGACAGTAAATACATTAAAATAGATGTTGATTTCACTTTCAGTTTGCATGCAGTATTATACCAAAGTAGCAGAGCAGAGTTCATTTATTTAATTTCCATTTACAAACACAAGTCATTTAATTTTCAGGATATATTTGGGGGAAGATACGTTGGAGGATCATCCTGTTGTGTAAACACAGGAGCAAGAGTTTCCAAACAGGAATGCATAAAGTGGTTATAAGATATAGAGAAAATGGGACTCCTAACATACAAGAGACCACCAAACCAGCCCCTGTAAGAAAAAAAAGCCCATGTAGATCAAAAAAAATAAATCAAGTGTTTCTGTTTCTGAAATGACAGCTCAGCTCTCTGGGTCTGAAAGGATGTATAGCTGCATTACTGAAAAAAGGAAACAGACAAAATAGAAGGAAATCCAGACTTCAATATCAACGAAGCCGTTTAAATGCACCCAATTAGCCGATAGCTACAGAAAATCAGATTTTGTCAGTAGTCTGTTCAATGCATTTACATGGACTTGGGTAATCAGATATTGCTGCCAGCCAGTAAACTTACAAAATAAAATGTACCATAAAACTCTTCTGTGACTTTTATGACAGGCCGTGGCTTTATTTGTTTGAACATTAAGTCGTTTTACCTGAAAATATAAACATACACTATGTGGAAGATGAAGAATATTTCAATCCTTCATTTTGTCAAGCATGTAGTTACCATCTCACTATTGCTATGTTAAATGTTGCTTGCTTATTTCTGGTGCTTCGTTTTTGCGTATGTGCAGACTGAGAAATCCAAAAGAAATCCGAGTAAGGGTATACATGCATTTAGAAATTTGATTAATAAGTCCAGAATAAAGACCAGCTCTCTATCACACTACTTAATTGAATTACTTAACCTTAATCTATTATAAGAAATCAAAGTATACGGTTTACACAACCACTTGAACAATCAGATAACAGCAAACATCAGAGTATTCGTAAATAATTAAGTGCATGTGGACACACTTGTTGAGTTTGCTTAATATTATCTAAATCATGAGAAGTGGAAAATGTCACCAACTTACATGACAGAACTTTGGAAAAAATATCCCTACACTAAATACTGAAAAAAAGAGCATTTTAGTTGTTGAGGTTAATTTTCCCTTAATTTAAATTGCTGCAAAACAGCTTTAACCTTTTTTCCTCCCATATAGATTATCTGCTTTCATAAGAAGAATTACCTTCAATAGAGTGGAGGCATGAAAATGTACTTTTGAAGCTGCCAGTTTTAATTTAATTTCAAATTGCCGACCAACTTCTAAAACTGGACTTGCGGAGTTACGGAAAAAAGATTTGCCTTTGTCCAACTAAAAGCATTGGAATGTTTAATAAAGGCACAGCGTGGACAACCTTAAATACTAAAAAATATTTTATATATATATATATATATATATATATATATATATATATTTATTTATTTATTTATTTTTTTTTTTTGCTTTTTTCTTGATGCCAAAAGATGTACTTGATCATAAAAAGTGTTAATATGTTGGGAATTCAGGGAATTCTGCACACAGTTTTTACTGAATATCTGAACTTTTGAATGCTGGCATGCTTTAAATGATCTTTTTCCTGTTTGATATTGTGTTCTAAGAATGACCATTCATAAACAGTGCAGTGCTACGTTGTCTCTTTAAGATAGGTATGCTAGCTTAGCAGAATAAATGTGCTCTCCAACCATCATGTCATTAACAAGATGAGTCTCACACAGTTGGAGCTTCTGGAGTTTGATGAGCCAGTGTCTGTTTTGGACAAACAGGTGTTCTAACCCTCCCCACGCTTTCAAGACCCAGAAGGCCAGCATGACAAAAATACCAGCTTCACACCATTCAGCAGCCTCTGCAGCTGTTGCTCTGTGGAAAAGTGCTCATCCTCTTGGAGGTTTACAATCCCGCTTCACAAAGAAGTCAGAATATGATGAAGGGTTTTTGGAAACCTGGAAATACGAGAGTTATGTGGCATGTGTCAATAGCAAGTTGGGAAATGACAGAGTAGATAAAGTAGTAATGTTAATGGTCGCTCTGACTGGATTATGGGTCGATTAGGAGATAAACCAGGATAATGGACTTGAAGTTGAAGAATACACCTTACTTTTTAAGTTACTTGGGAGGACGTTTTAGGTTTTCACTTTTGCTCGGTTTGCTTAAATGTGTTCATGCTATTCAAGTGGTACATTGGGTTCCTTTTGGGCGCTTCTTGGAAACCAGGAGGCCAGCATATAGGGTGCAGAGCTCCTAAACAAATTCAACTCTTGAACTTAGAACTAAGTACAAAAACCCGCACTGGGGAATGTCTTGGACACAACTCTAAAAGCTCAATTAAAGGACAAACAACCAGTGTCCGAAATAGCTTGTTGTTTGGCAGTCATGAGAACAACAGTGTTACATGTTGAGTAGAGCGTTTGGATAGTTTTAACAACAGTACTTTAATAGTAAGTTTTCTGGCATATGCGATAGTTTATGATTGCCAATGTACATGAAGCAATTACTATATTGTGAAGGAAATCAAACAGGGTCATGCGTCGTTAACCTTGCACTGGCATGTAAACCAGACTATAGATAGCAAAGAATTATAAGATCTGTTTGTTAATTTAGGCTGCTGAAAATATGTGGAGCTGGAAAAGCAAACCAGTCTGAAACATGAATAATGCTTTTGTGTTTAGTGGGGCAGCAGTATAGACACCCCTTCATTTAAATTGTTGCAAAACAAGCTTTTTTCATTCAGTTAGACCAAATGCTTGCAACTTAAGGAACCACCCGAAGTTGCTTGTGAAAAGTCTACCAGTTCAATTTGTTTGCTTAACCATTCATGAGGTCATGTGCATCCGTTCTGATAAATACACTTCATCCACATTTAGTCCTTTATACACTGAATGTGATTGTACATACAGGAGAAGCTTACAGAGGTATGTAACATTAGGAGTCTTGCCCAAGGACTAGTACAGTGTGGTAGCCTTATAAGGCATGACATGATCTGATAATGAAAACACCTGGGGAAAAAAATTGGGGTGAGATGTGAGTGAGAATGTTGGTTTATTATAACAGCAACAAACTGAGTGAGACCTCTTTTTGGTATAGTGTGGTGTGCATGCCAAGGCAAGGAACTGAACCCAGTCTGCTATGTAGAGTTGAACAAATTGTCCACTTCTTTATTCTTGTTATGGGTTCATGTCCCCCCCCCCCCCCCCCTTAATATTTAGACAAATATTAAGCATAGTGACGGTCACTTCTGTCTCCTGAAGCCTCAGAGGTAGAGTAGTCTGTGACAGCTGGATTTACTGCAGGGCAGATTTAAATGTTGGCTCGATTCAGACAGCACGGAAAAACGCTCCACTCCGAAGCTCAGGCTTGCCAGCAGCTCAAATGCTAACTGTTCTGGAATGGAAATACAGCTGGGGAATCTGAGGAATGAAACCGGGAGTGGAATTTCACTTTGATCCCACTTTATTCAGCCTCTTTTCTGGTGCATTTTTGCCATTTGTTTACAGTTCCATTTGTGTACCTAGAAGGTTATCACTAGAAAGTGCCCAAGATCCTTACAGACTTTTAGCGTTGAATTATCTTTTCATGGTGGAAGGAGGAACAAATTGACATAAGAGTGGAGCTTGATTTTTTCCTCAAATATGAAAGCTTTAAGTACACTCTTAAAGCTTTAAGTACACTCTTGATCTTGGCGCTGTCCACGGTGCCTCCACACACGGATTTGTTGGTTGTGTCCACAAAAACAAAAGCGGGACTCATAAACATGACCCGCTGCCATTCTGAGTGGTGTTATGGGCAGTTTAAGGGTTATTTGTGCAGCTATTCTTTTGATGATGATTAGTGTAATATCAGCTGATTTTTTTACCTAAACAATTGATCGCTTGGACCCTGGAATAAATGGTGGATTATTTAATGAGACGTTTCTTTAAGGCAATCAGGTGCAAAAACGTAAGCAAAACTTAAGGATAGTCACACCTCCTAGTCTTAACACACGTGGTCCCCTCACCTCAGCCGTTCCTTAGGGCCTTAGTGAGCGAGCAGTGTGTAGGAGCGGAACTGTGGAAGAACGGCTACACGTTGAAATAGAAACTGCCATTTTACAGAACCTCCTCATCTGACCCTGGGCTTTTGTAATCTATAGTTCTGTGGTCAGCGTCTCACAGGGTCCAGACTGGTGATTATGGGTGGAGTGCTGCTGGACTGTGCAGCAGCCTGGAGGTTGACTGGAGACAAGCTTTAGAGGAAGCCTCTTCTTCTCTTTTTCTCTCTTTCTCTCTCTCTCACTCTCTCACTTTCTCTACTGTGTCACGAAAAACAGTAGCTGATTGAGATTGCAGGCAGCAGAAGCTTGGAATGACGAATGGAAGTCTGTGAGGGAGGATCCGGATGAATTTTAAAACCAGATAGGCTTCTAATGTGGTTAAATAGCTGCTGTAAATCTGTACGTTTGGATGAGAGTCATTCTACAACCTAAAAAAATAGATTATATGCAGATGGGGACAAAGTGGTTCGGTCAGCCTGAACAAATAAGACGTCCCTTCATGAAGTTGTAGAGGTTCCTAATGGTGTGATAATCCATCTCATACATCTTGAATATTCTCACACAGTTCCTGCAGATTTTGCAGTAGGGGTGGAGGTGGAGTGACACCAGGCCTTCTGGATGTGTGAGGTGTGACAACAAATCGTTCATCTTGGCGCTGACCACGGTCGCTGACCACGCTGCCTCCATGGTTGTCTCCACCAAGACAAAAACGGGACTTGTCACTGAAGATGACCCGCTGCCACTCCATGACAGTCTGGCACAACACCATTGCAGTCTTTGGTGACGTTGACGTGGTGTTAAGGGCAGTTGTTGTAACGGTCTGCGTGCATGTAGTCCTGTGTCATACAGCCGTCTGCCAATGGTGCTGGCACTAACAGGATGACCCATGGAGGGCATCACTGCTCGCTGAATGTCCGCAATCATGGCTGTTGGGTCAGTCAGGTACAGCGATAAGGCCCGTATTTGCTTACGTCACATGTGTGGCCGAGCATGAAACTTGAATGAAACTTCCTTCTGGGTGCAACCAAGTTTTTAACAAATAAAAATGAAAAAAATATTAATTTTGTATGTTGTCATAGTTTTTCCTATTATATTATTTAGTTGTGGATTAACCTAATTAAACCTTTTTTCCTGGTTCGTATGTTTTATTTATTTATTTATTTATTTATTTGCTTCTGTGCTTTTTGCTTCCAATTAACACCACCTGAGCATTTGAGCGAGTTATGATGGCTTTATGACAGCTGTTTTTTCATCAGCCTTCATAAGAGGGGACTAATGAGTACACTTTAGCCATCTTCACAAAGCTCCTGACCCAGAAGGTGCCTCATTTTAAAGCCTCCTGCTTTTATGAACGGAAGGCCGTCGTTTGAAGTGTTGTCAGAAGCCACATGTTTGCTGAAAGCGCTGAGTGGCTGTTAGCGGGTGGGAGACGGGGGGCCAACAACACACTCAAGCCTAATAATCATACAGTACACACATGCACGCACACACCACATAGTTTGCGCACATCTGCAGAACAGGAACCGAGGCACCAGTAAATTGGACATTTTGTGTGTGTTTGTTTTAGGGGGCAGGTTTAATAAAGAGCTCCTCACCTGAGGGAAGGTTTTATCCTCCATCTCTGCTCTTCCGCAAACGAGTTCTCAACTAGCGCTGTAGCTTCTTGTCCTGTCAGAATGTTAGGCTGTAGAAAGGGGGAAAGTAGCGTTTATGGCTCTGTTTCCTGATGTGCCATAAATCGTCAGCATCATTTAGACGTATCAACACCTGCTTGCCACGAGCTCTCGGCTGCTCAGTTTAGGAACTCATGTAAGAATGAGAAGAATGGTTATAGAATAGTGATCATATGGGTTTTTTGTTTCTTAACCTGTATTGGATTATTGTGGGTATTGGATTATAGAACTTGCCAAAAGGGTTCTTTGGAGCAGTGCCATACAAGATCCATTATTGGTTTCCAGTGTCTGCTTCTTTGAAGAACCACTTTTATAAAAGGGATATAACTGGTAAATAGCCATACTGTCATTTTATCCCCTTATTGGTCATTATTGAGATTGAGATATGAAAAAAGGCTACACTATAGTAAATTAGATGAGTGATGAGAGCATTAAAGGACTACCATGATGTGTAGAAGGCCTGTAGCAATTAAAGTGAATTAATAGCAATTGATTCCACCCAATTTGTCGACATTTCTGCATAATTAAGAGGTTAAGATGTAAATGTCATTCAGAGTGAAGTGATGTGAAATGCTCCATTCTTCACCAAGGATCCGAATTGTTCACAGCAGACATCAACCTTTAAAAGCTCTCTCATAGAAATGTATGATGTGAAATGGTTATGAATATGCTGCCTTGTTCTATGATAGCTATGAAATAAGGATTTGGCTTAAACTATGAATGTATGAAATATCATTACAACTATTGCTACTATTATTGCCTCAGAAGCCACATGTGGGTTCACTTGTGGTTGTGAATAGTACACAAAATGGCCATATTTGCACTGTGGACATCGTGACCCCTGGTTCCTATTACCACTGTAAAGAAGTAGTGCTGAAGGGAGTATCTCTACAGTGCACCATCTCACATCAAAGCACTCTGAACAACTCACTCACTCACCCTTCTAAACCATTTAATCCTTCTGGGTTGCAGTGGGGTGCTGGAGCCTATCCCAGCATTCAATGGGCAGAAGGCAGGAAACACCCTGGACAGGCCATCAGTCCATCGCAGGGCACACACACAGACATACACATTCACACACACTCCCACCTAAGGGGCAACTGATACCCTGATTATTTGATGGAAGATCACAGATGAGTGTCGGTGCTCATCCGCATCCACTGACCCATATATACGAACCACCACGATTGAAATGCCCAGATGCATTTCTTTAATATTCCCCCTCATTAAAAATTAAAACAATTTCTGCGGTTAGATACCACCCCACACCTTTCTTACCTGCTTGTAGCAGCTTGTGTGCAGATGTTTTAGGATGAAATGCTTGCCCGAGGCACTCCTGGAGCAAAAGTGTAAGTTAAGCAGGGACACCATTTAGCCACCTCATTAAGAGGGAGCCTTATGCTCTTTTAAGTTAGAGTATATGATGTCAGAGAGGCTCCCCTGCAAGTGCATTTCAGCAATTAAAAACAAACAAACAGCCCGCGATAGGAAAAGAAATGGGCTCAAACCTTCAATATACTGCCAGACATACCAACAGTTTTCAAATGCATATAAAATTTAGAATCTGGGATCAAAGATTTTCTTCCTAATGTCTTAAAGCTACTCTGAAAGCTGCAGTTCACTCTCGCAGTGCTCTCTGAATGCAGCCCCGTTTATCACCACGATGCTATTTCCTTGAAGATCACGTCCGAAGAAAGAGAAGAGAAGAAAACTGAGCATCAATCACTGCACCTCAGTTATTATTAGCCAAACAGTAGCACTGAACCTCAGGCCCTTTCATGAGGTTTCATCTCAACGGTTATTAACCAAATAGAAGAAATAAACCTTAAAATGAACTTCAAAAGTGGCTTTGAAAATGGCTGTGCAATATTGCAAGGTGCTTCATTTCAATACTGTGTAATTTGTGTTATAACTCTTTGCAGCTCCTGGCCAGCCTTCTGTCTAAACACAGTCCAAAAGTTATTTATTATCACTGTGTCTTTTAAATACTGTAATACTTTTATGGAGTTACATCTTGACCATTTCTAGCTAAGCAGCAGAAGTGAACCAAAGACCTTTCATGTAAAAAAGTGGTTTTGGAAATAGCACCAACAGTACAATAATTGCATGGTGCTTCATGTTTGTACTGTATAATCTGTGTTATTCTGCAAATTCTTTGGAGTTCCTCAGGGTTCTACGTACGGGCCAATTGTGTTTGTATAGTCTGTATGGTCAGGGACACCTTTTGTGAGTGTGTGTAGTGTCAATTGGTGTACAAACTTGTGTGTGTGTGTGCTTGGACAGTTTGCTCCAAGCTGTGAGGCACACTTCACAAGCTCCTGTTAGAAGTTTAGGGGCGGAGAGGATCTGCTAGTTGGCGCCTGCTTTTGCCCAGGCACTTCTGTTGCCCAGCAGGTGAGCAGTCTAACACATACATGGTTTACAACGTCAGGCCTCACTTCAGACCCACTGCACAATCCATAACCTGCAAAACCACACGCAGCAACATCTCACAAGTGCAATGTTAGGCAATATTTGATTAAAGAAACCTGCTTGCTTAAAAAAGGCTTTAAAGAGCTGTGGGGTTGTTGGAGTAGTTGCAAGTCATCTTTTTTTTTTTTTTTTGGTATCACGGTTCAGAAAGTACATTTACACAGTTTTCCAGGTGCTGATGTGGCTTCTCTCTCTAGTGTTGTAGTTCTCAACTATGCAGTTGATCGTAGACTGCAGGACTATTCTGTGTCTAACTGTACCTTCTAGAAATAATGTAAAAGGTAAAAGGGTTATTTTACATAAATGTGTAAAAGTTTTGCATTACCAGTCTTGGGTTTATATATCTTAATCAAGCATCAGGGTATCTGGACTGAGGTATCCTACCCTACGAAGCCTAAATAAACATTTGAATAGCAGAGGAATCTTTCCTATAAGAGAGCTGTCCCTGATACAATGCTAAAATCGCCCATTTGTCACAAAATTTGGACATATTGTTAATGGAAACTGGCACTTTCAAATTCCATAAAAATGAAAAAACGACAAGAATGTAGATACAAAGTTTTGTTCTGACAGCAACTATATACAGTGCCTGGTTCATTCGGACCCCTTTATCTTCTACATGACTTATTTGCCATAGACTTTGGACGAGAGAGTGGAATTACTCAGTGAAGTCTTCTCCAGCACATCTCCAGCAAGACTTTCATTAGGGTTAAGGTCAAGACTCATGTGTGAATGCAGTTCATGTGTGAAAATGATTCCTCATGCTCTTTCACAATTTCAGTCTGATGCATCTTGGCACTGAAATATGTCCTGGAATATGAACATGCCATCAGGAAAGAAAAAAGAACAATCGATGGGATAACCTGGTCATTCAGTCTACTTCGGAACATTAAGGTCACATAACTTTCTTCCATTGCCCCAGAGTCTAATCCCTAATGCTCCCTAGTAAGCATTGAAGCCATTTTATTCTAATAAGCCTCACTACAAGTGGATTTCTTATGGTCTCACAGCTGTTTACTCCTAATCCTGTGAGTTCCCATCACATTGTGTGTGTGGATATGCTCTTTTCTTCACTTAACATAACTCTGAGTTCAAGCATTGAAGTGATCTCCAGTCATGGTCATTCAGGACTCTTTTTCAACAACATGTCTTTTTGATGGTTGATGGTTTATCACTCTCCTCTGGGTTTTAATAATGTGTTGGACTTTTCTGAACCCAATTCCAGTCATTTCAGCTCAAGCTCCTTAGGTGTTTTCTTTGCTTTTGATGCAGGTCAATACTTTTTCCATAACCACAGGATATGTCTTCCCATGGTTGTTTAATAATTTTCCCTCACTAAAACATATTAATCACTGCAGTGTCCAATCAAAGACTCTTAAGTATTTGCATATTTATATAACAGGGTGGCTGTTTTGGCCAGGCAGTGTATTACATCAGCACAATTATTGCCAAAAGTAAGCGAACTGAAAGACAAAACTGACCACCCAAAAGTCATGTGAGAGCAGTATGTAAATTGATGCAATAGCAGTATGTAAAGTGGCGTTATCTTAAGGGATGGCTTGGGAACGCTCACACCTGTATACTTTGTAAAGTTTTGTCTTGTGAGGGAGGCTGAACACTGGGCAGCATGCTCATGGCAAGAGTTTGATCTTTCAGAGTTTGAAAGAGGCATGTGGAATGCATCTACTGGACTCATGTTGGATAAACGTGCAGGCCAAGCCATTCGTCTGAACTCTCTAGAATGCTGCTTGAACCAATTCTGGACAGCTTGAGCCATGTCACATTATTGTGGATTACATGAAGTCTATGAAGGACTGCAAAGGGTCACCAAGCAGTGAAGTGTAAGCGGCACCAGTGGACCGGTAGACCCAACCACGCCATGAGAACACACCCCACACCAGTATGAAACCACCAGCAGCCTGCAAAATGCCGTGTTGACAACTGGGGTCCATGGCTTCATGAGGTCTTCACCACACACAAACTCTGCCATCAGCCCGAAACAACTGGTACCGTGACTCAACAGAACACGTCACCAGTTCATAAGGATCCAGTTAGCACCCTCACAAGCCCAGGTGAAATGTTGACCTGTGGGACATGTGTGTGGGGCCTCCTGCATTAGATGTGGATATGATTTCTGTCTGTTCACATGGACAATTCTAGCCAGATGATCATTAAGCACCTGTGGACGGCCACTGCGCTGTCCACACATGACAATGTGGATTGAGGAATGTTAAATGCCCTCACAACTTTAAAAAATTGAATGTCCCATTTGTCTGGCACCCTCTATCATGCCACATTAGAACTCTGATAATTCATGTCACCTTGCCATGAGCACGCTGGCCAACCACACTCACAAGA
This sequence comes from Semaprochilodus insignis, assembly GCA_034552555.1. Lineage (NCBI taxonomy): Eukaryota > Metazoa > Chordata > Actinopteri > Characiformes > Prochilodontidae > Semaprochilodus > Semaprochilodus insignis. Next base: position 10,622,413 of record CM067477.1, on the reverse strand, counting down.
TAACACCTCAACTTACTTACTTGTGTGGGCGTTCCCAAGCCGTCCCCTGAGGTAACACCACTTTATAATCAATGTACATACTGCAGTCTTATGGCTTTTGGTATGTCAGTGTAATTTAGATCATGTGGACCCTGGAACAGTTTTACTGGAGGACTGTTCTGTTCACTGGTCTAAATATCTAAATTGAACTAATGTTCCCTCCTCAACTAAGGCCAGAATCAGACAGGCATGTCAATGAGAAGCCATTGGCTTGGTCACAATGAACAGTAATGTCTTAATGCACATCAAATAACCTAAACAAGAAGATTCCAGTAATCTTCAAGTAAGCTCTGAATATGTCAAGCTACAGAAGGAAAGTCTACTGTGACAGTATTTCCTAGTTATGTACCTTAAGACACAGGTAAAGTTGAAGCTTACTGGTTGGTAGACAGAGAGTGACTAGTTTAGTGTGTGCACAGATTTAAAGCAAACTGCATATTTTAACATGTGTTAATAGAATTATCTAATGGAGCAATCTGACCATGCTTGTGTTCCGGCCTATAGATGTCAAATGTTAAAAACCCAGGGAAAATCAATGTCTATGATGATGCTAATTTCTGCTAGCATTCCTGCGAGATTCTAGAAATATGTTATTGCTAGACTAATGGCAATTCACAAAAAATATGTAACTGAAACATACTGCTCAGGCTACCACTGCTCACAGTCAGTCACGAATCTAGCACTTAGGCCTAGAGCGATGTTTTTTTTTTTTCTCACAAAAGTGGTCCCACCTACTGTAAATTAAAATATGATTGGCTGTCAGGTTCTAATTATGTTTGGGGTTAATCTGATGTGCTAGGCCTTCAGTTCAGCTTCTAAAGTCCTAATCAAACCACAGCAGAAAAAAGAAAACGGATTGAATAATTTTCTATTTAGTCTAGCAGTTTCAAAAACGTAACTCTTTTTTTTTCTTTTGTTTCCAATCAAAACTTACAAATGATACAACAGTATTGCTACAATACTTTCAGAGTTTCGACACAACAAGCATCCTGACTATATTAAATGAAACTGTTTCAGACTTATATTTTTATTTCATTATAATCAGACCTTTTTTGTGAAGGCCTAGAAGGTCCTGAAGGTTCTCCTCTGCCTATGTCAAGAAAACCTACTTTGTAGATAAAAGAGTTCAGTATCAATCAAATGTGACAGCACTGTATGTGTCACTGGGAACTGTAATTTTATTCATGCTTGTGATTAACTTGTTTGTGAATGACCAGGTAAAGATCTGGACCCTTAATGCAGGACTAGCTGACACACACACATCATATGTATATATGTGTATTATGTATGATGTGTAATATAATATGTAAAGATAAAGGAGTCCCTGCAGAGTGCTGCAGTTTGCAGGTTCTAACTCGCGCATGGTCTCACTGGACATGCCGGGGCCAGAAATGCAACAGCACTGAAGTGCGTGTGTGTGCATGTGTGTGAGGGTGCGTGAAAGAGAGAGAGAGTAGATGATACATTTTTAAATGATAAAAGCATGTGTTGAGGAACAGATGAGACTTCACAACTTATACTTATGGAAAGAGGTAGTATACTGCCGAGGCGTTCAATGAGTGCCGTCTAAATGCAGCTTTTACTGTCTAGAATAATATCATTACGGCTCTCGGATTCCACCCAGACATTTTAGTATTAGCCCTCATTATCTCAGTCGTTTCATTGGTGAGTTCTAACTCAGGAGACACCAAGGAGAGCTACGGAGATTCCACGGAGGATGGACATGCATACATGAATGGTCATACATGTGTCCTACTGCCTATTGAGTTTTTGATTCTATACATACGTTTTTCCCAGTGTTCAATTTCTATCCAAGTGAATTTGTAAGGAAAGATGTTTTCTCAGTCCCGAAGTCTCCATAATTCCACTTGAGAAAGATTTAAACAAAGTATCCAAACTTTTACTTAAGTACAGTTTCACTGGTCTTTCTCCACCCCTGATTTCCAATATGTAGCATCTGGACGACTTTACTGTCACATTACTCAATTTTTGGTTTTAGACCAAGGTATTCCTAAAAGAGTAGAGCAGTGGTTCTGATATCTGCTAGGTATAAGGAGTTCTAAGATCTAAAGATACTTCTATGTTGTTTTAGTAGCTAAACATACGTAAAGTAATACACGTAAAAGTGATCACAGTACAGTAAAGAAGTGTTGAAAATGATTCCAGGGCAGGTTAGTGCTTCCCTCTTATTGTCATTATTGACCATACTTAAATAGTACAATAAGCTATGTTGTGTTTAAATTGACAGCTATACAATAACTGACATGTGCCAGCTCTTTTGCACATGCACAATTTCTAAAATGCAAATTTGCATCAATCTAGGCTACTTCTGTCTCTTTGAGGTAAGAGTACTTATGCCTCAGTTGTGGGCTACTTTAGCAGCCTCTAACAGATCCACAATAATGTAAAACAGAAAACCCAAGCAGAGAGCAGAGTAACAGTTTGCTGCCTACACACATATTTAGGCCGGATGAAGAGGAACAGCGTGCTGATGAGGATTTAGAGTTCTTGCCGCAGACGGTGTGTTTTTCAGCCCCTCGCCCTGCACGCCCGGCAGCCAGGCGCTTCCATGGCAGCGCTCCCACTTTGATAACCTGCTCACGTTCCAGACAAATAACAGGGTGAGTGGGGGGGAGAAATCGGTCTCTTTTGCAGCCACCTTGGCTCTGTAGACGACGGTAAATGTCTGTCATTAACGCTGAGGTAAAATCAGCCCTAGCAATTACAGGTGCCCACCGAAGCCTTCCTCACAGTCATGCGTACAGACGGAGACCAGGGACCACATTTATAAAACATTCCTGTGCACATATTTGATTATGGAATGATTGGTGAACACTGTGCTTTTAGAATTATTCAAAATGATATTTAAGAACCCCCAGAACTAGAGAAAATGGTAGCATCATGGGAGAATATTTGGGGAGTCTATAAAACAAGCAAAACTTTCTTGGGAGTTTTGCTTGTTTTATAGGTAAACATCCATGATGGCCATTTTCTACTTGGTCTGTGAACTTGTGGACATGGCCCACTATGCGACAGAGGAGTCTGGATGGTGGGGGTTATGCAAATTTAACTATAGTTACATATTCATATTATGCCTTCATTTCACATAGTGGGGACCTGAATATGTTAAGGGGAGAGAAAGACATGGTCACAACTCAACAGCCATCTACAAATCTGGCATATCAATAGAAATGTGAACCTCTTAATAATGGCTAGCAGATGTGGCAAACGTTCTCAAGAAAACATCAAAGATTCTCATTGGACGAATGAGAAGCGTTATTTACACGCTTATCCGCTCACCCCAGATCAGCCAAGGCAGTTTTAGTTTCCAATTTTTCTTCTTCAGTGTGTTGCTGGAGGCTAACGTTGCCAACAAACACTAGATAGGGTAGATAGTCTTTTTTGTAAATACACCCCCAAAACGTCTCTTGACCCGCATATGGCTCTTCATTAAGGTTGCACAGACTTGTCAGCGTGGTTTAGGGCACAGTGTGATTTACTGTAAACTATAGGCAAAACTGCACTAGTAGTTGAATGCTGCTAGCTGCCATTTTAGGCAGTAGTAGCAGTGCTGTGTCGAAATTGGACTCCCCATTGGCATGCACAAAGGGGATGCTATGTATGTTTACCATTTCTGGTATTCCTATTTAAAAATAACGAATGAGCTTGAATTTTCCAGCTGAATACATATGTAAATAAATGGAAACAGCAAATATCGCCAACATAATCTAGCATCTAGCAAGCTGCGGGACAGTCATGCACACCCATCCCCTGTTCTCTAAAATGGCCGCCTGTAGTCTTCTGATACACAACAAGAAAAATGACATTTTTTATGTTCATATCTGATGATTTATATCTGTGAAGGACTGCGATCACTAATCTCTCCACCATTACAACTGTGAAGGCCTGCCTTACCTTTGAGCTCAGCTGATCAAATCCATCTGGGGTAAAAGGAAGATTGTGTTAATTCAATTTTTCACCTAATATCTACCTGCTGACACTCTTAAGTCCTGTCAAGACACAAGCAAATCCAATTAAAGCTTCTAGATATGGATTATTATGGCACCGACTACTGATTATTGTATTCATTCATTTCTATGAAGTATTGGAAGATGACCACCCTCAGAATCTTTTACTTATTGCTTTATAAAACATGATCTGGGAGATCAACGATTGGGGCACCTTAAAACTCAGAGAGTGTCTGATGCCAGTCAAGGCTTCAAAGTGGAATTATAGCATACCCAAGGTATGGGATCATTTAGGACTCAAAAAAAGACTTAATATTTGTGTTGGTTGGAGGACAGTACTGTGGCTGCAGGCTAAAAGGACAGGGAGCTTTGAACAGCCTCGTCTGTAAGAACCAATGAGAACCACACAGAAAAGAAGATTACACTGAAGGATTTAAGATCTTGAGTAATGATGATACTGGTTCAAAGGTACTTTTGAAAGAACTAACCAGGTTTAACCTTTCAGGCTACATGTTGCATTACGGAGTAGTCTAAAGACATTCAGATATTTCATTAGTTAAGCCTTGAATGGGCGTTGCCTAACAGCAGTCAACTAAAAGCGGTGCCCAACAGGCTGGCACACCTGCTTGCCACGCTGCTCCGGATGCTTGCTCCACTAGCGGCCAACACAAACACAGACAGCTCTAATGATTGGGCACGAGGATCCTGAACCAGTGCCACGGAGCCTCTGTGTGTGTGTGTGTGCGTGTGTCTGTGTGAGAAAGCCACCGACAAGACTCTTCCCCTGCCAGCACGGCCCAACCAAAGCAGTGTTTTTGGTGAAATGAAAGGGGAATCTAAGCTAGTTGGGCGGGGCACAATTACAGGGTAGCTGCTCGTCTTCCTTACAGTTCACTGGCAGCACGGAGGATATTAGAGATTTAATGTACTTTTTCTTACACTGAAGTGTCCTCCAGTGCTGATCATTGGAGGTCTCGCTCGTCAATGCAAGACAGTGCCGTGACCCATTAAGGTGACATTTCTTTGGTGTATGTAAAGCTATTTTTGACATCATTGCACCCTGAGAAATAAAGGTTCTCTGAAGATACTAAATATATCTAAAGATCCTTTCACTGGGGGAGCGTTTTGTGAAAGAGACCACTTAAGAGTGTCTAACATAGAAACAGTTCCTTGTTTCAAAAATGACTTCCTACTATCTTTCTATTCCTGCAAATTACAAGTTGCAGTCAGCAGTCAAGGCTACCCAACATCCAAGCCATCCAAGTCATCACCACACATGTGGTGTCCATGAATATCTGGCAGTGCCTCTGGTAAAGGGCAGCACATCAATTTGTATCAAAGTTGTTTATTGTGAATGTGATGTAGCAGATGAGTCTAGATTAGATGAAGAAGAGAAAAGAAAGGGCTGGTCTTATAGATGAGTTAGACAGAGAGGAAGAGAACGAAAGGGTGTAATTTACTGCAGCAGTTCAAGAGTGAGTGGAAACAGAATCGTATTTTTTTTTTCCTTTTGCCTAATTTCATCTCCTCTGCCTCTGATGACGTGTTTTGTAGCCTCCCAGAGTCTCTACAAAGACATCTGAGGGAAAAACAATGAACCTGATCCAGTTCTGTAAGAAATTTGTTGTTGCTATCGGAACAAAACCTTATATCTTCATCAATAGTATTGATGTGTTTCATGTTTTGCATAATTTGAAAATGCCAAATGCTATAAGGATTTCCTTATGATTTACAGTATTTAATATAGTTTCAATATTATTTTTAACTCTTTTTGAAAGTGACATTTATAGTTATCATGAGTTTAATGTTGTAAATAAAACACTTAATTCAAAAAAAGTTTTCACCTATTTTTCACGCTTCTTCTGAAACAGAGAGTTTTAGTCCTTAGGCGGAGCCACACCCCTGCATTTTGAAACAGGTAGTAAGACTGCTTTCCTGTTCCTCATGGCCACATAATGAGGGATATTCCATTGTTTTAAAGTAAATGTGTCAGAAGTCTGAAATTCAGTGTAACCTTAAGAATTGACAAAAAAATACGAAAACACTGAATGAAAAATATTACAGTTGTCGTTGTGTAATCATGTAGATTTGAGTTATGCTTAATTAGCTAAATTGTCACTACTGAAACAGTCACTTCTGAAACACTTCTGAAACACTATCTATCTGTCTAATTAAAATTCTATATCAACATGTCAATATATCAGTAATATTATGGGAATGATTTATATTCGTTAAAATATTATGGGTGATTTTGAAATGCAACAAAACATGCTAAATGAATTATGGACAGGTGATAACAACAGTAGCCACATGTGGCAAGCTAGGCATTACTTTCGAATTCCAATTCCTTTGTTTAGTCTAATTTTCTAGTTTTTGTTGTGTATGGTCGAGTATTTGTTTGAGTAGTTCTTTAAAAAAAAGAAAACAAAATACTGGATCAGTATTAGCTAACATTCAAGATTTCGTTATCAAGAAGTGCAATTGCATAACCTGTACTCCAAACATGCAGTCAAATTTGCAAACTCTTATGGATACTTAAATGGCATGTTTTAGAAGCTTTATTTTTGTTTTCTGGATTTTGCATATTGGAAAAAGCATGACAAAAACATGTCATTTGACCAGAGGCACCCAAAGTTCTCCATACGACCATATGACTGTTTAGTAACTGCGTGAATATCTGAGCGCAGTCATTCTTGCCCTAGGCCAGTCCTAAACCACAATCTCACCAACAGCCTCGTTACCGCTTTATACTCATAGCAAAGGCTTGTGTAAGCAGCTTCCTTTAGACACTATTTAGCTTCAAGCTTCTATGTTGTTGAGGGAACTATTGCAGTAAAAAAGTGGATATGTGCATTAATGTGCTCATTATTTGCTTGTAATCTACTGTCCCTCTATCAAACACTATCAGCACCACATCATAATGAACCCTTTGTTATTTCTCCAGTGTTAAAAAGCAGCAGCAGCAGTCAAAACTGTTTAAAACTTGGACTCAATACACCGGAAGGCAGAGCATACACTGGATTGGCCAGACACTAACCACAGGCTGTTTTTTGCTGTACCACTAGACTTTGTGCTGCTCCTCCCGTTAGTCTAGATTCATTTTGAACACACTGCATGTTGTTTGTATGATCATGTGCTTATGCTATAGATGCAGTAGTAGCACAGTCTCTCTCACTTGCTCCTTTTCACACACTTCTCTGGTCCTCTCTCACTGCTTTTCTTTGAGTGTGCACAGGTAGCGAACGCTATAAGGCTGACAGAAGAGCACAAGAGTTTATGGAAAATATGACTGCATCCGCGCTGCCAGGAACAACAGAGCAGGAGAAGGACGAGAGGAGAGAGTCAGAGTTAGATCTCTTCTCAGTGGGGGAAGGGCCAATGAAAAGACATAATCCGAATTTTAGTAGGGGATTTAGGAAACAAAAACTTAAAGGGATTATGAGATGTTTCCACAAATACAGAGAAAAACTAACGCAGTGCTGTGCAAAAGTCAGAGACCACTCATCATTTATTTACAGAGGAGCATTGCATCAATAAGTAAATGCAAGTTCATGTTTTTCAGTAGCTAGACCACTCACACTTTGTCTTTATTACAGCCTCCATTCATTTTAGGCGGCTAGCGTTTAGTTTTTCAAAGAAATTCAGTTTTGCAAAGTTCAGTCTTAGAAGTTGGTTGCATATTCTGCCTTTCACAATCCATTCTTTACACCTCTACATCCTTTCAGACTCATAGTGTTGATTTATCTTCTCACAGTATAAGGATAAAAAGAAACACCTGTAAATATTTTCAGATCTGCAGCAAGACTGGAGCCTGATTTTCTACTCTTGCTAACTTTAGGTACTGATTATCTGATGGTGACAGTTTTGATGGTCTGTCAGACTTTGCACAGTTGTTAGGAGTCCAGTTCTCACTATATCATGTTTTTGAACTCCAGTTCTACCAGTAAACTCAGGAGGCAGGACTGAAGGAATATTATTTAAATCGATATAATATTACAATTTGAAGGTTTACATGTATTTGTCTTTGGTGTAGGCTAGGTTCTCGGTTCATGTTTTGTAGAGTTGAAACTCTCTCAGGATGGCAGGGGCAGAGCCCACCCCTGGACAACCATGTAGGGCCAAACTCAAGGTGATGGGGAGAAAGGAGGGAGACATTGAAATGTCGACACCTAAAAGAAGAAGCAGAGTTGCTAGGATTGGCAAGTAGAGTCAGGTGTAGGGCAGTGAATGGTCAGGATTAATGAATGAATGAATGAGGTAACATTTTTGGAAGTTCTTAAATTGTCCATTTCATTTCTGAAGTTTTCTAATTACATATTAGATATTTCTGAAAAAAAAAACCTGAGACATATAGAGATAACTTATTAGATATATTGGGAATGAAATAACTCCAGACTAGTCCCAGACTAGTCCCCTACATAGAACTGTATCAGTGTAAAATCTTAATCTCTTACAATAAAGATATCCTTAAAGCAGAAAATTGCAGGTGACGCCATTTTGGTGATATTATTTAGATCATACTAGAAGATGTATTTTTGCTCAGATCTGATTTGGACTTTTGTTTTACATGTTACTTGCCCTATAAAACTTGCACCGTATGTGAAACTTAAATCATTATAATATGATGAAATGCAGGCTTAAAAGTTCCTAAAAAGTTTCTGGGTTGGATTTGAGGTTCTAGGAAAAGCCGTTTATTCTGCACACCTCATGTCACTTCTCATCTACAAAAAAAAAATGGTTCTTTAAACAACCACACAGAAAGTTCTTTTGGGAACCAAAGCAGCTCTATGGCACTGCACCAAAGAACTCTTTTTGACTGCTTTATTAAGGGTATATAGATAACAGTGAGTAAACCCAGAGGTCGCTAATATTTATTATTTTTGACACATTCTCCCTGTGCCACCTCTGAAAACATCACATCTTAATTATCATTGCTGTTTCTCATTTTTAATGAAACCAACACAATTGTATCTATGTATGTATGTATGTATGCATGTGTGTGTTTATTCATTCATTCATTGCATCCATATAACATCCATTCACAATGTCAATGCTTTGAAATATTGCATGCTTATGGCCAAACTCTAGATCTCACTGAAGGGCTCCAGAGAAGCTGAATGACACATCAGCACTGGATGAGTCCATTGGAGTGCCACTGCGGAGGTGGAGAGGAGCAGTAAAAAAGGGAGTAATGGAATCTTCTTCACTAAAAGAACAAAGCAGATGAATAGACCTAATACGAAAAGGTATGTTTCCTAATTGAGTGCATGTGTCATACACTCAAAAGAGGCATCCCAGATTTTTCATTGTTACACTGAGTACATGTTAGCCGACTCAGTCGACTTCATCAGACTGTAGGTGGTAGGAAAAGATTAGGCTACTCTTTTATATTTGTGTCAGATAAGATAATGCACATGAGTTTTTGCATTGCTAATATTTGTTAATGTGACATAAAAGGGTTATATATGACAACAATTAATATTAGATGACAATTATACCTTAGAATGAAACTGTCGTTTTTGTTACTGTGCCTTTCGGAGGGATCTAAGATGAATGAATTCTTCCCTGACTGGCTGCCCTGTATTGTGTTTCGCTCAGTAAAGCACTCAGAGCTGAAACACTCCTTAGAACTTCTGTATGGGTGGGCAGGGTTAAACTGCTGTAGGCTGAGTAGATGGATATATATAATTTAATTGGTCTGTTTGACTTCACAGAAGTGTTCAAAACAGGCTCGTTTTGCAGGATATGTTCCGCATAAGGACTGGATGGACTGAGGTGTGAATGGTAAATGTTGAAACTTTAATGATGTTTACATATTACTTTAGACTCCTGTACTCAAAAAAGTGAAGATAATTACATTTCCCATGATATGGGGAAAAATGTTTTTTTATGACTTGCAAGAAAAGAACCATTTTTGTTTTTATATGCAACCATTTCAAAGGTTCTTCTTCATAGAAAAGTCAACACAAAGAACCATTTAAGCATTCAAATCCATCTTTAACTTATCATGGTTCTATATGTGTCACTTGCCTTTCCTGCAGAAACCTTGTAGAACCTCTTTTTTAAGAGTGTAACATACTGCAACTCTCATATTAAACTTGATGTGGAATCACCACTGTTCCCATTGCTTCAGGCTTCAGTTCACATTTTCCCCAGGAAACAGGTTCACATAGGCTCACATCTCAAAGCTCTAAAATTAGAGGAGAGCTAAAGACCCTGAAACTGACCTCTTAAATGGCCTGATGGCAAATTTAAATTTCTTTTACACACTTTCATTTCTTAGAGGCTGCTTCAATTATTGCTCAGTAATATATTTTAGGAAGTAATGTGTCTGGGATTTAAAGGGATTAAAGATAAGCATAAGTGCAGTTATATCATGTTCACCTGGGGCAGTAACATGATTCTTTGATAACTCTGAATTTATTAGGTGCATATAAAATGTATGCATTCTCTTTGTCTCAATCTCCACAACCACTGCTATACTATAGGTAACACTGGCGGTTTGTATGTCCACTGAGTACCAAAGTGGAGGTAAGCAATAGTTCATCTTCTCCACATGAGACCTTAATGTTTTGAACCCCCACCCCAGACTGTAGGGGAAGGCCATGGTGAGCAAGCCTGTTGTCTCTGCTTGCAAACATTAAATGGTTTGCAACTACACTTTGACTAACACCTAATCAAATTTCATAATATCCGAAATAACATACGGTTGTATGAAAAATGAACACCCTGATACACCATCATGTTGGAAGAATGCAGAAGCATGGTGATGGCAGTGTAATAGCATGGGGCTGCTTTCACGCTGCACATTATTGAGGTCTGACTGGCTTGCAGTCACTGAGGGACCAGGTTGTTTCAGGAAACAGCAGAACGTCAGGGCATCTGTCTGCGATCTAAAGCCCAAAAGAAGTTGAGTCATGCAACATGGTAATGATCCAAACACTGGAGTAAATCAACAACAGAGAAGCCCAAACAAGAAATTCTGTATTTTAGAATGACCCAGTCAGAGTCATGAACTTAATCTCATTCAAATGATGTGGCATGTGGTAAGTTGAAACCTTGCAGTATAGAAGAGCTGATCGGCAGTTGATGAGTTTGGTTTAGGTTACCAATAACGGAGGATCTGTTTATAATGTTCTGTTTGTCCTGATTGTCTCATGTTTACCAATCAGAACAAACAATATAAATTTCACTAAAGCACTTTACAAGCTCACACAGCTGGAGAGATTCAACAGGTTGGAAAAGGAAGCTGGTCTGATATTTGTGACTTACAAATGCTCAGGGCTGAATGTGACTACTTCTAGTTCTGTCTAGTTCTGAAGGGACCTCTCTCTCTCTCTCTCTCTCTCTCTCTCTCTCTCTCTCACACACACACACACACACACACACACACACACACACAAACTTTCTTTCAGGCCTGCAAAATATTCTTTGCCCAGACCTGCGCTCTGCTGGAAAAATGTCTCAAGAAAAGTGATTAAGTGCTCCCTTCCCCCTTTCTTTGGTGTTCCAGTTGGGAAAGTTAGTCAGAGAGTGAGCTCAGCCTAAACGTCTGGAGAGCACATTACCTCCTCTCTCTCCCTCTGTCTCTCTCTCTCTTTCTCTTTCTTGGTTTCTACTGTTACTGAGTAGGCGAAGAAAAGGTGGAAAGCACAGTGAAAGAAAGATTGAGACTAAAAGAGACAATAAAGAATTTCTTTGTTCAGTGCATTTCTTTATTAATGTTCTGCTTGAGGAGAAAGTTGTCAAACAGCTGCAGTTGCCCAAAAGGAGTTGCTGTAACATGGACCGTCCTTCACTAGGAAAAAGAAAGAAGCTGATTTTGCAGTAACCAGTACACACAGCCCAACCATGGACCAGAGCTCTACCGTCCATTTAGGGTTAGTTGTCAGATGGCTGTCACTGTGTCCTTCCTCGGCTGCTGAAGGAATTCCTCCCCATAGGCCATGCTTTTCACCCTGCCAGTCGGGTGTGCTCTGAGGCCTTCTTCATTTCCCAGAGGGGACATACTGCATGAGTCATATCACTACTATGTACACAAACTCTCTCTGGCTTGTAGCACTGTTCAAGGGGGCTGGCACAAATTGCTGTGAATCTACAAAAGGGAGGTACAAAAGGCAAAGGAACTAACTCCCAAACTCTGTCATTATTTGTTTTGCTTTTTTTGGGGGGAAAGTTAAAGACCTACCCAAGCTCCGCCCATAAATGCGTTATTTCATAGCAAATGTGGACAAGCTTCACAGAATGTTTGCCATCTTATTCAACCTAAATGAAAACTGTGAAGCACTTTGTTTTGCACTGATAGCACTGTAAAATTCAAATTTGTCTATGTTGTTGTAGCTAATTAAAAGCAAGAGTGCTGGAAGCAGCAACAAATATGCCATCATGCTAATGTAATCTGTCCTGAAGGGTGTCCTTCCAAATACACACAAAATAAACAGCATCTGAAACTAATAAAGCACCTGTTATGTGCATCAGTTTCACATTAGGCTGAATGTTATATTTGTCAATGCTCTGTAAAGCCTGTCCTACCTACTTGTGATACATCAGAGCAAGAAGTTTGCCCTGAAACATGTCCCCGCCCCTTTTCTGGAGAAAACAAATAACACTTGCCACAGACTGTAATATAACCTTTGCAGTCAAAAACGAAACCAATAAAGCATCACCAGAAATGCTTTGGTGTCTTTGGGTCATTTCTAAACTATGTCCACTCTTCTTGGCATAGAACATGAATTGAAAACATCATGCCCCTTCAGTCTCATCAAGCTGGTGCAATAATCCCACCGAAAGTCCAGAGGTGTCCTACATGTACATGTATTTATATCTTACCGAGTCTCCAGGTCAGCAAATTGCTAGTGAAATGTTTAACCTTTTGGAAGTAAAATTACACTCATCGTCAAATGAATAGCTGCACCCAGAAGGAAGTGTCAGATTGTAATGCTATTGGGAAGGAAGATAAAGGTTACCAGGAACAGTAAATGATGATAAATTTAGGCTGATATGGACAATATTTATTGAGCTACACATACAGAAGTAGTGTCTCTCAGTATGGTTTGGGGCCACCATGTTTGCTAATGCAACATGCCAGACATTTACATTTACATTTAAGGCATTTAGCAGACGCTCTTATCCAGAGCGACTTACAACCGTGCTTAGTGTTCCGTCGGATAATGTTTCCCAGCTAGTATAAGAAGGTTAGAGTCAAAACTCGCCCTGAGCTCAGACACTGCCCAAACAAGGGCCAGTGCTGATGCCTCAGTTCTCAGTGCTGAGAACAATATACAGACATATAATGCATAAGTGCACTACCTAGCAACCCCAACCCATCGCTCATACCTAGAGAGAAGCGTCTCAGCATGGAGTTGTAGAGGTTCCTAATGATGTCCTATGATAATCCATCCCATGCAGCTTTAATATTCTCACACAGTTCCTGCAGATTTTGCATTAGGGGTGCAGGTGGAGTAACACCAGGGCTTTTTGGCTGCTGGCACTAAGAGGATGACTCATCATCACTGCTCACTGATTGTCCGCAATCGTTTCTGTTGGGTCAGTCAGGTACAGCAATAAGGCCTGTCCTTGCTTACATCACATGCGCCACCAAGCATGAAACTTGAATCATTTGAATGTCTTCTAATGTCAAACCTACCCACCAAGTTTCATTCCTATCGGTTGATTCCTTCTGGGTGCAACTATTTGTGCGCCTAATCTTTTGACGATTTGAGAGTATTTCTCTTGAAGTATTTTGTAATATCATGTGAATTATGTGGCTTTTCAGTCCTGCTCTACAAATAGTATGCTAGCTAGGTCTGACAACTGATCTAGCTAGCTATGTTAGCCTGGTTGTCTAGCACAGGAACAAATCTGAGAAAGGGCACTTTTTCATTTCTTGTGAGTACAATTAAGCACACAGCAGCACTTCAGCATAGTGTTATTCATTTATGCCAGTTCAAAGTTTAAAGTACACATTTAGAAAAACATTTAAACCTTCTCTGTTTTGCTAGTGTCATCTAAGAGGGACATAGTGGTGAAGGGAGCCTAATCTGGACTCATACTGCCAATCTGATGTGCGAAAGAATGCATTTGTGGGCGGAGCATAGATAGGTCAATTGATCTGCCAAGCAACCCAGAAGCAAACTTCCTTTTAAGCTAATTGACATTAGGGGGCTCTATAAAGTGTGTCTGTGAAGCTTTTCCTAAATTAGTGACTCCTGAGACAAATTCTTTGAGACAAATCACATTTGTATATTGAGAGATAAATAAGCTGGAGATAAAGGTTGTCAGGAAGCTCACTGCTGCAAAATTCTGGACAGTGCTTTAGCAGATGGTGAAGTAAAGGGGATGGAATGCTTTCACAATCGCAGACGGTACAGCTGCCAAGCATGCATTTAGTCCGCTATTAGAAATAGTGGCAGCAGCAAGAGTAGCACCTCTTGTCCAGCCTTGTGTCAACAGTCAAGGCTTCCTGACATTACTCACACTTTCAGCACTAAGTGTGCATGACTGACCTCAAAGCATCATAGGAACGCATGTCAGCGACCATATACCTTCCTAATCATCCAGTATAAATACTCATATTTAAGAGCACTACTAAAAAACGCGGGGAAGTGCCATTATTCACAGCCTGTAGACCATTAGAGAATTTTTTTTCTTTTACTCAAAACATGTTAAAGTTTCCATAAATGATTGAAACTAGAAAAGGGCAGTTAGCATTTTAAAAATTTGGATACAGCTAACCAGCTCTCAATATTACCATATCAGCATGTTTGGGTGAGATATATCTTTTATAAATAATAAATGAAACTAAGTTAACTCAACTGGTTATCATCATAAAATGTAGTATTGGCACTGAGTGCTGATGCTGCCATATTGGCACTTTTCTATAAAATAGCCTGTATCCTTTTAAAGTAATGAATGAAACTACGAAAAACCAGTTAGCATCATAAAATCACAATAATGCTAACTGGTAGCCTGCGAGCAATACTACGTCAGCATTTATGGTGAAATCATCTTAGTCATAAATACAACCAATAGGAGCCAGGCTCTTGATTAGTTAGCATGCTAATAGTTAGCATCATAAAAGATGGGATAATGCTATAAGATAAAGTGTTGTCTTTTTAAGAGTGATTACTATCTGATTACTGTGCACTGTTATATGCAAGATCTTTAGAACATTGTGTGAAGTAGTTCAGAATAAAGTGAAAGTACTGTAGCAACACTGTGGTTTAAGACCAATAAAAATGTTTGAGGAAAAAGACACTGTCTCGACCATGGTAAAAGGACCATCCGCGTTTGACTGTTTTATTTATGGAACGTGTCAAGTGCCCCAAAGCCGGTAGTCCTCAATAATGATGTCCCATAAAGCCTAGAAGGCCACTATTTCCTGGGCGTTTAATTAGCTCGTCCAACTGTTTCATGTTTCATTGGAGGGTCTGTTCAGGTCTGAGTGGCGCCTTAGACTCAGACTGATAAAAAGTAAGTGAAGAGCTCTCTTAAATGTCTGAAGTACAGACCTGGTTAGAGAGGACATCTGCAGCATACGCAATTAACAGGCAGCAGTGTTTAGCTTGTAATTAGCTCACAATTAGAACTTGAGATCTAGTTTTTGCTAATTACTTGAGTTTGTTGATCAAGTGTGTCTCTGCTTCTCTTTGTTCTTCATTCTTTATCCCTTTATAGCTCTTTACTGCCACTGTAGACAAACTTCTAGTCATATCTGATATGCACTTCTGTTTTCCACCCACATGCTTGCTTTAAAATGTCAGTAGATTGGCCATAATTAGCTTAGATCAGCTCCAAAAAAGCAGTGTTGGCAGTAGAAAAAGGGCTCACTCAAATGGTTGGAAGAGAAAGTGGTAGATAGTACAGTTTGCTTTCTGAAAGCATGGTTGAGGATGATGATGATGCAAGCAGATTATGTGAGAACCTGCAAGGAACCTGTTTTTTTTCTCTCTTTCCATACCACTGTTTCACCTAACAAACAAATCAGATTGTCGGATAAAGGGCCATCAACATCTGGTGTCAAATCCAAGCATCACCTTTCGTTGTAGCTTAGGAGCAAGCAGGGGTTTAATTCTTTAATACGTTGCCCCATGACACCTCTTTCATCCTGGCTGACCTCTACGACTTGTGGCCAACTGGGATTTGAGGAGCCATGTTTGAGGAAGTAGAAAACCTGATCCAGGAAAAACACTAAGTACTGAAGGAAACCTTTAACAAAGCAGTGTCCTGGTTGAGTGGAGAGCTCAACCATATACTAAACTGTCACTTTTAGAGCTGGGCCTTCAGTTTGGGCCATAAATGTCAGTCGGTCAACACATTAAGAAAAACTTTTATGATAATGCTCATTTCTGTTAGGGTCCCCATGGGATTCTAGTAGGTGATTCATATTTATGGCAGTTCTAGATTAAACACAGACGTTTTCTAAATATACTTTACTTGAAGCATATTTGCATATTTTTAGCCTATAGAAGTTTCACAGTGACTCAGTAGAGCGGCCTAGTATAGATCTGCCGCTGTTATATTTAACAACTTATTGATTAGGCTGCTGCTCAAGCTTAGAGTCATTGTAAATCCAAATTTCCCTTGTAGGACAAATAAAGTATATATACCATAAAACGTGTAATGTGTAAGTTTACTTGCAGTATACATTAAAGTATCCTTACACAGACAATCATTTCCAGAAGGCCTAGAGTGACTTTTCTGGACCTACCAATTGGAAATCACGACATTCCTCTTGTTTCTTCCCTAACAAAAAAAGTAAAACATTTATTCAAGTAGGCTATTACTACACTACTCTTTAACTAGAAATACCTTGCTTATACTGATAAGTATACAGAAAAGTATATTTGGCCTATACTTGTACTTATGAATATATTTGTACCTACTTATACATATACTTGTATATACTTGTGGGCTGTACATGTAATTATGCTTCATAAAGTATACTTTCATAAACTAAAAACTGTATATAAGTATATAACTAGTAAACTAACAGTACAGATATAAGTTCCATTTTAGTATAATGCACAGTCGCACGGATTAGTCCATTAGTCAACTTGTTGACTTGACTGCTCACCAGTCATGCTTTAAGCTTGATGTTAACTAGTTGTTGATCACTGGATTATGACAATGACAGAGAAGACAACAGATAGGAGCATGGTGATTTTAGATCATCGCTTTTGTGAAAGCCAGCAATACCTGTGGAATTTGGCTTCATTCAGTCAGATTTTTAAAGTTGCTTGTTGCAGAGCATTTTCAGAAATCTAAAGCCATGCAACCCCAAGTTATCCGTATAGTCACTTAGAGATTAACTAGTTGTATATTCAAAGTTTACTCTTACATCTAAGGGCTGGTCAGTGGCCTGGTGGTAAGAGAGAACTGGTGGGAGACAGACAAAGTATATCTGGTTGTGCCCTTGAACAAGGCACCTAACACCACAGTGCCCCAGGTAGCGCTGTTCTACTGGGTGACGCTGTGTTGCTCACAGGTTGGGCATAGTTAGGCAGCAAAATAAAGACCAATAAAGTATATACCATAACTAGAATATTTAACTAGAGTAAACTTTCATAAACTAGAAACTGGTAATGCATAACTAGTAAACACCGGATATGTAGAAGTTTACTTGCTATAGAATTCTTCAAGACAAAAACTAAGCTTAATGTCGTTTCCAGTATAGTCACTGTACAAAATAAAACTTAGTGGTAAGCTAGTTATGTAGTCAAAGTTTACTACTCTTGCACTTAAAGTACAGATAAAAAATATACTTCTATTAACAAAAAAGCGGGCCAATTTAGTCAGAAGAAGTATTTAAATAGTACACGTGTAGTATACTACTAGTACATTAGTATTTGTATGCATACTATATAAAATATACTTGGGTCTATAATTATGCTTATGGTTAATCTAACTTGTTAGGCCTTCTCATCAAGTCCCAATCAATAGGAGTGCTTGCATAGTTATCTACTTGGATTCCAGAGCAAGAGTAGCACTGTAACCCCCTGAGGGCTTCCTCTATAATAAAACATATATATAGTATGTAAATACAGTATAAATGATCCGTCCAGTCATTGTCATGGTATTTTATTAAATTTATCCAATCTTAATTACGTTATACACAGTAGATAAACACTGACAGCTCAAACAGTAAAGCCATTAAAAGCCTGCAGTGGCATTGGCTATCAAAGCACTGGAACATATGGAAGCTGTCATTGCATGTTTCCTTGAGCTTGTCAAGTCCACTCCTTCTCACTTTCAGTGTCATTTTCTCAGTAGACCCCTTCAGTACAGAGACCCACAGATCAGTCTGCTGCTCCACTGCTTGCATTACGTCAGAATTCTGTAGGGATTGTTGAGTCAGCCTCAAGCCCCAGACTGTATGCATGTGAGAGAGCAAAAGCAAGAGAGAGAGAAAGGAAGAGACACTTGTGAATGTGATCATTTCCAACTCTAGAAACAGAACAGGCTAGTGGTGCTAGTAGGAAAAGAACAAGATCATGAGAGAAAGAGAAAGAAAAAAGAAAGAAAAACGTGCAACTAGTAGATGTTGCACAAAATGCCCAATTTGCTATGTAGTTGCAGATGTTGTAGTTCTGGTCAAAATTCCATAATAATTACACCCAATCTCCAATAAGAGGATGACTTCGGACTAGGCTCACCCGTCTCTGATCTTGTTAACTCATTATCAAGTGAACTGTACTGGTAAAAAAGTAGACTAATTTCAAAGACAACAGTTAGGAAGAAACAGGAGAACGAGGAGAAGAAAGGCTGGGTTGATTTGTTAGGGTGAAATTCCTTGCATCCAACAAAGCCCCCTCCACTAGAATTTTCACTCACATGCAGGACAAACCAATGAAACCTCTTCTTAAATGAGTCCCGCCCACTCCCTGTGCTTATGACCGCCCACAAAATCCCTATTGGAGGATGCTTAGCAGGAAGAAGCTTTCTGGAACCAGCTCCCTTCACAGCCACGTCTCGCTTGGACGTTTCCCAGCTTCACAGGACAATAGCAGTTTGAACTATGTTAAACTGCAGCACAGCCTCACCTCCGTTATTCAGGATCCATCTTTTATAGGTATCATTCTCAGGACAGCTTTCAACCTATAGAGGGTCTTCACAATCTCAACAAGTGCTTGTACTTTTTCATGATGTGGAGACTCTCTGATTGCATCGAAATGCCACAAGCTAGATTCAGTTTCTGTTGTCTAATTTCTGCTCACATCTGCTAGCACTTAGTGCCATGTTGCCAAGAAAGAGAATATATCTCTTCTGTCTGCGCAGCCATATGTGAGAGTTGAGCACTAAGCATTGTGGAAAGCCTCAGAGAGAACTGACACACTGGGATTGTAAGGAAAAGGAAAGGGAGAGATGGAGTAGTAGTGGAGGGGTTAGGGGTGGTGTAGCGGGAGGTCAAAGCTCATAACCTTCACCGTCAATATGGTCAGCTGCTCCCAAGGCCCCAGTATTCAGGGATGTGTACGTGTATGAATACAAGCCAATTGTGGAAGGTAATTGCAGACCTTCTGTTGTATCTAGGTGCCTTTAAATGTAATTCATCCCCAGTACAATTTCCTGTGCGGCTGGTCTACAGAAATGGAATTGGGTATGAGATGCCAAATTACAGTTGCAAATGAACAATGCTGGACAATTTGAAGCTACCTAAATTGTTGAAATGTTTATTTAAGGCTGCTGAGTTGTATTTTGTCACTTTTCTTAACTCTACTTAAGAGTTATTTCTACTTTTTCTCAGTTTTATTCAAAGACAACCCAAGACTGTTTGAGCTATGCCTTCTCTTTAGGCCATAAATGTAAAAACACAGACAAAAATCATCTCTACGATAATGCTAGTTTCTCCTAGCGCCCCTATATGATTGTGGTAGTTTGTTATCGCTAAGCTAACAGGGATTCACATGAACTTTTTTAGGCTGTTCTGGATTAAACACAGACATTTGAAGCTTCTAAGAGACAGTACTGCGACAGTAGCAGTTTCACAGTGACTGTAGAGAAGCCTGGTACAGAGCTGCCGCAGTTGTTTTCCTTTTCTAACAACCCTTTGATTATGCTGGAGCTCATATTCCAGAAGCATTTTTTCTCACTACTATTTCTAAAAATCAAAAAGTGATTGGTTAATTCCCGTATCACTTTGTGATTATGTTGATGGTTAATCAAACACATTAAGGCTTCTCTTCAGCACTTCAAGGGTCCTAAAGGGGAGCTTGTTTTAGACATATCTGCCTAGATACCATGGAGAAAAACAATTCCTGATTGGCTAATTCCTTTTTTTCCATCTAAAGCTTAACACTGAAACTAAAGGAGTAGTGTTGTAATACCCGCAGAGTTTAAATACTGTTAAATACTGTTAAAGTTTTAAATAAAATAAATATTAAAAATGATCCCAGAAGTTCTTAGGCCTGCTTGGTAGTTATTGGTAATATTTGGTATCCAAATATTTGGATAGCCCATTGTAGCTGTTTGCCTTGCGTTTAACTTACAATCAACCACAATCATCTTTTAAAATGATCTTGTGTAGGATGTGGTATTCTCTAGCCCTAACCTTGGTCCTAATTCTTTCCCTGACCTTACTCTTAGTCCAAAACTTAATCCCAGCCATTGGCATCCCAATATTATTTTGGAAAGATATTTCTCTCCTATTTAAATTTGATGCGTATGTCACAAAGTCTCCATGAAGTTCTGGAATTTAAACTACAAATTACACTCATAGCTATTTAGATGAGGGCCGAGGCCCTGCTGATCTATGATCAGCTTCTCCATCCATGTAATCAACTACAACAGAACATTACAGTAAAAAAAACTAGATCAGCCCTTGCATGAAGTGTGATGCTTGTGAGCCTGACGTCTGGAGGCAGCTTTTCTGTCTGGAGGCATTTTCTTCCAAAAGGCTGTTAAATCCTATGTCTTGTTTAGATAGGATGTTTTCTTCATTACTGCAAAGCTCCTCCCAGCAGGCTCTCGGGGTGATGACCTGGGCCAAAATCATATAATCATATAGGAGTCAGGGCTCAGTCTGCCAGCTGTACTAGCAAAGGGCACCAAGTGGTCACTGCCTGCCCTCAACAAAGCGGGACTTCCTTGTTTTTTAATACTTTGTATTCCACTATCGGGGAAGCTAAACTCTCGAAAGGTACTTACACACTTACACACATTCAGACCGAGAGTTGGACAAGGAACATTCGGTTCAACCTACAGAAAAGGGGCAAATATAATATAGACATTACTTCCATCTGTAGCTCTAAGCAAGTCAATGCAGTTTAAACAGCTTTGAAAGCTAATGTCTCCTCAAGCTCCTTCGAATCTGTGCTACTACGTGCTTGCAGCTGATGTAGAAGTTAACAGGTTAATGGCTACTTTTCAATATTCAGCTGTGTTCACGCACCACGAGTAAGGCCCAAAAATACATTAGAGCAATGCAGGAAGTAATCACGTGAGTAGCAGCATTTTAAGCTAAAGTGGCTGGGCATTTCTTTTGAGGTTCCTTACTGCACTTGGAAGTAAATACCGTTGCGGACCATTAAATCCCTGTACGTTAGGAAGGGGTCATGAAATAAACTGTGTGCGAGTCAAGGTTTAAAAAATGAATACGTCTCTAAAAATGGCTCCGTCTTGGCTTTGCAAACTGTGTCTTAAGTGGGGAGAACTTTCCTTTGACCATACCACAGAAATAGGCGGAACGCCTTACTCCTCTAGAATAGCCATTTTCCTTCACATTACTTCTCTCCCTCGCTCTCTCTCTCTCTCTCGCTCTCTCCCTCTTTCTTTCACTGAAACAGCACATATGCTTATGGTACTAAGAAGCTCATACACGTATTAAGGACATCAGGTCCTTCTAAATGAAGATGGTATGAAGTTATGCCATGTTTTTTCTGCACATTTGAGTCTTTGTAAGTGCACTAGCCCAGGCATTTACAGGCAGGCAGACACAGACTCTTCCAAATCTGATCCATGTTCAGTTCATCCAGTTTGCTTTCCTAAAACCAGCCTTTAGCAGGCGGGAGGAGAAGAAAAATAAAGCACAAACTCAACTTTCCGATAACGTGGCATAATGACGTACTGAGTCAAGGAAGATCAGCCAGACAAGACAGACAGAAGGCGGGGTGGGGGGTTGGGGTGGGTGAGAGAGAGAGAGAGAGAGAAAGCAAGAAAGAGCAAAAGACAGTGAGTGAAAGGTAGAGAAAGAGGGAGTGAAAGAGTCAGAAAGATTGGGGGAAGAGGGGATGCTGACGAGGAAAACAGTAATGTTGAGACAAGTCAACAACACAGCAAAGATCATATTTAAATGAGAGCTTCTCCCCCAGTACAGTGCGGCTTTGCCGAAGACACATATTGCTTGAATTAAATGGGAGAGAAGAGGAGGGGAGGAGAGAGGCTTTAAATTCTTTTCCATTGAGGTCAGCTCCTCACTGCCTCGGAGCAGCCTGAACATTCAGCACGGGCTGCGGAGGCTTCCACGTCTGAACCTTCACACTGCCATTGCAGACACTAAAGCTTCTCCACCCTGCACAGTTCCTGTTACCTCCTCTTTTGGTTTTTTCTTGCCTGGTGCTGTGGAAATGGAGGTCATCTACCTAAGGCAGCACTGATCATTCATCTGTTACTCTCATATTTGAATAACACATTTCTATCAATGTAACTTAAAAGTCCTAGTGGCATTTTAAATGTGGTGGCAATGTAGCAGGCTTAAACATTAGGCTGAGGCTGAGCAAGAGCATCTACAGAAGCCATCACACCTAAAGTCTAAGAGATAGCTTGAATCTCTGATGGTTATGTAGATGGCGTTTTGAGGCTAAAACTTCATTGCATCTGTATCAAATAAACTTTGGTCTTAATCCTAATCCTGTTGTGTCAGTACATAGATACCTGTATTGGATGGCATAGTGTTGAGTAAATAGGGAGGGGGAGGGTCAATTATGCTCTCCTAGATTCCCGGACAAGGATAACTTTCATTATAGGTGACAAATATCTGCATACATACCAATAGATACATCAGGATTGGGGATCGTAAAGCATTAAGAGTGTCACAATGCATGATTAAATGGTGATATCACAATGCAAAACTGTGACAATGTGCATCATAAATATGGTCATTCTTCCATGTAATTATGCCATGCAATTCTACTGCCTGTGTTTGGAACTTCTGCTCAACGCCTTGCTGCTCGTGCTGTCTCATAAGTCAGTGCCTTAGAAGGCATCATTGTCCACTCTGTCAGTTGTGGTGGTTTCTGCTATTTAATCCTAACCGCATTGCCGGTGACACAGAGGATTATGGGATATGTAAGCCAGCAAAGGATACACCTATGCTACCTTCAAAAACAGTCGAACGACCTCAGCAGGCAGGCATGACTGGATGTCTTCCTGCCTCAGAATACTGCATGAGAATGTTGTATTATGTGTTTGAGAACTATATATGCAGCATTTATGATGCAGCCATTACGATACAGCCATTGAAAGAGCACCCAAGTTTGCAGAAGAACAGCATCAATCAATATTTCTCCCCTGTATTCCTCCCAACACCAGTGTCATTAGCACGTTACACAACATGCTTTTAGTCATTTCTTATTACTCAAATTTTGTTCAAAATATTGTGAAAAGGCCAAATAGTGCCCCGGTATCAACAACCCTATGAACCATATGATGCACCAGCTCATTATTTATTATTTAAAGCATTAAATAAACCATTAGACCTGGATTTGGTTGGCCAACCGTAAGCACATCTTTGCAGCTTCATTTAATGAAGCCTGGGTTCTCGCTGTCATTTTGCGATGATTGCCTATAATTAACTGATTTATAACTCTTTCCAGCTTCCACCTATACATTAGAATTTGGCTAAGCCAAATAAAGATTTTCTAAGATGAAATCAGAAAAAGAAAAAAACCCATGAAATGTTGCCAAACTGCTAACAAAAGGTTTCTTTTCTGAGTGCATTTAATAGGTATAAAAGCATATTGTCGCTGTTCAAAAAACATCTATCTCCATTTTTATTGATTTTTATTTTTATGAATCATTTTATGAATGGAAACACAAGTCTGGTTCCATTGACTTACATTAATTAAATTAGCCTTTTGCTGTAAAGTTGCCATTTTGAGGATACTTGTTTTTGCTTATGAGGATATGCATGAATTTGCTTTGGTGGCAGACAGCACACTGATAGAGGAGATAGGAGAAATCAGTGGGAGTTTAGGCTTGTTTTCCCAGGATCACAAGCTTGTGCTTTTACCCCAGCTTCTCTGGTCATCTGTGCTTTAGCCCAGCCCACTACATCCTTAAGTAAACAAAGGCAGACGTCTGGGTATAGTCAGTCCACCCCCTCCCCCCGAACTCACACATCTTGCCCTCTCACTGTTTCTGAACTATACACTCACTCCACCTTCTTCAATCTCCTGCGTACTGAATATACACTGATATACTGACAATATACTGAGATTTTCTCCCTTTCTCTTGATTCTCAGTGATTTAACTTTGTGTAGTCTGCTGTTCTTTAATATGTTTACTTGGCTGTTTTCTTGATGAGAAACATTTGTGCTTGTTTGCTGCAGATGCTGCTTCAGTCAAGGCCCTACATCTGCCTTCAAGAGGCACACATTGTCTAAGCACGAGCCTCTCCTCTTCTAAGTGTGAATATCTTAACTTAGAAGCTTTTCCTCTAACATGTAACCAGTGATCACATCCAGAGTTTACAGAATTCATGTTATTTGCCATGATTCACCCCAATAAAATGTTCCTTCGCTCTCAGACAAACACCACCGAATCTGTAGCAGCTGTCCAGTTAGTCCAGAGAATTATTTCACACTAATAATTGAATTCAAGAAACAATAGCAGCTAATAGGTATGACTCCTATACTGATGTTACAGCGTCCAGCTTGAGGGACAGAAGAAAATCAAGTCCCAGTCATGTAGCAAATCCATGGGTGTTTCTGTCCATCCTTCCATTGTGAGAAGACAACTCAACACTATGGGTATGAAAAGATGTGTAGCTGTCAAGAAGTCCTTAGTAAGAAACAGAAACAGAAAAATAGATTCACTGAATGTATTTTAAAATATTAGTATCATAAAACCCACCAGTACAGAAAAAACATCATATCACCCAAGAACAAGAATATATATATATATATATATATATATATTAACTCATTGTCAAAAGAACAGTTGCACCCAGAAGGAAGTGTCGGATGTTGCAATGCTACCAAAAACAATAAATGATGATAAATTCAGACTGATATGGGCAATATATATTGAGCTACATAAACAGTAGTGTCTCTCAGTACAGCTTTGGGCTGCCATGTTTGCTAACACAACATGCCAGACATCTCAGCAAGGAGTTGTAGAGGTTCCTAATGGTGTCCTGTGATAATCCACCCCATGCATCTTGAATATTATCACACAGTTCCTGCAGATTTTGCAGCAGGGGTGGAATGTTGATTGTGCATGCAATAGCATCCCACATATTTTCGATCAGGCATAGGTCTGGCGATGCACTGACCACGGTGCCTCCACACACAGATTTGTTGGTTGTTTCCACCAAAACAAAGCCAGGACTTGTCACTGAAGATGACCAACTACCATTCTGAGACACTTCCTGACCGCACGACAACATTGCAGTGTTTCACTATATATATAGTCACCTTGTGTGTTTATCGTAGTAGTAACTTCAGGCTGGTAGTAACTTCAGGCTCCTGCAGATGGCACTGCACGAGGATGATCGAGCTATAAATACCTGCGGCATCTGTGAGGGGATTCATAGATTGAGAAGAGGTGGTACGGTGCAGTGAATGTCTCATTCAATGTGTGGAAAATGTCACAATGCAGATGTTAATGATTGGCAAAAAGGACTGAAGAAAGGTATGAAGGAAGTAGCTGAATGTGCAGGTGTATGGAAGTGTACGGTCATACGGGTCTACCAGCAGTGGCAAAAGTCCCAGTCTATGGGAAATTCTGTATGTCTGTGTGTCTGCCCTGCGATGGACTGGCAGCCTGTCCAGGGTGTTTCCTGCCGTTATTTATAGGGATAAACGGTTTAGAAGATAAATGAATAAATAATATAACATATTATAATATTAAATTAAGACAAAAAAACAACAGCAAAGTCAATCAAGGAACAATTAGTAACATTTATTCTAGTTTGAAATGGTGTTGTTTCCAGACCTGTTTACAGTATGCGTAAGGAATGTGAGCTCAGACTGACAGAGCTCTAGTGGACAGCAGTCTGGCTTTATGCTTTTATTTAATGTCCAGCTCTAGCCTCCATAATCAGCTCAGAGGAGCCACTCCTGTTTATAGTGGCTCAGTGGGGCATACTTTGAGCCACAAACTGTCTGTCTAAATCCAAACACGTCAGTATTGAGGTGCACTCATAGGGAAAAAAAGCCATCATTTCCACCCATATTTGTGTAGAAGTGCAATAGCACGTACATGTCTACTTTCAGAGCTGTTTAGGTTATTGAGCTGAAATATTAGCACAGGTGCATTCCGCAGACTTGCTGAAGGGCTGCTTAAGTTTACGGCTTTTCATAAAAGAGCTTTGGCCTCTGTGTGGCTATGAAAGAGTGAAACAATGTTTTAGTGCAGTAATTCATGAACTTTACTTTGAAGCATAGATTGGATGTCTTTCAGCCTTATTAAAATTGCTGTTTTCCATCATTTATAATCATGCATAGCTCAACTTTCCCAATAGCTTTAGTGCCGAAATATGCAGTACTCCTCTGCCGCTTCTTCCTTGGCTTAAACACAGCCTAATGGAGCAAAGCATTCCAAAACATGAAATCTTTTTTTTATGTGTAGCGACACATTTCTTTATTTATGTTATGTTTATTCAGGACTATAAATAATAATAATCATAGTAGCACAACTTTGTGTCTTAGGGTCCTAGGCATACCATGACAGACACAGGCTTTTGAACTTTATGCTGGTAACAATCTGAATTGGTCCTTCTCCTTCTTTGACCAGGAGAACACAACATCCATTATTTCTATAACTAATCTAGAGAGCTGAATGATCAAACCACCACACATTTCCCCTGTACATCGGTCCATTACAGATGAGCTCAAACCCAGAGAAGCTGGCAGTGTTTATGGATGCTGCTGATGTACGACTTCTACACTGGCTGAACTTGCATTTGAGGATGCAGTGACAGGCTGTGTTTATTGACAATGGTTTGTCTTTCTGAGTATCCCTGAACTCTTGAATTAATATCCATCACAGAAACATACCAGTTTTAATACGGTGGCATCTAGTAGAGGGTGAAATACCTAAACTGCTTGCTGAGGAACATTATTTTCAAACAGTTGAATTTTTTACTGATGCATTTTTTAGTGCAGTGGCAACGGCAAATTCATCTTTGCTCATAATGAACAATCACTTTCATATCCAAGAATGATATGACCATTTTTTGAACAAGGTTCCTAGTATTAAATTGTGCCTGGCCCAAATTTTTTGGAACATATTGCAGGCCTCAATTTCAGACTGCATTTATAATTAGAAAAAGCAATGAAATCGATACAGTTAAACATTTCATATTAACCCCCAGTTTTTTTGGAAATGGCTTTGTAAGTTCAGCTTCATCCATTATTAAAAGAAACTGGTTTTAACATTGAGCTTAGTAATTTCTAAACATTTGCACCTCCCCCTAAGCAGGTCTAAGTAAAGCCACCTGAAATTCCATAGATAGTACAGTATAAATAAAACACAAACATGATCAGAAAAGGTTCATTGCTAAAGTCACTTTTCTTGGCTAATAAACAATGAGCGCTCTATGATATTGTTTTCATCCACCGCTTCATGTCTCAATCAGCAGACTCAGAGGATTAATGCTACCGTTGTGTTGGTTCGACAGAAACCAACAGAAAACAGAATAATCTTCTCTTATAGAGGCTTTATTTTCCAAGGAATGCAAAAAAGCCAACAAAAACTATTATCCATGTTTTTTTATGCCAGTGTAGTTTGAAACTAACTAGTGCAAACCTGTGCAGCCCTGTCCTGGTGCAATGAAGAAACTGGGTATATAAAATAAAATCACTATAAACTTCATAGAAAGTGTGACTACACAGTGAGTTCCCTGATTTCCAAAGAGGAGATATTTTTGAGAAAAGGTGCAGAAGGGCGTCCCGTTTGTCATACCATTCATGCTTATTGTGAGAACACCTCAACTCGGGTAACCTCTCAGGACCAGCCGTTCAGAAGCCAGTGGAAAGGAGAAAAGAAAACAGTCAGCCTCTGCACAGGCCATTTGTTTCTCTTCTTTTTCGTATTCTTTCCATTTAGTCTTCTTATTTTTGTTATGTTTCTGGCCATATCGTGTTTCATTTAATTTACCTCTGGTAACTGATAACTTCTAATTGATAGCTTTTCTGTGTTTTGTTCTGCCTGCTCTCGCTCTTTCTCTCTCCTTCTCTCTGTTACTTATTTGGCAGGGTCTGTGGGGTAGGCCAGGCTCATTGCATGGATTGTGTTTATATGAGGAAGTGATTGGGTCCTGCATCTGGGTCAGCTTAGGCCTCCTCTATCCCCTAAGAGCACAACACAAGACTGCTAGGTGCTACACCATTGTGCACCATTGGTTTTACATCACAATAATTATCCACATACACTTAGAATATTCAGAAATAATATGGTGGATATTGGCCTTTTGATGTCTTTTTTCTCATCTTAAGAGTCTGAGTATACAGCTAAATATATATAGTTGTGAATACAGAGAAACGGTTTAAAGAAAAACAAAGTAATGACTTTAAATAATGGTTTGCATTGTTTTGCGTTTGCTGCCTCGGTACATGACCGAGCAGTAAATAATGAGAGAAAGAGATGCAAGTTTTCCCTTACATGATGGAAAGGTTACTATTGTTGGAGGTGTCATAAAATAGTGCTACTGTTGCATGCTGTATGACACTGTAAATATATCCTAGCTAGCTGCTAAAAATCTACCTAATTTGGATTTTAGGAACTTATGATATATTCCTATGCTGTATATTTTGCTGTTATATCATATGGAAATGGACTAATTTAACTAGCTATCTCAACGTTAGCGTCACCTGTCTGCATAACTAGCTGGCTAGTTGGCTATTTAGTCAACTAACTTGACATGTTTGTTTCATAAATAAATAAGTTATAACTTAAACAATTCCTAGCTTCCTTAAACTTATTTTATTAGCTATTTTCTATACTCTCATTTTTAAGCTCTTTTAAACCTGCAGTTGTAAAAACGTACAGCAAAATATAGACCGAAACATTCTTTAAAATGCAAGAGTTGGCCATGTTTTAATAAAGTACTTTTTATGAATACTAAATGTTTTCTGGGTTTATAATTTCAAATCTCATGTTTAATATCATATATTTAATGTAGTCATGCATCCTATTGGACCTTTATAGTGGGCCTCCCTCCAGCTGTGGGTCAGTATAATCGTTACCATCGCACATTGGGAAATGGCGACTACTACATGTAAATAATTCAATTATTTCAACTGAATCACAAAACCAGAGTTAAAGATAGTTCTGTTGGTGTGCTGTTGAGATGTTTTAGCTCCTAAATGTAATATATAACTTTGAAGATCTGCATTTTTATAACTTGCATTTTTTTCTCCTTTTCCTAGTCAAGCAATGCAAAAACCATTATTATTTGGTATTACACAGCTTAAGAGGAACAACTTCTGTTTTTTTGGCCCAAAGTTGACGTTTTGGCCATTCATAGATGCACATTTTTGTTAGAACACTAGTGCCCTGTCATTTCTGCAAAGAACAGGCCGCTATAGATAATGAAAGATTGGAGGGAGAGATGGGACATGCTAGTGCATGGACTAAAAGAGGGTTTGCTCTGGACCCAGATGTTTGATGAGCCTCAGTAGATGTTGCCTTAACTTGTGGGTGCACACACACACGCCATTGGCCTGACCCGGGTCAAAAATGCATTATAGTATTTCGCCGAGCGGTTGTCATACTGATGAACAGATTTGTATCTATTGATTACATCTTGTCCGTTTGCCACGTCTGTTTGCAGACTTGATTTAAGGAGGCATTCAGGTAGGATGCAACATCATCAGTCTTGGTGATCTATGACCACATAAGAAATATAGTGGCTGCTTGTCAGACCTTGGCTTCCACAAATCACAGAAAGGCTGAGAAATGAAACGTCTGAGATGTTATCACCTATCACTTCTTTAATTGCTTCCTTATTTGTGCCCGTGCCTGTGTTTCAAAGAGCATGGCTGTGATGAAGTAGATTAACAGAAACACTGTGCTTCCACAATAAATCTATTCCTGATTTAAATGTAGAAACACTGGAGGCTCATTTTCATCACCAAACTGCTCTGTGGAGTCAAAGACAGAGAAAACTGAAAAGTTACCTCTAAATAAATAGGAAAAATATTAATGATAACATATCAAATGTGTACGCAGATACACTCTTAAAAATGAAGCTTCCTTATTGGCTCTTGGTTGTTTGGAATTCACTGTTTTTATGATGTCAGTCAACACACCAAAGAAAATCCTTGAGACCTTAAAAAAGGCACCAAAAAGTGTTCTTTGAGCAATATAGAAGGACCACTTTTGGTCATCTGAAGCAGTGGTTCTCAAATCTGTCCTTAGGGACCAGATTTTTGCTCTATATCTATACAATTTAGGTTGGAGCAAAAATCTGTACAATTTGGTGATTCCTGAAGACTGGTAGAAGAACCACTGCCCAAAAGAACCATGTTTGAAAAAGGTGAGTGTGAAGAACCGTTTAAAGACTTAAAGAATCTTCACATGATATACAGGTTCTGTACCAAGGGTTCTTCCTAGAACATTTACATGATGTGAATGTTTTTAAGGTTCTTCACTCTCATTTTTTAAAATGATTCCCTAAAGAACAGTAACCTTTGGGGAACAGGAAAGGTGGTTCTTCTCTGGCTTTACATAGAGAACCTTTTCTGGCCACTGAAGAGCTGCTTTTGGCTCCTTAAAAACAGAAACGCTGCGTTTATACTCGTTCCTCAAATCTAAAAAGGTATGCTCAGTGGCTCTTGGCTGTTTTGAATTTATAATTTTTGTAACGTCATTCATCTACTTATTGAGCCTACAACAGTTTAGCCCCGACTGTTCACACAGTTTTCAGTCTAGACTGCTTTTTCCATAAATACAAATACAAATAGTTGTCCGCTGTTCTCCATCTGAGGCGATCCATCTGCATGTCCCCCATGTTGGAGCGGTCAAGATTGTTGACTAATACATGTGTACTGAGTTCTCATTTTTAAATTGGCTATAACTTCCTTATTACTCTACTGATTTTCACCCTATTTATTTGGTATAATCTTTAGACATACATTAATCTTGGATGCACACACTGTGCTCAGTAGCTTCTGTATGTATTTCATAACTGTGACTGTGCTGATTAGCTCCAGAGTTGCAGGAACGGTATTTAGTCTGCATCTGATGTTAAACACTGAGGGTAGCCATCAGCCTTGAGAGTTCATCAATGCTGTAAAAGTTTTTCTTATCACTTTAGACGTGCATTCTTTATTCAGCATTCAAGTTTGATTCAAGTGATTTCTAGCTGTGTCATGTGCCGTCTGCCCCCTACAGTGCATGGAAATGACTTCAACACAGAGAAACGCCCAGCTATGATGAGGTGGCAGAGTTTATACACTTTAGTGAAGGAACGCTCCAACATTTCTCCTCCTTGACTGATGTTACTCTTCTAATGGTGCATAGAGCTATAGTGCCAGTTCAGCTGTAATCAACCACAATAATTACAACCACAGAGTAGCCAAATGTTCCAGCACGGTACTTAAAGTGGAAGTTCTGGATACTAAAATACCAAAACGATTGTCCACAAACACAATGGTGTACATTAGCTTTTTTTTACCTGCCTTCTTATCTTCAGTCTAAAGGGTTGGGAATACAAGAAAACTAAGAGTTTTGACATGACAAAAGAGAAGAAGAGAATAAAAGACTGTTGTGTTAGCAAGTCAGACTATTTAGGCAGTAAAGGGAAGCTATTCGTTTCTTTTACAGATTGCCTTTGAAACCTGGCACTGGAAATAGCACTGCACATTTTCATTTCTTCTTTCTGCAGCCACGCAGCACAGCACTCTGGGATAGAATGTGCAGTCTGGGCGCTCTCTATCGGAAAGCCTGATTCATATATCACTGCACAATCCCTCCACCCCCCCCCCCCC